>JAVRXN010000010.1:5223384-5740884 GCA_033556935.1 Timema podura
AAGCTCAGAAAGGGTAGAAGGCTTATTCAAAAACACAAAATGCCTTCTCGTCAGGGGGGACACATTTTCCAGAATGATTTCAACTACCTCTTCCTCCGGCATTTTGAGATCTAACACCCCAATAGCCTCTGAAACGGCCAAAATAAATAATCTAAAGGGTTCGTGTGGAAGTTGGAAGCGCCGAACCATTCGATTACATAGAGTATCCTTCTCTCTCTTAGATATTAGAGACTCTAATATTCGACTTTTCACTCTAACCCAGGGGAGACCTAGCTGGATGCATTCAGTGATTAGATGCGCCAAAAACCCTGACGTCTTGCCAACGCATAGCGTGAGTAACTCCAAATCTCCTACGAGTCTCAATTTCCAAATCCTGTCCACCTCTAACAGAAAGTTAAATAAATCAGAGGACGATAACCCATCGCAAATCGGCCATAGTTTTACACGCTCGCTAGCTACAATACTTTGAGTTTTGGCAAGTGAATTAGATAACACTAAACTAGCGGTGGGAACACTAGGGGGGATCGGGAGCCCACTACCTCCCTCTATCCTTACAGCTTCTATTTTTTCCTGTTCCTTATCTTCAAGGGAAGGATGGCTAACGTCATCACGAGGTTCTAAATTAAAAGGATCGCTGGACTTACTAATAATGTTCTCGGACAGCAATGACCGCAACACGGCCATAGGAGCGTCGGGGGGAATTGAATATCTCTTCTCTTGAGCTCCTGGCGAAGATCGGAGCTACTGAGCCGGTATACATCAGTTCTTGTGCTGATTACGCCTCCAGAGGTGGTGGTGTCCATGGCGGGAGTGATTCATGAAACAATTTCAAAGACAATTAACAAACAAAACTCACAAGGTGCCTTCACTCTGAAATATAGCAGAGTGGCGCAGCTTTTCTTGTAGCGTCCTCAGGCGAGGAGGCCACAAAATAATACAAGGAAAATACAAAAGGTAAAATAACAATAACAAGAGTGAGTGCACATGAGTTCAAGACTAGAAATGTTCCATAGAGAAACATTACGCGTCTAATCCCGCCACTCCCACCTGTTACTGAGAGTATCAAAATATATGGGAGTCGTCTATCACTAGAGAGCCTTAAAATGCGTCACCCTTCCTAACCACTGAAAAATATTAAATACATTACATTAAACAACCAAAAAACCTAGGACATGTGATGGTATATAGTAGTTAAAAATAAAAGAATTAGTCATGTTGAACCAATATTTATTTTGGATAGGACAATCCGAAGTTTAACAATTCAAATAAGTACTAATTATCGTTGTTATAACAATTATATGTACATTATGTACAAGTGCTTTGGACTTTAACATTGAAAATTAGCCCGCTATAACGGGTCTGGGCAGAAATGATATTCTGCCAACAATAAAGTTACAATTAGAGTTATATTTTCTTTACAAGTAAACAAAGAATGTACGGTTATATATATATATAATAGAATAATAGTAAATATGGACAATACAATCGGTCTAATAATTATTTACCCTATCAATCCTGATTTGGTTCAATCAGCGCTGGCGTGTTGTATTGCGACAACATTGACTCTCAAGTCTAAAAGGTAAATATTTCTCAAGATGAAAACATTAATAGGTTGCGAAATAACCCCAAGAAATCTAAGTATTATATCAACAAGACTATTTAATATAAACATAACAGTAAATGTCAATAGTTCCCCTAACATAACAATTTGTATAAATTATAAATCGTGACTACACCCATTTCGCCCTGGCGTGTTGTAAAAAGACAACATAGGCTTATAAGTCCAATACCACAATATGAAGCAATAATTAATTTAGAGTTCCACCGTAATTAATACAAATAAATCATTACACCTCAACCGGTGACAAGACGCCATTACAAGTTAATTGCCAGACTTCTATTTAAATTTAATTTTTTTAAGATAACAAAAATATTAAGCCAAAAAGGAATTTTGAAATAATAAAAAAAAATATATAAAAAAAGATGTTAAATTAGCCGAGATAGAATTTGGGTTCTTACATTTTCAAAAGCAGGAAGCCGAAGCTTGTACTAGTCCTAAACCAGCTCTGTCCCAATTGTGTCGAACATTGGGACAGACACAAATATATATACAGATACAACAAAGAGGAGGGGCATGAAGGGTAAGCAAGAGGGGAAAGATTCTGGAATATCAAGGAACAATGTTATGCGCATTTCTACGTGCCTCGGGAGACCGGTGGTTTTTTTCTGGCACAACCTAGAAGAGAATAACTATAACTGCGCATGCCCAGCCCACATGTGGGGTTCGCAAAATCGCCGTTCAATTCGCTCCGTCAGTATACTTTTTCTCTCGGGTGAAGGAAGGTGTGCATAGCAGAAGTTAGGTCGCTCTTCCACGTCGCCTCCAATCACGGACAAATGGGGTAAGGTTCAACCATCGATATAGCAGTTGTGTATTTTATTGACCATCCGATGCTACAATTTCAAAATCTATGGAGATACTAATAGACCTTGCGAGTATTCTGGAACAATTGGAAGTTTTCTAGAAAATTTGGAGCAACTCCCTGTTTTAAAGTTTAATAAAATCGACTGTCATTCACCAGAACTCAAAATGAGTGACTTAAGAAATGATTAAGTTTATTTATAAGAAATGTGTGACACCATTTAATATTGTATATATGCTTTAAATCTTGAAAATCAAAGCACAGGGAAACTGGCTCATTCCATCAATCTAGCCAACAACGGCAAATTATGTGCTGCTAATTTATGTAGGAAGTGATAATCCAAATCTAAAAACTATGGTTGAATTTATCATTTGAGTTTATGCGCCAATGTGGTTTGAAATAAAGGTGTATTTATTTTCTAATGTTCAGTGGTTGGTACAGATGCCAAAGATGGTTTTATTTGAATAGTAATTAACTCGTGATAAATTAATTATACCATGTTTTGAGACTAAAAGAGTTTAAAATAGTAGAGTGCTCTTTAACTATATGGTTTTAATGTTAAGTATATCTCACAAATAAATGCCTTCTTATTAAACAATAGTGTAGATATACCCTATAAATAGTGAGGTAAAATACAAACTTGTGATTTTTTTAAATATTTTAGAAATTCTTTTTTATTTCTTAAATGCGTTCTATCAAAATTATCCATATATATATATATATATATACATACACACCTTTTCATTATTCGCAGCATAATGGTATTTTGAAATGATTTATTTTATTTTTTTAAATGAGAGTTATCTAATGATTATGAAATTGATGAGTTTGTAATAGTAAATATTAAGAGTTTGAAAGAAGGTAGAAGATGTTATTTGTAAAAAATAAATAAAAAAGATCACTATTTAATAGAAACTTTTGAATATTGTAATTTAGAGTTCCTAAATTAAAAAATATATATATATATGTTGGTCCATCCTACTGTGCAATGGAGGTGACCTGGTGGTCTAGGGGTAAGGTTTTGGACTTCTCTGCTGGGGGTCCGGGGTTCAATCCTTGGTTCCGGCACAGATTTTTCTGATTGCCAAACCCTTCCTTCACCTCTGACAAGACGTGTATTAATCACAACTTGTGAAAGTGAGGAATGCCAGGCCTCCACTGTGGTTCGGATTCCACGTTAAACTGTAGGTCCTCCATTTCATCTCACAATCACCCTTCCATTGCACATTAGCGCAAGTGCGTGCAAACCTGACGGGTAGTAAGGCGCTGTGATAATAATAATAATTATTATTATTAAATAAGTAATAATAATAATTAAATATGTAATAATAATAGTTATAAAAGTAATACTGTGCAGTGACATAAAAGTTTATTTTTAGTTTCAACATTGGTTAACTACTTGTTAATTTTAATTAGATACATAGGTTATATATTTACAGGAACAAAATCTTCAAAATAACCATAGTAAAGTCGATTTGTGTAAGAAACTCAAATGATGTTTCAAGCAAAATATTGAAGATTGAGATCAAATTAAATGGTTAGAAATATATAGCTCGTATTTTTTTACAGGCTCACAACATAGCTCTCTTGAGATAATTTAGAATTGATTGAGTGTGTAATGTTCCTACCAGGGTGGTTACACTTTTATAGATGAGTGAGTGATAGGAACATACTTTATAACAGAAAGAATTAAATAGGTAACAAAAATAGACTTATTATACAAAAACATAAAGGTTGGAATTAGAGTACAACAGCTGATTAGAAATAACAGAAAGTATAAACTGTGGTTGAAGCCCGTTGAATGGGCCAAGTGCTTTATCAATGTATAATATTAAGTATGATGGGGTATAATAACTCCAAAGTTACAGTATCTTCCCGTAGCTCGGGAGAATACGTGTCCAAGACGACACGGCAATAGTCGGGCTAGCAGCCTGACTTCCACCAGAAGGGTCTAAACAAAACAAGGTGAATTAGAGACAAATAAAGATGTAACAACTGACACTATAATTTTAGAGTTATTAGCTAATGTTCGTCCTAGCTAGCTGGCTCGGCTAGAGGTAAAGAACTGTTTCAGATATAGTTAAAGGACGGACGGTTCATTACATCAGTGAATGGCTGAAAGGCAACCAGGTGTCTACATTAGATAGTACTATGGCCGGTCCTTTCCCAGTGGGAATTGCCAGAGCATTCAATAGTACATTTATGTCATCACCCACTGCCAGGGGTAAACCTCACGTTTAGAAAACACTAATTTTAAAAACTAAATCATAAAATGTGCCAACCAAGGGGTGAAAGAAAAGTACTATCTGTGCGGGCCACCATACAAGATTAGCCGTGTTCCGCACTTTGCGTACCCAAAGTAATAACACAGAAAAAGAGATACAAATAACAGTGCTTTGAGATACTGACCTAACTAGGTCCTCAAATAAAGGCGTTAGATAACCTAGTTGTAGCCATTCTAATATTACCACATATGAACATGACGTCCATGGCGTCATGTGATATTGTGAAGTTTTATGAATTTACTCCTGAATAATGAACTTGTGAATGAGAGGGCTCTAAAGCCTGGGTCCTATTACATATTGAGGTCAAGGCTCCCGCATTTAAGCTATATCTTATGGACATAGGAAAATATGTAGTCAACACCTTTGACATACAACATATGTTAGCCCTAATGACTATACAAAACACGTCAGATGGACGTACAAAATAAAGAAGTCATAATGACTATACAAAACATATCAGATGGAGGTACAAAATAAGTTAGTCCTATTTACTAAACAAAAATTTACATAGTCATAAGGACAAATTCAACAAGTCTGAGGGACTTGGAAAATAACAGAATACTTGGATTAATTGATGAATTTCCCTCGGCATCGTGGCGGTGACTCCCACGCCCTAACCATCATGATCAGCAGTTTCTTCTATAGGTGCTGGAGCAGAGTTTCCTTCTTCGAAGAAATCCAAGTGATGAACTACAAAAAATGGACCTAGGAGTTTCTCGTTATATACTTTTTCCTTGACCAGCAAATAGGGCACCATAAACAATGGAATAGAGAGGACAGGAGAGGGAGTTTTGAAACGGAGGGGAAAGAGTTGCCAAGGAAGTCCGCTAGGGGCGTAGTGGTCGTAGCTCATGTCGTCGCTAGCGATGAACCGAGGACCGTCTGGTCTTTCTTCGATGTTGAGGTCAAGAGGTTAGACGTGCGTTGAGACTGCACGCCTGTGCTTCCGCCATGCTAGTAGAACAGTTGGTGAAAGAATGGTGATCATATCCGGGAACATCCGCGTAATGAAAGTAGAATCCAAACTATTTTAATTCTAAATATATCAGTATTAATTATCCTCTTCTGATTCCCTTGTCGTAATTTAGAATATTGTTCGGATTATGGTTTGTAATATATATATATATATATATAATAATAATATATTTAGCACCGCGTCTTACTACCCGTTCGGGTTATACGCTTAAGTACTAATTACTCTAATGGATTAGGAATTGGGAAGGTTGAAATTAGAGGAAGTGAACCCGCATTTGCGTGGAAGGAGAGTGGAAAACCATTATGGTTTGTAGATGTCCTTTTGATTTAAGTGACATGCTACAAGTGGTTTTGAAGTTAATAAATGCCCTTCTCACAAGAAATATCAGTGTGATGTAAAATATGTGAAAGCAGTCCACAGAAAAACAAGAGAAGTAGTCAGAAATGTTTTCACTTAATAATCTTTAAATGTCTGGCTGACTAGGCCAAGGGCGTAGAGAGAGTGGTGGTCCTGATCCCCCCTGGAATGTGTTGGACCCCTTTAAAGGGGAGTTCACGTATTTATACAAAATAATTAACAAGGTAGAACTTTTTACTCTTACTACAGTTTCATGTAAATGCCTTTAACCAAATACAAGTTAATTATTATTTTAAAATTCACCTTCTAGATGCAACTTGTAGAACTTCTGATTGTAAAATTGTCTCCGTCAACAGTTAAAATACTTTTTTTTGTGTCTCTACATTCAAACATGTATTGGAAAACAAAGGAAGTTTCTTGGTATGAGTTTAGTTATGGGGCTTGAGAAAAGTAGGCAAATATTTTTGCTATCAATTGTAAGATCTTACTTTATGAATCAGCAAGCGGGAAGAGGAGTTTAATGACGTTGCCTACTTGGTGAATTCGAAGCTATTTTGTGAAGCAAGTTGCAGCTTAACTTGACACACTCAAGCATAAAATATGTGGCCTCATCTGACAATTCTTACCTCCTCCATGAAGACTCTCCCCCTCTTTCGCAGATTAGCTTGGCTACCTATGTCAGGAGGGTACAAATTCCACTCGCCACTTGGGAAGACCGACAAGTCACCTTTTCACTGATAGAGTTTCAAATACAATAATTTTTCGTGCTGATGGCTAAGTGAACTATTGCACTAGACCAGTGGTTTACAGCCTAGGAGTCACGACCCCATTTTGGGTCGTGGCATCTATCAGGTGGGGTCGTATTGCTGGTCGAGGTTATAGCGTTATGTTTACTTTTAAAATTGATTATTACTATAGGAAGGCGCAAAATTCAAATAAAGTAGAAATGTAAGCGGTTATAATGACAAAAACTGTTTGGTTACTAATTAGGTTTTGGTTAACTAACTCTGACAATTGCTTGTTGACTTAGTTTTCTGTAGGAGTCTTGTGTTTAGGCGAGTGGCATTGCTATCGTAGCTTTCTAAATACCCACTGGGCTCATTGATTCTCTTTTGAGACATCTTAGTCTCATTCATATAAATAATATTTATATAAGTAGAATGAAATAAAACATGTGGACTTAGCGTCACGGTTGTTTGGTTTAAGGGATGAGGTCAGGATTCATATTCTGACTGAGGTTTCTGTGAATTTCTGCAGTAGAAATGGTATTATGGGCACTTTCTGGGAAATGACCTGTTTTATTTGGAATGGAAAAATGTTATTAAATGTCAAACCGTTGAATAAACATTTGGTAAATATTATCAGAGAGTTAATTTTTCTAGCACTTACCCAGGGACTCCAGAATGAAGGGGTTATTTGGGGGGGGGGGGCTCAATCCGCCCTGTTTATATTTTGGGGGGCTTGGACTATATTAAGCATTCCCAATTTTTTTCAATATATTCGAAAAACACGTATGGGTATGGAATTATTTTAAAATATTGTTTTATTAACAAACTTAGATTATACCATGCCCATTGTTTGAAATTAATATTATGTCAAGTAGTTTAATGCAACAACAAAAATAAAAATACCTATCATAAAATCTGCCACTAACAGCGTGGTAATTTTAAGTAATACTTAAATATTTATAAATCATGTTATATAATTATAAATTTAAAGGGTCAGAAGCGGGGCCCCGTCTTCCCGTTACATTCCCTAAGAGTTTATTTTGAAAGACTTTACAAAGATTTTCAATATAATCTGCAAACCAGAGAGGTGAACTATACTCTACTTATCTTACGTTGAGAAGAACACGCTGAGACAATCTTAAAGGTCTAAGGATATGCAGGCTTATGTTACTGGATAAGAATTGTCACTATTGTGTGAATGGGTGTTACTACTTTAATGACTTCAATTAAAACTATGGCAAAAATAAGCAACACTGAATGGTTGAATTTGGCAGAATTGATATGATATTCTCTTTCCTCTTCAATCATTTTAAATTAAAAATGAATGTGAGATTGATTATCATGTAGTTCCTAAAAAATTTCCTAAATATACGAATAATACTGATTTGTTTTACTTTTTATTCATAAGTGTTTAAATTGTCCATTTACATTATGATTGAATAAATACAAGATTGTTAACAAACTATTTCAAAATAGTAAAAATATGTGCAGATTACAGAATATTACCTTTTCCCAATCTCTCTATTTTGACCAAAATCCAATAAGTGGTCAAGTAATTTTGGATTAATTCAAAATGTGATAACAAGAAATCTTGGAAGAGGTTTCTTTGTGCACCACTGATAATTGGCTTATAACGCTAACGGTGGAAATGAGTATAATTTCCTTAAATCTGTCAAACAAACTTTCTTACTCTGTTTTATAGATTTTTCTTCAAATACATAGCTATATCAAATTGTCTTCCTCTCAAGTGTTTTACAATATCCACTTACACTATCTTTAAAATTGTGTAAATAGCCATTAGCCTGGGCTGGCAGTAAGATACGTGGCACACTTAATGTAGGAATTAATTATTTGGTTGTGTGTGGAAGATAAAATTCAAATCTAATTATGATTAACAACAAACTTCAGATATCTGAAAATCATCTTAAATATTTGAGCCAATAAATAACTAAATTTTCCTTCTAGAGGCCCACTCTAAATAGCTTTTAGGGAATTTTAATTTAAAAAGATCAAAGTGAGAACGACTCTAGATAATTTCTAAGGTAATCAAATTTTCAAAGTTTGCCAGTAGAGGCCCACTCCAAATAGCTTCAAGAGAAATCTAATTTTCAAATTGCCTGTAGGAGCTTACACCAAATAACTTCAGGTGAATTTAATTTTCAAAAATAAATTCGGCCAAAAATCATACACAAATAGGGTCTAGACTCTAGAGGAATCCAATTTTCAAAAATTTGCTAAAGGATGACCACTTCAAATAGTTTTTAGAGGACTCTAATTTTCAAAAATTTCCAGGTGAGAACCAGGTTAGTAAAATTTCTGAGAAAGCACATCCGAGCTATTTTTTTAAAACAATATAGAGTTCTACAAACACTGGAATACCAATGTTATAAGAATAGAGTATGACTTTAAAATATTGTTAACCATTAAAAAAATGTATTTTATAATCATCTTCGTGTTCTTACTATACATTAAGAGAAAGAAAAGAATAAAAAAGTACTACCCATGAAAAATTAATCATTTTCAAATAGCTTTAATAGATATCCAGGGTTTAAAATGTTACCGTGGAAGGACCCTCAGACCAACCTATTAGTTGAGCCCCCTCTCCCACTACCAAAGAGTTCCCGGAGCCCTATCTTACAGTTTTAAAAACTACTGGATTTACTTTCTTGTATTCATACACAAAATATGTTTTGTAACTAGGCGTGGTGATTAAAACATTGTATAATTTATTATTAAAATATTGTTAAAATAGGCTTATGGTTTTCTGAATAGGGAAAATAATTAATCAACAGGCATTTAAAAGTAAAAATATTCTTTTAAGGCCAACTAGTATTATGATTGGTGGGTTAACCAAAATCTTTGAGAGCTTTTGGCATAAAACATTTAGTTTTTGTCCAGTGTATACATCAGTAGCGTAATCAGTATTTAAAATTTGAGATGGTTTGACTACAACATGAAAGCACTCACAGGCATTAACACAAAATAGTGAAGGGTGTTTTGGGGGAGATAGGTTACTGTAAAAAATCTTTACATTATAATCTCCGTGCCAGTTACTAAATTATACTTGATTTAAAATATCCCATGTTGCCTTTCCTACCATGTTATTATTGTACTGTATATTATGGCCAAGAAAGCCATTGATAAAAATACCTGCTTATATTCTGAACAGGTAGTAAGGCTCGGTGATAAAAAAAAAGATAAAAGTATAGCATGTAAAGAATAATCACGTCAACATTTCAAACTTCTCCTAGGCTCATCCAGGGCTTAGTATTTGCCCGAGATGAGCACCGCCCTACGTTTTCAAAGAAATTCCAGAGTCCCCATCTAAGAAAAAAAATGTAAGTGAAACGAAATAATTTAAATTATTGTATAGAAATATTGGAATAAAGAGTTTCATAGTTTACCAAAGACCTAAAGGAGGAGGGGGGGGGGGGGACACATTTGAAAAGTTGTACCACGGTTCACTAAGTTTTGTCACTAGAAGGGGTTTATTTTAATTGTTAAGTAGCCAGAAGTTATGCGCTAGTTTTTGTATTGGTTTACTTAATTAGGTTTTTTCGTCTGCCTTTACAAAATTTTCTAGCTTACCGGGAAATTGTGCAACAATGTTTATTCTGAATTATTTCACACCATTATTTACACCTCTGTGTTAATAACTGCCAGCAATTTACAAATTGCATGAACAATAATGTTCTTTCTCTGTGAACAGATAACAAAATAACATAACATAAGCAAGAGAGGGGGTTAGGAAAATACTATGTAAGCAAGAGAAGGGGTCAAGTGATAGCTTTTGTTTGTTTACAATCGGGGCAGGGTGTCTAAAATTGTCAAAAATGTGCTTACGTAATATCTGAACACCCCTAATCTGTATCAGTAAGTTCAAATCAATGAGTGTACTGTTTATAAACTATAAAATAAGTAAGTAATTTTAAGTACAATATTATATGTATTATTCTAAGGTTCTGATATTGGATAAGAATGTTGGAAAGTCTACCCAGGAAGGCTTGGGTTACATTACCTGTCTCATAATGTACTGACCTAGTTACAAAATCTAAATCACATTTTTGTTAGTTTTTGCTTTTCCATTAATAGGCCTACTTTTTATTTTGATATCCAAACCGACGTGCTAGAACAGTTTCTCTTCTTACAGACTTGCTTACTTGATAAACAATAGGGTGATGTCGCAAATAGAGCATTGACACAGCTCTGATAATACAAAATCTGGGGCCTCTCTCCAAATGGAAGCCTCACAGTGATTTATAATCCTCAGTTAGAGGCCGCTATCCCCCCACAAATTCTATTAAAATTGGTTATATTGTACCAACCATCGACATGTGGGGATGTAGGTATCTGCCATACCAACATGGACCACTATTGGCAAAGATAAGGTGATAGGGAAGAATATGGTAGAAATGTTCCAGCGATTATGTAGAGTGAGGGAGAGAAACTCCATTTAGTGAGAACTAGTGACAGTACACCTCAGTGGAGATTCGAATCCCCGACGTCCACCGCCACAACTAGATGAGTTGCACGCATACTTTCTTGTTAAATGTATATATATTATTTAAAATAATGTGGTAGGGATGATTGAGAAAATGTTTCAGCATTTTACCTGGAGGGAGAACTACCAACAGTTTAAAGAGCAGGGATCCGATTCCAACTTTCCCACCAGAATCAGGTAAGCCTGACATTTAGACGGCGTAGCCATAGGGATTCGAACCTTGATATCTTTCGCAGGGTCATCCAATTAAATGCTTCCTTCCCGTGGTTGAGTGTATCCCGCATTTGATGATGCCTGACATTTATACGAGCCTTACATATAGACGGCGTGGCCACAGGGATTAGAACCTCGATATATTTCGCAAGCCTAGCACCACTAATGTATGCTAGAACGGTAATCCACTGAACTAATTCCTTCCCGTTGTTGAGTGCACCCCGCATTTGCAAGTCTATGCCAGCATTAGATGAGCTTGACATTTAGACGGTGTGGCCACAGGGATTCGAACCTCGATATCATTCGCGGGGCTAGCACCGCTAATGTTTGTTAGAACTATCATCCAATCAATTGCTTCCTTCCCGTGGGTGAGTGCACCCCACATTTGCGAGAGTGAAAAATAATGTTACCACCCACTCTACTACCTCTTAGCTACGGCCACACTAGACTAAAAGGAAAGCGGGTGGAGTCTACAGAAGATATAAAAAAAGGGTAAAACATTAGCAATAATTAAATAACAATATGAATGGTTTATTCAAGATAACAACAATTGAAATAATAATTCACATGGCCTCATAAATCCATCGGAGGTATGTTGAAAATCAAATACATACTAACATATCATTAGTAAAGTGCAGTTCGATAATGAGAATGTTTCGAAACATGAAACATATCCTTTGGTCAACTGGGTCATTCTGGAAGAGACGAAAACTCGACCAAACTACAATATGACAGATTCACAACAGTGAATATAGACAGAACAACCTTAAACGTTGAAAATTAGAACAAATTATTACTCAATAAATATCAAGCCAGATATTTATACTACTACAAAAAAGGGCCTAGTAGGCATCTTTTAAATGGTTACAAAAGCGTCTTATTCACTACAGTGAATAAAGACCGAATAAATTAGAAAGTTTATTTATTAATTTAATATCACACAGATATTTCAAAGAACACAAGAGACTGGCTTGCAGACCTCAAGTCAAACTCCCGCGGGACTATTTAATGTCGACATGACTAAAGACGTTAGCAAGATCCCTACTTGTTAGTAATAAATAATTAATAATACATAGAAAAAAAGCCTAGTTATACCACCAGTAATTTCTATTAGATTATTTGGAAAATACTAAAGTATAAATTAATCAATCAGCAAAAATTTACGTTACTTTAACATATAATTCAAATAATAATCAAATAAGTAAACATTATCAAAATGGGATTTTATACTTACTAGTGACTGCAAAACTCAGTCAATTTAAATTAAATACTTCAAGCAAATATTAGTTCATAAATGTAGCAATCTAAAATATTCAAATGACAAAACAGACACTAGCGCCCAAGTGGCGCAAGAAAACAATAGGTGTCCCATAGCAAAATTTAATTTAATAAACTAAAAACTTTTAGTTACGATGCCTATTCTGGCTTATTCCAAATACTACTTTAAATTTGAAATCAAATTTGAACAAGCCATAGTTTAAGTCTTTAAAATAATATTGATGAATATATATAAAGAAAATACGTTATCATTCTGTAAACGTCCAAGTCCAAGACAGTACTACTCCTGGTGGTGTCGAATATAAAAGTCAACTTTTTCTTCAGATTCGCCATGTTTTATAGGGACTAGCCGCTTAGGTGGGGATAGTTCCATACTAATCGGTGACGTCACATCGGCCATTATGACGCTTGCAGAGAAGCACGTAGTCCATCGATCAAGCTTGAGGATTTGCTGCCCTGTCTTGATCACGTACCATTTGTTGATAGTGTTCTTTTTGACTCCTTCACCTTGACGTACACATATCACGCGAATCCATCTTGACTTTTTTGTATACCAGTAGGTCCTCTCACTTCGAATAGCTGTATATCTTATCAGTAGTTGGCATGGCACCTTGAAACAGGCTGTGATTGGCTGGATTTTATCACGTGAACACGCCCCCTCACTCTCTGATTGGTTGTTGACTTTACCCTCCACTCCCCTCCCCCTGACTCCCTCCCAACCGCTCTGCCACCGTTTCCAGTGTTCCAAACATGTTAGTTCTAGTTCAAACTTGTTCCAAACATGTTTGTTCTTGTCCAAACTTGTTTGTTTCAGTCCCCATTGGTTGTTTTTGTGAGCATATTGTTTTTTTATGTGTGTTCATTTTTTATGTCAGCGTAGGTTTGAACGCGTTGGAGTTTATTTTTTTATGTATTTGTTTGTGTGGGAAGTTATTTTATTTATTGGCGTGCAGTCCACGGCGTCGGGCGCTCCTTTCCCGGCATCGGAGGGAACACTCAGAACGAATCTCTCCCGATGGCAGCGTAGCGTAGAATGCGACCACTGACCATCTGGCAGCTGTTCGCAGCCGTGAGACCCCTTTAACTTCCCTTCCTCTACCCCTTTCCAAGGGAGGGAACAAGCAGCACGTACCTCTCCTGACGGCAGCGTAGCGTAGAGTGAACATTGGCTCACTCTCACAAGACTCTTTTAGACATTCTATCACTTCACCCCTCACTTCGTCATACCCCTCTTAGTGAGTTCAGTGGGGGTCAGATCCCTCATGATGTAAATTTTGATTTAACAACCCTAAGTGGGAGTTGTTAACCATAAACTTGTTATAAATTTTGAAAGAGGGTGCCAACGACCCTGTTGAAGAGTCATGAACCCGCCACACCCAAGTCCTTTGAAACAACGGGGCGTAGCCCTCTGAAGGCCCCGGTCTTTCTAATGCCCATTCAAGGGCCAATTTTTTGGAAAAAATCCTTATTAAAGTACCTTGTTGTGTTTCAGCGTTCGCCATCTACGGTAACATAGATTCAAACCTTAATAACTTTGCCCGACTAATAAAATTAGTGGTTGTACCATCCATTTTGCGAGGGGGTTAAATGTGAAAAGATGTCTACCTACCAGGATGTAAATTAAAACATATAAGTAGTTTTAAATGGCCAAATCTATTATTTATGCTTTTAGTAATGATTACTACATCTAGATATCATTGACATCTAGACACGGGATTTGAACACAGGACCTTTTGCTCAACAACAAATTATCATGCGTGGTATAAGGTTTTCTTCCTTTTAATAACCAGCTAAAGCAGCAATATAATTATTATGTCGGTATACTTAAACACGTTGAAATATCATTATTTGCGCTGTGCTGAAATGTGAAAAGATGTAATCCTAACAAGATGTAAATTAAAACATATAGATACTTTAAACATCAATTAGCCAAAGCTATTATTTATGCTTTTAGTGATGATTTCTACATCTATATATCATTAACACAGGGACACGCGATTCGAACCCGGGACCTTTGGCTCAACAACAAATAATTATCATGCGCAATATAGAGTTCTCTCTCTTGTTAATAACCTGCTAAAAGCAATATAATTTTATTTGGGTATACTTAAACATGTTGAAACAGTATGTTTTCGTTTTAAAATATAAATTACCTCGCATGAGTGTCAAATTGATGATTACGAAATTGCCGCGCTATTTGTTATTGAAAAGTAACAGTGGGGGTTGAAAGCACCTGTTTTTAGACCCAACCGAAATCTATTGCCACAAACTTGAACAGATCTCTTCAGGCAAGCGTGAGATAAGAGCTTATTTTGGGAGAGAGAGAGAGAGACCATATTGTTACTAAAATATATTCTTTAGTAGTTTAAGAGCAGCAAACTTACATATTAGACGATCTATTGCGTCCAACAGTTTACCGCAGCAGGGAACTACTTCCAAATTTCTCCACCAGAAATAGATGAGCCTGACATTTAGACGGCGTGACCACCGGGTTTCAAAACTCAGTATCTTTCGTTTAGGGTGTTAGGGATTTAAAGCCCTTACATCGGTCACCGGGCAGAGTTTGAAAGTGATATGTGTCCTGGTTTGAAATGTGAAGTAATTAGCGTTTGTTGCCCTCTAAGGGACTTGAACCCCTACCTCCTTACTTCACAGAGCGAGATGTGTACCCACATTTATGTATTATTGAAACCTGAATACTGGGGAATCGAACCCTCCAACACCGTCTGGATATCTTTGCCCGAATGAGAGAGACAGAATAATAAAATTAGATGTTGTACCATCATTTTCGCAGGGTTTAATATGAAAACATTTATGTTATTTTAGGAACCAAATAGCCCAAAGCTATTATTTATGTATTTAGTGAGGATTACTCCGGCTAGATATCACTGATATATGAATACGGGATTCAAACCCGGGACCTTTGGCACAGCAACAAATAATTATTATACCCAATATAGGGTTATTATTTATAAAAGTAATTAGCGTTTGTCGACCTTGTAGGGATTTGAACTCTCCTAACACCTTCCATAACAGGCTGAGATGTGTACCCGCATTTGCGCTGTTGGAAAAATAACCACGACCACGGAGGGTTGGATAGCGGTTCTTCACGGCATATCGAATCCCCCTAGCCACCAGAGAGTCTAATACGTCGGTATTCGCCGGGCGTATGAGCAAGAATGGTAAATAACGGTAAATATATGCCTCTTTACATGGATCGGGCAACCACCTATGCGGAAACCATATTATTGACCAATAAGAAGCTGCCACCTTTATATGCGGCACACCCCATTGAAGCTACTATAAATAGACCTTGAAATCATTAAAATCGGTCATCATAATTAATAATTATGGCTGGTAAACATAATAATGAGCTTCGACGCGCTGGAAAATTGGATAAATTCAGGTATGTTTTAAAAGCGTTTTGTATATTTTAATGGTGATTATTTTGCTTATTACGTCTTTGGTGTACAGAGGTGTTTGTTCCTTTAATAGACTGTCAAGAAGACGCTCCCCTGACGCCTGCAGCGCCGGCAGCGCCAGACAGCCCGGACTATTGAGCTCTTTCTAGCGAGGAAGGAATTTTCGTGGTGGATAGCGACTGGTCCATGGGTAATTAGCGTCCTGCTATAGATGTAGAGAATTGGCAGTGGTTTTTTTTGCCCACAATACTAATTAATATGTGTTTATTAAATTTCAGACTACTGGGATCCATATGGTCTGGATGCTGGCCTGAGGGACCACGTGGCGTCCGAAGTGGGTTTAGCGGCGTGTGAGGGCACAGCCCTTTGAAAGCGGTGAAGCGGAGACGGGCTTTGTACCGGCGCATCTCCTAGAAGCGGTCGGTGCTTTGCCCAGCGCCTCTGTCTTCACACCGCAGGCAGGCTTCAGCCCACAGCACCATACCTTAGCCGGCGGAAATATTATCAAAGGTTTGCCTGATGTTTGGGGTGAATTGGACGTGATAGACCTCCTTATATGTAAGTTTACCATCCTTTAATTACTAAAGAAAATATTTTAGTATCGTCTACAAATAACACAAATCTATAGCCATTAGTTTGGAAATAGACAGCTTATTACGCAATAGTTATCCACGTCCTCTCTTTCTCAAACCACCGTTGTTTCGCTGGCATACCAAAACCTTTTGTTAACTGACCGTTTAAAGTTTAACCAAAAGAATATTAGCTCTTATATTCATGATATAGAAGGTTATTATTATAAACGTTCAAATCCAAACAAAAGAGAGAGACAATTATAATTGTCGTATTAGCCGCGTTTGCAATGTGTTGGATCAAATTCAACTGCCACCTTAACGCATTCGATAGCATGTCTGTATACTAAAATATTGGTCTCGGGTTCGATTGCCAACACGGCTAAAAATGTCGGTCTGATAAATTAGCTGACAGCTGACCGAATTTGTGGATGTCCTAGTCTTTTAAGTTATTACCATTTTATGAATAAAATAAATGGTACGGCGCACCGCACATACTTTCTCTCTCTTTCTATAAACTCGTAAGATTTCTGAACGGAATAATGAACATTGTATCATCACCACTCCACATAAGAACACGCATAAAATAATATACAATGATATAGAATCAATGAGAAAAGAGGCGCATCTTTGTCCACCTAAGAGCATTTCAAACAGTTTAATGTCTTCCACAAGGGTCAACACTTCGTATTAAAATTTCGATTTCTGGTTAAAATTTTAACATTTTATAAGGTGTTGCAGATCTTCAAGTCATCGCATTGATATTTAATTATTCATTTATACATTTTGACCAATAAAAAATGTAAATATTGACTATTGAGTCTAAAATGGAGATAGATCATTGCTGTGCAAACATTTCTCCTAAGAGCTTTAAGGAAAAATAACATACTTTTTTTAGATACTTACTTATATTTGATTACTCTATGGCATTGGAGAATTATTGCGTTAAGACTTAAGTAGTATATGTTTACAACTAAAGCTCACAAAATTGTATTAATATATTTGCAAATATCTCAGAAACTGTTGCTTTTATAAAAAATAAAGTCAAATAAAAGTTTTTTATTTCTAATAGTCCTACAATTTTGCAATGATAAGTTGTTTAGTTTCTCAAATAGTTGTGGAGATACGGAAATTAACGCTTCTGTAAAGTACCCTAAAAATCATTTTCTTAGGAATATGAAAATAGCCAGTTTATTTATAATCATAATCAACGCCTAAATACGAATTTTAATCAAAATAGTTTGAGCAGATTTTGAGAAAACCAATTTTTTCTCTTTTCGCCCTTCAGTAAACTACCCTTAATTTTAATTTTTTATAGACGCACAGACAGACGGCATTGCAAAGACTATTTTTTAGGGTTTTGGGGGTCATGAGACGTCGACATCCATCAAGATTTCAGGTTAGTTTTTTTTTACGGTCGCAATACTTAAACTTTAATGTCCAAAAAGTTAAAAAATTCATATAATTGCGTATAGATTAAAAGTTATTGATTTTATAAAAATATGTTTCGGGTAAAATATTTGTATTATAAATATATATACATATTTGTAATGCTAAGTAATTTCATATCTTAAATAGTTTCGGAGCTATTATAAAAAATGATAATTAACGCATCAGACTGGAGCCCTTAAAGCCATTTTGCCGAAATATTGAGGGTAGCCATTTTGTTTGGAATATTTATTAATGTTTATAAATTAAATTTAATCAAAATCGTTAGAGTCGATTTTGAGAAAATCAACTTTTTCTCTTTTTGCCCTTCAGTAAACTACCATTAATTTTAAGTTTTAATAGACACACAGACAGACGGAATTGCAAAGACTATTTTTTAGGGTTCGGGTGGTCATGAGACGTCGACATCCATCAACATTTAACGTTAGTTTTTTTTACGGTCGCAATACTTAAGCGTTAATGTCCAAAAAGTTAAAAATATATATATAATTGTGTATAGATTGAAAATTATTGATTTTATAAAAATATGTTTCGAATAAAATATTTGTATTATAAATATATATACATATTTGTAATGCTAAGTAATTTCATATCTCAAATAGTTTCGAAGCTATTATAAAAAATGTTAATTTACGCATCAGACCGGAGCCCTTAAAGCCATTTTGCCAAAATATTGAGAGTAGCCATTTTGTTTGGAATATTTATTAATGTTCATAAATGAAATTTAATCAAAATCGTTAGAGCCGATTTTGAGAAAATCGACTTTTTCTCTTTTTTCCCTTCAGTAAACTACCCTTAATTTTAGGGGTAGATATCCAATTCCAAAAATCCCTCGGGGAAACCCTATGAAAACCATATTTATCAAGTTTTAGCTCAATCGGTAAAATAGTTTAGGCTCTAGTTGGAGGTACAGACAGACAGACAGACAGACAGACGGAAATTCAAAAACAACTTTTTCAGTTTCAGGGAGTTATGAAACGTCAAGATTCATCAAAATCTCGAGTTCGATTTTTTTGACGATCACCATACTTTCTCCACCTGTAAGATAGAGAGAAAGTAAAAGTGACCTGAGCCTTAGGCTGGAAAACAGTAACAGATTTAAATTAAATTATAATTTTCCAATAAAAAATGTTTCATTTAATTCTAAAACAAAATTATTTCTACTAATAGAAAACTTAATTATGACCATTAAATAATTAATTTCTAAAATCAATATCTATTTTAACCTATTTGTGTTAAGACCTGTTTTCCTCAATACCTTATTTACAGCTAGATTTCTTCAATCATTAGCGCGTTTGTGGTAAACTTGCTTACTTATCGAAATAACAGATGGCGTAGGCATGCAATTTAGAGCCGAAAAAATTGTAGCGCTCTGCTGAGATATTTTAAAACGGGAATAATATAGATCTAGTGATTCTATTATATTTATCACCGTGTTTTACTACCTCTTAGGTTTATATGCTTAAGTACTATTTACGCTAATGGTTTAGGAATCGGGAAGGTTGAATATAGAGGTGAACCCCCATTTGCGTGGAGGAAAAGTGGAAAACCATTCACCCGACCGAGATTTGAACCTCATCACCCCGTCCTACGCAATAGAGGTCAACACGACTAGCGCGTTAACTAACTACGCCACTGAGGCGGGATCTAGTGTTTCAATGTGTTTTAAGTATACAGATATTTCTTACAGGTATTCAAATATATACCAATATAATCATTAACCGGGGAAATTATATTGTTGCTTTAGCCGATTATTAAAAATAAGGAGACAGAACCCTATATATTTGTGCCTGATAATTTGTTTGATTGTTGATCCAATGGTTCGATTCCATGGCATGTATGAAAATATAGGTTTAACCTTTCATAATGATAAATTAATTGTCCTGGACTGTATTTAGTACCTATCTTAGGTTTCAAGGGTATATTATTACACACAATTTGCGAATGTTGGGTCAGTTAAAGCAATTATGTTTAGAAAAATGTAACAACATATTAATACTAAAAGTAATATATATTAATTGTAACATTTGAAGAGGGAAAAAACCAAATAACATATAAATATGCTTCGAACAATTATATTTAAAGTGTTTACGTTGAAGTTAGTTTGAACCGAGTTTTGTTTTTAGTTCAAATGGATAGTAGAAATGTCGGCATGATCGGGATAAGGAGAGAGTGCCCCGGCACCGCTGGCTGAGACCCCTTCACCCCGCTGCAGAAGCACCACCCCCGAGCCAGGGAGACGGGTTCAAACCCAAGCTGCGGAGAAGCAGACGGGATCCACAATCCTCCCGCAACCCGTGGTGGCGGCAGCGGGACCGTTTTCGGCACCACACCCGGGAATTAGTGGTCTGGTAAATCAGGTTGGTGGAGTATTGTCCCAAGGCGTCTTTCTACGAATGGTCTAGGAGAGAATAAAACAATTGCGGTGTTTCTTTTATACTGGTAGAGAAGTTACCGTACATCTTGGTGCTCCAGCAAGCGATCGTGACGCATTAAGCTGACTTGAAGAAAAAATTAGTTTTGTTCAATCAGATGCAGGACAGTGGTGTCAGCGCCTATGATCATGTCGGCATACATTTAAACAGCACGGACTCGACGTTGAATTCTGTATTCGTCTCTTTTAGGAGGCCTGATCAGTTAGACGTTCGAGCCATGCTCGATAACATAAGTTGCGTGTTGCAAAGTAATAGTTTGTTCTTAAGTACGGCACCACTGTACGTTAAACTCAGCTATTTTAAGGAGCCTAGTGGGAGTGCACGTTATTGTGATAAACTCTCTCCCGCTAGCACATATAGCCGTAATAACAAAGGGATCATTGCGATTAAAAATGGTGACACATTCTGCTTTGCCCGTGGGTTGATTGTCGACAAAGCTATATATGATAATAAAAGAGAGCCAGGATGCATGGACCTTTAGACAAATCAAAATGGGTCTCGTATTCAAAAACTCAAATCAGAGGAACTATGGCGTGATGCCCGTGTAAATCTTTAAAAGGTGGGGAAATCACTGAACTGAAACAATTTCAAACATACCTCTCCGAATACAAAATCACAGTGTTCAGGGAACGTCGAGGGAGGCATGTCCTATATGATGGTCCTTCACCTCCCGAGCATTCCTTTAAGGGCTACCTTGATTTGTATTTTCATGACGATAAGCAAAACCACTTTGATGTCATAACATCCTTGACAGCCGTGTTTAAGTGCTCGTACTTTTGCCGCGAGTGCCGTGTGCCGTTCAGTAATAAGAACGAGCACAAATGTGAATTCTCGTGCAAAAAGTTCTACGCTAAAGCGGTTTGAAGCGGAGATTGAACTGTAGTATTTAAAGACTGTGGGCGGTAGTTCACAAACCAGACCTGTTTTGATAACCATAAACGTCCCGGTTTTTGCCAAAAAGGTTTGTGAGGGATGTGGGCAATTTTTTAATTTGTAAAAGTCAAATTATTCACACAGGTGTTATGAGACTTTTTGTAGAGTATGCGAGATCCATCGTCCTTTTGGTCATTTCTGTTATATGAAGCAAGCCCCATCCAGGCCGACACTGGGAAAGAGTAATTTCATGTTTGTGTTCGATGATTTTGAATGCAGAAAAGAAACGCTTCTTCAAGGTGCGGTCAACACATGCTTACATGAACCTAACCTCTGTATCGTGCAGACGTGTTGCAAGGCCTGCCTTCATACCGATGTAAATGACCATTATTGCACCGAATAAGGTGGCAATAGGACTCACATATTCAAGGGTGATGCCACAATGGCCCAATTTTTTTGAAAATATAGAGCAAATTAAAGCAACAAAATTAAAGGATATTACCCTCCTAGGCCATGATGATAAGGGCTATGATGGAAATTTTATTTTAAAATATATGATGGAGGTAAAACAATGGACTCCAGAGCTCATAATGAATGGTGGGAAAATCATGTCCATGCGTTACGGCCCACTCCACTTTATTGACTCGCTAAACTTTCTACTGATGTCGTCCAAGATGCCCAAAATATTCGGCTTGGACAAGTCTTTGGCCAAGGGACATTTCCCCCATTTTTTCATTAAAAAAGAAAACGCAGTGTATAGCGGTCCCTTGCCGCCAATCGAGGACTACGGCATCGGTGAGATGTCGGTTGAGGTGAAGGAGCACTTTGAGAAGTGGTATGACGCGTTGGTCAAAGAAAATTGTGTCTTTAATTTTAACCCCGAGTTGGAACTGTATTGCGTGAAAGATGTAGAGATCCTACGGAAGGTCTGCCTAAAGTTTAGAGATATGCTTATGGAAAAAGCAAAGGCGGATCTTTCAGAGAGTGGTGTACGATCGCAGGAGCGTCCATGTTAGTTAACCGCCAAAGTCACTCTAAGGAGAATACCATCGGTATCATCCCTAACATTTTGTACCGGTGTGAAGACCAATAATCGCACGTCGCCGTAAAATGGCTCTGCTGGAAGGCCCACAAAATTTCTTGAAGTTCATTATGTATATTAATGTTAGTACTAATTTCTTTTTTTAGTACGGCTTATACATTTTTTATATTCTTATAGACAACATGGAACCATATATTAAGGTTTATTGAATTGTTCAATAGGGTATATTCGCGAATATCAATTATTATTTTTACATTGAATTCCTTTGAATTTGTCAATGTTGAAATGTGATTTTATTGCTTTGTACCTTTAATTTATTTTAATTACTTAATTAGATAAATTGAATATTGATTTGTGATATCATAGGTGTATAATAAATACATTGGGTAATTTTATTTGGGGTTTCATTGTGTGTATTGCGTTTTATTTTATTAATGTTTGTGATATTAATTTCATTTGGATTAGGTATTAACCGTTTAATTATAGATCCATCATTCATGCGGTAACGGCAGTGAGGAATATGTGTTAGGGCGACGTGTAGACGGCGGTGTTAAAGCTAGCTAGCCAAAATATTGTTTATACAAAGTGTAACTTATAGCTTAAAGTGAACGAAAAAGCCAACCTGCAAACAAATTGTATTATTTCCAATGAACATCACTTTCAATTTAAGCATTTTTAAATATATACTTTTATTTTATGTGCACCATGTTTTACTTTCCATCTGGGCTATCCGTATATTGACTCTAATATGCTAGCTATTATGAAGGGAGAATTTAAAGGAAATGTACCCCAATTTGCATTGGAAGTGGAACACCAATTTTAAAAAAAGGCCGGTATGCAAGAACGAAGCTGAGCGGGTCAGTACTGTGATTGAGATATTAGTGTCACAATAGTATAAATGGATTAGTAGTGACAAAATAAGGTTAGTTAGCGAGTAGTGCTACAGTAGTGCACTTCTGCGCCATTGGTTCACTCACATTAATGGCCCACTGAGCTTCATTCTTGTATACCAGCCAAACACCTTCAGTTAGGGTTACCAGAATCAAAATTTAAAATGGATGACAATCTATTCTGAAATCAATTGAAATGGAGAACATTTTAAAATAAAGCAAAATTAAGATATTAACTTTTATTACGAAGGAAAACATTAACTTCAACATTGAGATAATTTAATAGCGTAATGCTGATACCACTTAAATAGGCATAGGTAGCTAGCAACAATTTTACTGCAGGAATTCAAACCACAACTTCATCACTAGCAATAAAGTTTCGTGCGAGTTTTAAATACCAACATCTGGAATGGGAGCCAGTAAGAAATATATGATAAAGCAGTCATTTACTTAAATAATTGTGTGACAAAGTGAACGTCTTTAGTCCATTTAGAGCTCTCAACCAATGTTTTGATGTTGTAGAATTCTTATAAAAGCCCCTTGTTGGGCGGCAATTGAAAAATTCTTAGAATGACTTGTATGATGAAGTCCCCACTGTTGGGCTCCAATTGAAGAACTCCTTTTCTTCCACCTACGATGATGTAATGCCCCTTAGTTGGGTGACAATTGTAGAACTCGCAAAGACAACTTATAATTTTGATATCTATCACGGGCTAGCTTAGCTTCTCGTATTGACGTGATTATCATATAAGGAAATCCCCATTTATACAATAAATATACCTTGATCACTTTTATATTGATTTATTGTTGGAACATATTCTTTTATATGTTATTATTGTAATCATTAACAATTTCAGCTTATACAACTGACCCGTTTCTACGCTGGTCACCGTACATACTATATCATTATTAAAATATGCCACGACGCACAACACATGTCTTGTTGCCTCGCTGGTCACTGAGCACCTCCTCTAGGGTATTAGTGAGAATTCGTTTCTTCCCCGCGTCTTTTTTCAAATTCCGATGACATCGTAGCTTACACCCGTGTGGCCTGAAAATCTCGCTGTACCACAAGTGTAGTTTAAATCCTAGCTTTCTGGTGGGCTGGACAATGTAACCGCTCTGTACTGAGGAAAAGGTGTATTTCTTTTAGAACGAAAACTCTGTGCTGTATCAGCTCTTACTTTTGTTTCATCGTCCAACCCATCCAGTAAGCACATTTAAGATAAAATAAATGTATTGACTTTTAAATTTCCTGAAGGGCTTATTCTAAAATGAAAATGAATAGTTGAAATAATATTATCAAATCAAGAGAATTCCCGAATTTAAAATATAAATAAAATATTCAAAGCTGCAGTTCCATCCCTCCTTTTCGAAACATAAGGTTCACAAGTTAGGACATTACAATGTTCTGCTGCACTTATGAGGCAAGTTAAAAGGTTTATTTTTATTAAAAATAATTACAAAATGAAAGCACTGTTAATTGTGGTTTAATATGCTACTTTTATATATTCTACTGGGGATAAAAGTAAAAAAAGTGAAAGACCATATGCTTACGAAAATTATTACATGGGTGCCATGAGATTCAAATACCATTCACAAGGGTGCTGCGAGTTTATAAAGGTTGAGAATCTCTGATTTAAAGGCAAAAACGAATTTACTTTTTGAGCCTCGTCTCACGACTCATTCGGGCTTTCCACATTTGATTGCATTTTTGCGGTATTAATGATAAAGCTAGAATTGAGTGGAAATTTACACAAGTTTGCTTGGAGGCAGGGTGGGAAAGCATTTAAGTAAAATCACCTGCAGAACACCCAGTTGGGATTTAAGGCCAAACCTTCACGTCACCATGAAACTAGACCAAGCAAACTTTATATTTATTCAGCGTTCTCACCAATACGAATAAAAAGTATATTATTCTAAATATAATTTTCATAGTCAGTTTTCACTAATGTGTATTTATATGCCATCGAAACTTGTAATAAATTAACTTAACAAATAAGTTAGTTGCTATATTTTCATTTATGAATTCAGTGGGTGGGTCAAGTAAAGTAAGACTTATTAAATTCTATTATTAATTTTTAATGATAACAGCTTTCAAAACAATAAGTGAAAAACACGTCAAGTTTCCCCAGTTAGTATTTAAACCTGTGCCTTCCAATCTGTTTAGTTTCTACAAATACAACTTGTGACTCTAACCTGTAGGGTCAAGGGAGTGTAACGTTAACTTGCAGTTAGTTACAATTGGCTCCATCCCATTATAATGTTGATACGTAACTATCAAGAATTCATAACACCCGCTCAATAATTCCGACCCAAATAGAATCCCTACAATGGTACTATTCTCTGTTGTAGTCCCTGTAGGCTAATACGGAAAGATAATACGACACAGTATATTTCATACAGTACAATCTTCTGTAATATTACACTCATATTTGTTCAGGAACTTACCTTTGAAATCTTCTATCACTAGCCGCCACCAAAGCTAGACTACACCGTGCAGCCAATGTGAAGAATGGGGCCGAGCTAACGAAAGTCTACAATCAACGCGTGGTCATTCTCCGTCTAGTCAAATTGAATCTGAGGTATGACAACATGGAGCACGCTAGAAGACAACAATCCACCCGCCCTCTGACGGATGTCAGATGAACTTCCCCAAACAACACAAACATCCAATGATCGCCGACTTGTTCTAATTTTCCGATGGAACAACCCTACAAAGTGCCTACGTGACCGATGACAGCTAGCAACTGCGTGCTAGAAATTACCTCCCCTCTTTCCGTGCAACGAAAATCACTATAAAACAGGCTGACATTTTCTAAAAATGTTGACTATCTAAAATCTACGAACGAGGACGGATCATTGTCGTCGACCTGGACAATGATCGGATAAACATTCATACATCATAAATTGGAACGTAACTATGGCTGTTACTTATAAAGAACTCTATTCATTTTCGACTTATAATATTTTCGTGTTAAAATCTTTATATTGTGTTTTGCTTAATATTTAACTTTTTTCTTTATTATCTCAGTCGCTTAAACGTAACTTGTATGCCGCCACTTAGGCGCGGTTGGTTAGTTTGTTAGTTTATTAGTTTGGTTTGAAATCCACCATTGGTAATTTTGTATTGAGTGAATTTAAATGTAAATTGTTAAAATGTGTGGACTTTTGTATTTGGTTATTTCACGCGACTGTAGAAATAAAATCTGGCTTTTTATTTTTTTTATATAATTTAATTTTGTTCTAAATTTCAATCTTTAGTTTTTTCTAAGAAATAGTTAGTCCCGGGAGATTTTGACTTGAGTCTGGAAGTCAAACTCTCGCGTTATGTTTTATGTAATTGTAAATTTCGTATTGTAACTTGTAATTGTTTGAGGAGCCCATCAGGCATAAATATTTAATGTTGTTTCATTTTGTGGATATCTTACTTCACTTCACTTTTGGTAGTTTAACTTCTCTTTTGTTGTTATAATCTACGTAATTTTGTGTCTCTTAAAGACGACCTGTAATAAATGTAAACATGGAATGTTTACATTCTGCGCTTCACGTTATTATTTTCAGCATTATTCAGAATGATATAATGAGACCACTGTACTTTGCTTTATCTACGTTTATACTGAATAAACCATATTATTGTTATATTTTTAATTCTGCTTATATTTTCCTTTATGTAGATTATACCTTCTCCCTTTTATTTAATTGTGGTCGTTAAGTAGAAGGCACGGAGACGGTGTAACAGGAGGATGAATGTTAACTATGTTATCCTTGTCTTAACAATTCAGTTTTCCCTCTTTCCCCACCCCACTTTATTTTTGCCTCACAGAAGAAATATTTTTGCTTATCTAGTGTGTTAAAAGGACCAAGTACTATGATTTATCGTGTAGCAGTTTTTGAGTGGACAAGTAACATAGGTCTTGACGCTGGAAATACTTACTCCCGAATGAGTTCTTGAGAGCCAAGCGCAATATATTTTGGTTTCTTAGAATCATCATATTTACTCATTTAGACTTAATTTGGCCAATGATCTACTTATAATGTGCACGATTCCCCTTAACATATTTAAAAATAAGTAGGTAAATTGTAAATAAATTTACCCTTTCTTGCTCCTTTAGAATTTTTGGTTTTAGCTCTCTTTCTTCAATGAACCATCAAACTCAATATTTTTCTTTGCAAACATATTTTGTTTTCCCTGTTAAAGTGGCGATTTCAGTCAACGAATCTTCCTTCATGTTTTTTTAAAAATAATTTATATCCTTATAATCCTATAAAATACTTTTCTCACCATAAAATTCTATCAACTGTAAAACAGATTTCTATGGCCAGATCACCATGCTCGCGAGCTTGTGTACTAGTTAACAAACTGTACTAGGCAACGCCCTAGCTAGAATGACAAATCTATCCGTGTTCGTTGCAAAAACCAATAGCTGGGTATTGATATGAACCGCTTGTGAGCCAATTGTAATCCACTCGCGAAACCGTTCCAATCACACAAATCCATTACTTTACATGTTACATTACAGGTTCAGCTCACCTAATCTATATACACCTTAAGATTGTTAGTTAATGTTAGTTTGAATCACAAAAATGGTGATACCTGGTACAATGAACATGTAGTTTATCACTGCTAACAATTTAGTGGAAATTGTATCCTTATTTTTGCATAAGCTGGCTGGCTTTGGAAAACTTAATCATTATTTACTTTATTTGTGTTTGTTTACTCTTAAATCAGCCAAATTTGAGTAAATAAACAGAGGTAATCTATCATCCAATCATTTTAGTAGTGTTAAATATCTGGTACAAACTGTGAGAAAGGGTGAGTTCAGACCTAGTGTAACATGGTTATGTATGGAAAGGGGGCATTTTTATTTAGGTGTTAGGTATTACTTATTATATAGTTAAATTTAAATATGTACCTTCACAAGTTAAACTAGTATGTATTTGAAATTTTCTTTTGAAATAATATCAATAAGATCCACTTACATCAATCACATACTACTCTTCTATTAAATTAGAAATAAGGTAAATTTACAGAATGTGTTAAGTAATAATCGAGTTTAGGAATATTATAAGTTTAATATTCTTTATGTTGGAATTCAGGGACAGTTTTACATTGTGTGAAATACCTATGTGAGGTAATAAAAAAATGCATATTATATTGTTCTCATTAAATAGAAATACATATATCATTATTAATCATACAGTAATAAAATATTAATTGTAATACATATTACATTTTAATTGTTCAAGAAAAAATTATAAACTAAAAGGGTGAAACTTGGCAGTATTTTATAAACAACTAAAAAAAAAAAAATTTGGCTAAAAATTCGTTTAAAATGAATTCAATTTCAAACATAAAATAGTTACATCAAATTAGAAAATAAAATTTTTTTTATCGTATATTACATGAGCATATATTATACAAGTATCCTTCACAACACAGCAAAATGTACAAGTAATTTATGATGGAAAGTGTTAAAATTTTCTTAGTTTTATATACTCAATCATGTTTAAGTAATTTGAACACACAAATATTTTCTTAGTATTATATACTCAATCATGTTAGGGAAATTTGAACACACAATGATTTACTTAGTATTTTATACTCAATCATGTTAAAATAATTTAAACAGTTAAAGTAATTTGAACACACAATGATTTTCTTAGTATTTTATACTCAATCATGTTAAAATAATTTAAACAATCAGAATAAGTATCTTAGAATTATATACTCAATCATTTTAAATAATTTAATATAGAATATTTATATTACTTGTTTGATTTTTTATGTTCAACATTTTTAAATAAATGTATATAATTAACAAAAAACTATAAAATCAGGATACCGTTGGGATGGTGAGCAAAGTTTGGTGATAAGACTACTTGTTTAGGATGAGGAAATGAAAAGACAAACTAAATATCAAAGTAATACCGAAAGTGTCCTTAGATGGTGACCACAGGTTGCTGATGGCAGATATAAAGGGATGGGAATGTAAGAGAAAAGTATGCAAAACAAAAAGAATAAGGGTGTGGAGGCTTTAAAATGAATAGGCAAGAGAGCTGTATTCATGAAAGGCAAGAAGCTTAGTGCCCAAGGATGAAATGCAAGGTGTAGAGGTTTAATGGGAAAGATTTAAGAAATGTTTGGTGGGATATGTAGGGAAGGTATGTGGACGTAGGTAACAAGTAAAAATAGAAGATTTATGGAACAAGGAAGCCATGGAGAAGATGAAAGAAGAATATAGAAGGAGTTTTAAGAATAGGAATGAGGAAACAGAGGAAGAATATAGGGAGAAGAAGAGAAGAGGTAAGCATGTGGTATGGAAATCCAGGATAAAGTGGATATGAAAATGGACCGAGATGCTGGAAAGGGATGTGGGAGGAAGTAAGAAGGGGTTTTATATCCAGGTAAGAAACAGGAGGAGAAATAAAAGAAAAGAGAATAAGAAAAGGAAGCAGAGGAGCATGAAGAACTAGTAAAAGAGAAGGAAATGGGTCCCACATGGAAAGAGGATGGGAAAAGGAACTGTGGCAATGATAAGAGCAGCAGCAGTTAGTAGTAGAAGTAGTAGGAATATAATGGTTAAACAGGGTGCCGAGAGTGATTCGAGAGGAAAACAAGATACCGGAAGACTTGAAGAAGGGAATTATAGTACTGATTTTTAAGAAAGGTGACTGAAAGAGGTATATAAATTATGGGGGAATAACGCTGCTGTGCCACTGTGCAAAAATATTTAAGAAGATACTAGGAATGAGCATAGAAAATTAAAGAAAGGTGGAGAAAGGAATAATAGGCATGATTTTGGTAAGGGCTTGGTAATGGTACTTATGGATGTAGAGAAGACACACATGGTGGTGTGGATAGAAATAAAGTCTGAAAAGCGATATAGGAGGCTGAAGTGGAAAGAGGACTTGAAATGAGAGTAAAGAGTAATGGGATGGAAAATAACATGAGTATGTATGAAAATAACATGAGTTGTGTTTAAGACAGAGAAGGGATGAAAGGAGTGGTTCCAAATAAAAAAAAGTTTGAAGCTCTCTCCCCACAGCCTTTTTATTTAAGCATCACATCTTACTATTCGTTCAGGTAATACACCTATGTACGAATTACACAAGTGTCTCAGAAACTAGGAAGGTTGAATTAAGATTAAATGTACCAGCATTTGAACAGAGGGAGAGTGGAAAACCATTTAGGGAAAACCACCTTCAAGACACTCGACTGGGATCAAACCCCAATTTTTCAGTCTTCTAAAGTCTAGTCCATTGCAAGAGTGGCTGGCGTCCTTAGACCATGCGGCCATCAAAGCGGGTACCCCCTGCTATTAATTGTAATGGTAATGGAAACGCGTCATGAATAAATTGTCAAGGAAACTTAGGGAGGAAAGAATGAAAGCCATGATGTTTGCTGATTACTTGATGGTATAGGATGAGAAAGGAGAGGAAATACATGAACAGATGCTGGAATGGATTGAAGAAGTGAAAGAGTGTAGAGTGAAAATTAGCACGGTGAAGTGTGAAGTTATGGTAATGAAAAGGAAGAAGATAAGGTATTGTAAAGCTATAAAGCTAGATGAAGTAAAGCTGAGAAAGTTAGAAAATGTAAAATATTTTGGAAGTGTGATTGAGGTGAAGGGAGTAGAGGGGCTCTAACAAGAAAAGGGGAGCAGGAGGAGTTGTTCTATAGGTGTGTTAGAGACATGCTATGAAGAAGAGATGTGCCCTTTATATAAGTGCTATATAGAGTGTACTTTGTACCCATAGTCACATATGCGGCAGAAATATAAGCAATGAATGTAAGAGAGACTAAGAAAGTGGAGACTATGGGAACTAAACTTGTGAGGAGCATGTTAGCCGTCACGAGGAGAAACTGGATGAATTTTGGAATGAAAGTATTAAATTTGGGAAAGAGTGGGAGTTAAGAAATGAAGTTATTTGGGAAAGAGTGGGAGTAAGTGAATAGTAAGTTATTTGGGAAAGAGTGGGAGTAAGGAATGAAGGTTATTTGGGAAAGAGTGGGAGTAAGGAATAAGTTATTTGGGAAAGAGTGGGAGTAAGGAATTAAGTTATTTGGGAAAGAGTGGGAGTAAGGATTAAGTTATTTGGGAAAGAGTGGGAGTAAGGAATTAAGTGATTTGGGAAAGAGTGGGAGTAAGGAATTAAGTTATTTGGGAAAGAGTGGGAGTAAGGAATTAAGTTATTTGGGAAAGAGTGGGAGTTCAGGGAGTACATGAAATAGCCCGAAAAAGCAAGTATGAATGGTATGGTCATGTAATAAGGTTGGAAAGGAAGAGAATACCAAAGAGAATGATGGAGATAAAGTATGTAAGGAAAAGACAACAAGGGAGACCAAAAAGCATACAAAAGAAAGTTTGCACGTGAGAGAAGATTGGAAGCAATTAAAGGAGAAAGAATGGTGGAAGTATAGAGGAAGATGAAGGCATTTTACTAAATTGACACAGATACAGGCTGAAAATAGTTGTTATTGATGATGATGAGGTGAGAAATTAACATATTTTCGCGTGTGCAGTTATGAAATGGAAGAAATATTATGTTTATATTAATGTATTTTTGATAGATATTTTAATTTATAAACACTTATGATTTAAAAAAATTATTTACTTCAATAAATTGCATAAATAATATATTATTATGAGTAGACCTAGTCAAATCTTTTTAATTTAGTTATTATTATGTTATATCATTATGAAAAAGAAATATTTACAGCTAAAACATTAAATGTACAATGTCAAATATATACCAAATAAATTATTTTAAGATAACTAATCACTTTTTATAGTCTGTATAGGTCAGGTCACAGCTAGAAGAATGGATGCACCCACAACAAAGAATTTCAAATGTCAACATGTTGTCATTTTCTTAAATTTTACCAAAAATTGTAAACATACTTAAGTATGGCTTATTAAAATAATTGCAGTGACAATTTATATTATAACACTTTTAGGAGAAACTGGTAGTATTAATGTAGAATATTATACACTGGTGATAATATTTAGAGGCAAGTTTTTTTAATACTTTTAAATGAACAAGTGGCAAGTAGAATATTGCAAATAAATTCATTTTTTTAAAATTCATAAATATAGTGAGTTGTCTCTACCTATTAGGTAATAAATAAGGTTATGAGCCCCGAGATGTATCAAATAATGAAAAAAAAAGTCAATGAATATGACCAGTGTTTCCACAAGATCAATATAAAAGATCTAGTCTAAGACTGAATTGGGAAACTCCTAGGCATGGAAGGAGACCATTCCTAAATTGAATTACTAAGATGGTCTAACTAAGCTATGAAGATGATTTATTTTTCAATTTATATTTTGAACTCAAAGTCCAGCAATTTTACAGGTTTGTTAATATTCAAAAAAATGCCATTTTAAGTCTTACTATACAATAGAGACATACAGAATATAAACTATGATAACTGGTCATACCACAAATAAGAAGTAATTAAAATCATAGTTTGTTTAGACTATCAATATGTTATAACTGTGAAACTGATTTAATTCAAGCCTATTAACGTTTTTAAATATAAACATATCCTTTGGATAAAGATAGTTAATGAGTTGAAAGTATAGGCACGTTTCGGTTAAAGACTGTTATCGAGTTTTAAGTGTAAGCATGTTTATATAAGAGATAATCACTATATTAAACTTTCAAGCAACTTTTGGTTTAAAATCATTTTTATGTTGCAACAGTGAAAATTGTATAGTTAAAGTGTTTTTTGTAACTGTTAGCAAGTTTTACACCCATTCATGATACGAAACTGAACTGAAAAGTTTATAGGCAGCGAACATGTTTTATTTTATTATATATACTTGTCAGTCTGAATGTCTCTATTATGCTGTCTCATTAGTTTCAAAAATCTTTGAAGTGGGGGTGCAACTGTCATGGTTTCGCCTTTTTAAATTTTACTATCGTTTTATTGACAAACATTATGGTTGTATTTTTAAATAGTCTTGTGTGCCAGATAGAACTGGCTTGCCAATCATCCATCCCTAGCTTACATTCTTTGAACACATATATTACTATTGAAAAACAAGTAGCTTACAGCACATAAAAAGCCAACGACCATTTGGTTACCTAGAATATAAACATTGTCAGTGTTTTTAGTGATATATATATAACTAGTAACTTATATAGTGAATATATATACTAGTACATATATAGTGTATATATATATATAAACTTAACTAGATACTATAACCCATATACTATATAACTTAATATATATATAAAGCATTATATAATATAACATTATATAATCATATATGTAGAATCAAATACACAATACCTAAATTGAGGAAAGTTAGTAAAATTATTACATGTTTATAAAATAAAATATATTGTGTCTTATAAAACAAAATAAGTTTATATTTGGATTGGGGGGAGGGGGTGAATTTGAGGTGGGTTTAAAGGGGAGGGAAGGCGAAATAGACAAGCTACAATTAAATCCTTGTTGAAAATTACATTTTCAAATTGAATAAGAAAATAAGATAATTATTTTTTTAAATTATAAGAAAAGTTCTCGAACCAATTGTACTTTATGAAGAAAAAATATGGAAGCTCAGCTTGGTCAAGTCATAAATACCATAACCTTCAAGTAAACACTACATCAATAAAGAATAATTTCTCTTCTTCTAGGAACACTTCTTTAAAAATTAGTGTTGCCATAATAAAGACACGAGACAATAAATAATACCCATGTGGAGTTATACTTTCACTCGATTACAATGTACATATCAGTTCGTATTGGCTTGGATCCTATTCTAGCCTGCTCTCAGGCATCAGTCTCCCCACCCTTCAATCGAAGACGAGCAAAATCTTCAAATATAATGTCATCATCAGGATCATGACCATCTATTTCCCTGAAAGATAAACAACAGATGATACAGTTTAAACTAAATTAGTACAAAAGTTTATAAAATAATATAATTTTAAACTAAATTAGTACAAAAGTTTATAAAATAATATAATTTTAATTTAGAAAATTAAGTAAGAAAAATAAATGATTTACCTTAAGTTTTTGTTTAACCAAAATATTACCTAAATTAAATGGTTAGCTAAGATGAAAGTAGTTTGAAACAATTGTTAAATTATTTACCATTGAATTAATTTAGTTTTTGCATGCTCATAGAGCTGTGGTAAATTTTGTTTATGTGAGAAATTATGAAAGACAACTGCCCTCCAAATTTGATGAATAGTTTTTTGTTGCTGTAAAACACATCCATTTTACCCATATTTCAAAGCAAAACTTTTATTCTATTGCTAAAAAGTACCATGCAATAAAGGTGGAAGATCATTTTAGAATACAATTTAGTGAAAGAGTGAATCAATATACCAACACTTGCATTATATTGGTAAAGGTGTAACACTTTAAAACTAAGGTTGAAATCAAAACGTGCCGTGCGGCCAGATGCCATGCTACTTTTAATTAAATCTCATATTAATTTTAAAACTGATTGTTTTTCGAAGAGAAATGCTATGAGGCTGGAGAAGAAGCCAGGCCATGCATCTTGGATCCTAAACGACACAGATTTGTGTAAATTCATTGTAGTAAAGTAAAGTGATAATGACAAGTTTTATTAGTGCTAATTACACAAAAAGGTGTTCCAAACAACAGTAAAAGATGGTACGACTTAGGACAGCTTTAATAACTTCCAGACCATGACTATGACTTATAAGTGAATTTGTCTGATCCACTAACATCTTCAACGCCAAGGACAACATACAAGACACCATTAACATGAGGTGATATTAACCCTTATTTTAATTGTGATTCATCCTTTGTTTTATACTACAATTTCGACGAGACTTTATTCATCTTTCAACATTTATTGCTCAAAACCCAAAGATTAACATTGATTTTAACTTAAACTGCAGACATTAGAATTTTTCTTTTGAACATAATATACTGTTTCAACAACTGACTCTGGAAATGAAACCTTTTGCCAGAGTCATGATTTCGATGAAATGCAATGAACTTATTAATATTTTTTGTTTTAATGTTCACTGACTAACCTCATTAAGGAAATTGACTAGTTGTGTGTATATATATATTTTTTTAAGGATTTCAAATTGTTTTATTAAATATTTGCTTGTTTAATAAGTCCGCTTAAATCTGACTCTAAACATATTTATATTATTTTCTTTTTTTATATCTTAAATATCTAAACAAAACAATAATGATGGGTTCACTCTGAATAATAGTGACATTTTTCATATTATATAGAATGTAATTTTAACTTTGTATCTTAAGAGACTTCTATTAGCCAGGGCTATTTGAAGCTTAAATTTTACCAAAATTATATATATGTTCCCCAATTCACCTTCATTGTGTTGTACATTTATTTCTTAGGTTCATTATTAACTTTAACCTTTTGTATTTTGTATTATCACCCAAAAAGTAACTACCTATTTAGCTATGTCTCACCTGTAAGCAGTTCCCAGGGATGTCAACTTTGGAGACTAGTATTGTTGTCCACAAGATAAGTTCATTATTGACTAGTTTGAATTAAGGTATTTTTTCCCAACATGACCCAGAGGTCCTGAGAGAGTCTCGTTTTCAATTTTATGTATTATTATTATTATTATTATTTTTTTACCCCGAGATAATTATCTTGTTAACCCTTTGAGTGCCAAGAGAAATGACAAAAAAATGTGCTAAAAGTGCCAAGCTATTTTGCTGAGAAATACAGGATTTTGTTTAAATTTTAATAACTTATTAGTCTTTGAACTTCTTGCACTAATATTTTACATAAACTAGCCAACACGCTTGACAATCCGATTATATAACTATACATATATTTTTTTAATTTTCAAATATAATTAAAAAGTCACTAGCCAAGATATTAAAAAAAACCTGTTTTATTTAACATAAATTTTTAAGCTTTGAAAATTTAAATAGCTTGAAATAAAATAAATCACTGAAAAAAACATAAAAAACTGAGTAAATAACAAAGTTTAAAAAAAAACGAACTTTAGATTTTACACTAAAATTGGGTTATGCATGGCAGCTGTTTCAGTGACCATCAACTTTAGCAGAGTTATAGTAAAATTATTAAGTCTAAAATAAATAATTGGCTTGGAATCAGAAAAAAAAAGGGGGGGGGGGTTTACTTCAAATCTGATACTGCTGCATAAATATGAAGAGGTTGGGGTGGATTATCTTGATCTTCAAGATTTATTTCATCCCTATAAGAATCACTCGTATTCACACTCGCCTTATCAATGTCAGTTGCCACTCCTACTTGTTCCGATCTTTCACTTTCACTAGAATATAATTCCTGTTCAGTTTCATTATTTACAAAGTCAGAATCACTAATAAATTGATCACTCTCGCTTGAGCTATCAATAAATATTGCAAGTATTTATGTGCCTTGAATCACAGCTTTCCTCTTAGTAGCCATGTTTACAAACAAGGCCAAAGATAAAACCCATAAAGTTAGAAAATAATGTTTGATATATCTAAAGTGCAAAGACAAATAAAAGTAGCTTGACCATATGAGAATGTAGTGGAAATAAAATCTACCCTATCTGTTGACTCAATAATGAACTAAGAGCTCGAAAACATGGGATCGCTGTGTGCGACGCTGGTAATTTTAGCAAGTATTTCGTGCAACGTTGGCACTCAAAGGGTTAAATGTAAATGTTGGTTTTGGACCAAAAGTATTGCATTCATGTTAAAACTGAGCTATACCCTTTTTCTTTTATCATCTATTTTATGTACTATTTTTTTTAATGACACTAGACTTAAAGTTAATAAAGAGATAGATGTCCTTTTTGATATTTCCCACTCTTTTCAATGGACAATACACTTCAACCTTATCATTATATATATTAGAAATATAATTTTTATTTACACCTCCAGCAATATTTTGGCTGTTTTGGTTAATTTTTGTGTGTAGATCTCAGGAACGTTAATCAAAATTTCATATCACATCACATATTTTGTGTGGATAGAATGTTTTGTTCATGCACAAAATGTGTAAGATTTAGTTAAGGAAATATAAATGTAATTTGTCATATGACCTTGAGCATGCAAATATAAATAAAACAGCTCATAAAAACATAACACTGATCATATACATTGCCAAACATTTTTGAATTTGATCATGGATGGCAGTAGTTTCTCAGAGAGCATAGTTGTGGTACTGTGTATTCTGTATAAGCTCACAAAATAGCTCTTTCAGCTACGGAGAAACAGCTAGAGCGTTAGCAATTGATGTGTTTATTTAAAGCGTTATCTGTTTGTTAATGTATTGTTATAATACCTATGCAAAGAAAGAGTTTCAATCACCCTGGTAGTTTCTGTTAGGTGTGTGTTGGTTAAAATGAAAACTCTAAGAAAGTTATTTTTAGCAATAATAAACGTGGATATTCATTGTATTTGGTTGAAAGATCGGTGACCAGGACCAAAAATAGGCTCTCCATATGTGCTGTATTACCTAAGGATGTGGCTTACTGAGAAACTCAAAAGTATGCCTTTTGCTGTACTAAATGATGTGGTGCAAACCGTGTAGATGATTTATATTTCTGTATCACAAAAATATCAGTAATGCAAAGAAGAAAAAAACTGTGAGCATAGTTTCAAATAACAAAACACATTTTCCGCAATAAAGTCTGCTCCACATAGTGTAGACCTGTCGGAAACACTTCCCCAAAAACATTGATTTAGGAACCAGTGACAAAGATTGTACAGATGAATGTTTCAAACTCTACTGAACCATCCTCTTCTAAGGATTTTGACTACCAACCAGGAACTGATGACACGATACATTTAACTAAGCAAGAAGATTTGAATGACCTAGTTTTTTTTATTTAGCATCGCTTCTTACTACTCGTTCGGGTTATGCACTTAAGCACTAATTAAGCTAATAAGCTAAGAATATGGAGGGTTGAATTTTAAAGGTGAACCCACATTTACGTGGCGGGAGAGTAGGAAACCATTTAGGAAAAACCACCCCAAATTCACCTGACTGTGATTCGAACCTCAATCTACCGATTATTTTTATGGTCCTAAAGATGGTTCGCGGCCCAGCCGGAAAAGCTCCACGACCAGGTGGTTGGGAAACGTTGTTCCAGACCACACTTGAAAACAATTTTAAGTAAATTGGATTTATTGAATATAACAATTACAAGTGAGATTGTGTGAATATTTATCCAAGACGAGCTGAAGGTTTTATTTCAAAATTAAATACAACCTTTGGCCATAATTGTAAAATTACTTACGTGTCTAATTGTATAAGATTTGCATCTACAGGCATATCATCTCCATTATCTTTATTGGCTGCATGAGATGGAGATGGTCGTGCTGTAGGTGGCAGAGTTTCTTCCTCAGGTTTTGGGTGCATCAAAATGAAAGGTAGTTCTGCTACCAAATCTCTGTGGAATAGGAAAACCATATCTACACTTTGTTTGCCTTTAAAGGTATATCAGTCTTACGTTGAATGATTATAATATGACCATATTTTATTAGCTTTACCATAGTGTAACAAGCTAAGATTGATGAATTTCAGGATAAATTGAATGTACATAGGTACAATTAATTGACTAAGAAGTCATATAGAAGGCTGTCTTAAAGTTGGCTTTGTTTAAGGTTTTAACAAAATATTGTGAAAAGATTAAATTAGTGGATGAGGAAATTATGTCCATTGTTATTCACATAAGTTCTAAACTAATGTGGTTTTGTAATAGTACTATACATCAAAATTATTGTATTTTATATGGCCTTTAAGATAAATTTTAGAAGTTAGCAAATATTTTAAATTAAATCGTATCACAATAAACACACAGGCATACCCTACACTTTTGACAGGTTAGGTTCCAGGCCACAGTTGTAACTCTAAAATTGATGCAATTTTAAGCAATGATTCCCCCCCCCCCCCTTATCGAGGTATGTATTGCCTTGTGTCAGAATATGGTAATTCGCGCCTAAATACCAAGGATGTACATTGTAGCAATCTGGTGATAGTCTTGTTAACTAATCTAAATCAAGTGGGTCTTGTTTTGTAAATAATCTCAGTTTTGTTTATTGTTGTAAAAAATGAAGAATTATCACAAACAATAAGTCTACTTAAAAACCCTTTTAAAAGGTTATGGGCCCAGGATTAGTTCCTAATGTGTTGTTGGTTCCCTAAAGATAAAACAAATCAGTTTCGTAGTATTTTGTTGCTCGAGCTATCCATACCGCCGGGGCTGTTAACGTCGCAAGAAAGTCGTTTTTATTAGCACATTAAGTTTAGTGTCACAATATTTGAGTGAACATTCTCACGGAAAAATTCATGTTTATCAGTTAAACGAAAAAGTGAAGTTTCCAGTAATTGTACGCAAGTAAGTTTATTTACTTAATAAAGTCCTTTTATATAAGAAGAGACTTTGATATTAACCTTGAACTTTAGTCAAAATGTCGAAAAAAATCAATATATCAATGTTAATAAGTTATGGTAGTAACTACCAGCAGTGGAAGTTCCAATTGACATGCGCTCTACGCGCCAAAGGTATTTTCAAAATCGCAAAAGGTGAGGAAGCTATGCCTACTGAAAATGCAAATAAGGCAATCAATCTATGACAGCAAAGGGACAGCCGTAGCTATGTTTACCCTTACCTCAGCTATGGAGCTCAGTCAGATTGCCTTGATTGAAAATTGTAAATCGTCCTATGAAATTCTAAGCAAACTAGATTATATTTGCAAGCACAGATCAGAAACAAATAAAATAATAGTAGATGGGTATCATTATCATTGGAGCTCAGCGACTCAGTGGCTCAACACATCAGCCAAAGCGGAAGCTCTTGCCTGACAAATAAAATAGGTCGGAGATTCAGTTAGTGATCTAGCTATCATGACCAAGATCTTGAAATATAAGAGTTTCAGACAGGCCTGGCTTTCCATGAGTGAGGACAAACAAACCATCACCAATTTGATGTCATGTCTGATTGATGAAGAGGTGAGCCTGACTAAGGGGGAAGAACAAGAAACTGCCCTAGCTCAATAGCTAAGCAAGAAACTAGATCTCGTGGACATAAACCACAATTTTATGAAGCAGGAAGACAAAGTAACCAAACCATAAGAAAACTTAGCTGCTATAACTGCCAACGTAAAGGCCTCCTTGCCCGTGACTGCCGGAGTGAGAAGACAAATCGTCCAGTTTCTGATAAAGACAAAGCTAACCAGTCAAATTTTTCTGCCTTTAATGTTGAGGAATCAAATGCATGTATTTCTTTTTCTGAAGAGAATACTTGGACCATGGATAGTGGGGCTTCCAGCCATTTGAAATGGCACAGAGACTACTTTGACAAGTTTGAAAAGGTTAGTGATGGTTCTTCTGTGCGTCTTGGTGACAACCACAACCTTTTTGTCAAAGGGAAAGGTGATGTGATGATTCAAAAGTTGCTGAATGGTCAGTGGTATGACTTGGTCATTAGAGGCGTCCTATTTGTTCTGGACCTGAAAAAGAACCTTATGTCTGAAGGAAAAATCACCAAGCTAAGAATGAAAATTGTTAAATCAGACAATTTTGTTAAAGTTTTTGTTTCAGACTCTAACCCTCAAATGAAGCAATTCTGTCACTCGGACTAGTTTGAAGCTATGGCATGAACGCCTCAGCCACATCAATGTTAGAGCTTTGAAGGAGTAAGTCTCAAAAGGCTTAGCTGAGGGTGTAGATCTGAGTGATGTAGACAATTTCTTTTGTCCTGGCTGTGCATATGGAAAGAACCACAAGCACTCATTTAACAACCCAACCCACCAGAAGATGAAGGTTGGTGTGTTAATATACAGTGATCTTGGTGTCATGCCAGTCGAGTCTGTTGGAGGAGCTAAGTACTTTGTTACTTTCAAAGATGACTACTCTGTATATAGAGTAGTATCTTTCATTAAACATTAAAGTGACACACTACAATGTTTTAAAGATTTTTGTAAGATTGTAAAAACAAAATACGAGCGAAGTGTGCAAATACTCCATACAGACAATGGTACAGAGTTCGTCAATGTAGAATTTCATGATTTTCTTGCCTCAAAAGGGATCATTGCTGAGAAAACAGCGCCATACACACCCGAACAAAACTCTCGCTCAAGAGCTTGGGTGGAAGCTGTAAATTGTGCTGTATACATATTAAACCATACGCCTAAAAAGCAGGCACATAACTCCACACCCCTGGAACTGTGGACCGGCAAAAAGCCTCAGCTGTCACATGTATGGATGTTTGGATGTGAAGCCTATATGCTGGTGCAAAACAAAAGAAAGAAGTTGGATAAGAAATCCCAAGAAGATGATACTTGTTAGATATGATGGAAATTCTACCGACTACAGGCTGTACAATCCTGACACTAATAAAATTAGAATATCAAGAAATGTTCTCTTCAATGAAGTACAACAAGGCTTTAAAAAACCTTTCCACTATGTGCCCACGAAAATTGACTTTGATGAAGAAGCTCAAGTCGAGAGCCAAGAAGACTACGAGACTAAGAAGACATCCCCAGTGCCAGAACCGGGTGAGCCCACCAGAAGAAATTCTTCAAAAAGATGAATCACACAAGATGTCTAGGCCTACTCATAACCTCAGACCTCGTAGTGTTTTAAAGCCGCCAGCAAGATTCACTGAGAATATTCTCTGCATTAAGGAAGATATTCCTAGTACCTACTCTGAAGCTATTACATGCCCAGACAAACTCAAGTGGGAAATTGCTATGAAAGAGGAAGTTGACGCCTTAGAGAAAAATGACACATGGACAATGATATCAATACCTGAAGGGAAGAAACCCATCGGCTCAAAATGGGTCTTTAAAATTAAAAGAAATTCTTTGGGTGAGATTACAAGATACAAAGCACGTTTGTGTGCAAAAGGGTACACACAAAAGTTGAGAATAGACTACAATGAAACATTTTCCCCCACAACTCGCTATGATTTGATTAGGGTGCTCCTCTCTATTGCAGTTAGATTTGACTATTAACCAACCCAATTTGATGTCAAAGCTGCATTATTTAATGGAGATCTTGAAGAGGAGATATACCTGAGTCCTCCAGAAGGGATACAGGTGGATTCAAATGTTGTTTGTAAACTCAATAAGAGTCTTTACCATCTGAAGCAATCGTCACGATGATGGAACCGTAAATTCGACCAATTCATAAAGAATTTTGACTTCAGGCAATTTAATGGGGATAAGTGTATCTACAAAGCTGATGTTAAGGGGAATCGTGTCTATTTAATCCTATTTGTCGACGATGGTCTTGTGATAGGACCAAATAAAACATCATGCAACGTTGTAATCAATGAGTTGCAGAAGGGGTTTTGAGATCACATCATCATCATAGAATTCTTTGTAGGGATGCAGATACGCTACAACAGAGAAGATGGCACACTCTTCATTGAACAATCAACCTACATACACCAGATTGCCAAAAGATTCAATCTTCAGGACGCTAATCCTTGTAGCGTGCCTGCAGATTACAGTATTCGCCTACAAGCTGCAGTAGAAGACCAATCAATGAAACATGTACCATACAGGGAAGCAGTTGGTGCATTAATATTTATTTACACAGTCAGTTGCCCTAATATAGCTTTTGCAGTGAGGCAGGTCGACAAATATTGCAACAACTTTGACAAAAACCACTGGAAAAGTGTCAAGAAAATTATCAAATATCTCTCTGTGGAGTCTTGTATAAAAAGTCCGAAGACCCAATTAAGATTGTGGGATATTCAAACTCTGATTATGCCGGAGACCTCCTCGGTACAATACAATCGACAACAGGCTACATATTCAAGATCTCGGATGGTCCTATTACTTGGAGCAGTACTAGGCAGCCCTCTCAACCACCGAAGCTGAATATATGGCAGTCTCAGCAGCCTCTAAAGAAGTTATGTGGCTTAGAACTATGTTAATGGACATCTTTGAAGAAGCTGCTCTTTGTTGACAATCAAAGTGCCATAAAACTTGTGAAGAATCTGGAATACCATAAGCGTACCAAGCACATAGATATTCGCTACCACTACATTCGGGAGCGATTTGAACATGGGGACATCGAGCTACGATACACCTTATCAGAGGATCTGCTTGCCGACCACCTTATGAAGCCATTGCCCCGTGAGGTTTTTCAACGACTATGTGCTGATTTGGTAACCGAGTTTTCTTGAAGTGGTGAATTAATTTTGTTTATTTGTGTGCTCAGTGTGGCTCATATATATATATATATATATATATATATATATATATATATATATAGTTTTTAACAATGCCACTATGATATTAGAAACATTTTTGCAGACGCTCATTAAGGGAGTGTGTCGGAATATAGTAATTCGTGCCTAAATACCCAGGCTGTACATTGTAGCAATCTGGTGGTAATCTTGTTAACTAATCTAAATCAAGTGGGTCTTGTTTTGTAAATAATCTGTTTTGTTTATTGTTGTAAAAAATGAAGTATTATCACAAACAATGATTCCACTTAAAAACACTTTTAAAACCCTGGTATTATTTTTTGAATAGCACAAACAATAAAAGCCTTATATTTTAAAAATGGGTAAGCACACAAATCAATGGACACTTATGTAATGGGTAGAATCATATAGCTAAAGTGTTGTATCTGCGAAGCAAGTGCCTCAAGTTTGGGGCATTGTGGCAATTGAAAAGCGTAATATGTGGGAAAATTCATAAGTTAAAATGCCGTAAGTCAGGCATGACTGTTGTACTTTGTTTTTTTCCTTAAAACTGATTAACTAATAAAATGCTGTAAACTTTCCGACCGATGGAAAATTTAAAAAATAAAGTATGGTAAAAAGACACGAGAGAAAGAAAGTTTGTAAATTAAATATTACCTAACAAAACTAAGTGTCTTGTATTAAAATAGTGTGTTTTGACCTATTTTAGATTGCATATTCTTTTTAAAACTTTGAGAAAAAGTAAATGTTAAATTTGGTACTTGAAATTCTACATTTATGGAATTGTTAAACACACCCCAATATGGAAAAAAGATTTTGCTGGTGCATTAGCATGGGTTAGATTGAGGCTTGCAAATCATATAACTAAGCAAGCGGATTTTAAATATGCTTTCTTAGGCCTAAATAATTTAAGTAAATAACATTTAATTGTTTTAAGTGCTGATATTCCCTTAGTAACAATAATTTGCAGCCTGCGTGTTGGTTATTCATTAATTTAACAGTGTTAAAATATATTTGAATATATATATATTATACATACCCTCCTAGTGCACCTAGACAAAGTTTTACTTTCACTTTGTATTGTACAATAATTCCAAGATTCTCTCTTTGTGCTGGGTCTGCCACTCTGTAAGGGGAGAAAAATAATAAGTCAACATAAGTAGCAAAAATAAATTATAGATAATATTTATATTGTAAAATTATAGTAGAGAAATAAACTAGACAAGAGTTTGATCAAGGCGTGTCCGCAAATGACTGTACACACATACATTCACACACACGCAAACACACACACACACAATTATAAAATAGATACCCTTTGAAGGTTAAAATCAATTAACAATTGTTAAAGAATAATTTTAATAAATTGAGCTACTGGTAGGATATGCATTTATATTTAACCTATTCCTTGCATGTGTATACACAGCTCTCTGTAGGCCCAGCAGTCATTTTTCTACTCTCATATTCCTTCCAAAAATCCATTCTCATACAATTACTTTATTTACAAGTAAACTAAAGCAGGAATTAATATTTTTTAATAACATGCTTTGAACCATTTAACAACATAATTATAAAGTAAAGGCATGATTTTATATAGTATGTCTTCACAGTAAGCTGGGAGTGATAAATTCTCAGCATAATGAAAAAACTTGGAAATTTGCTAAAAGCCCCTTAAAGATATGTTTCTGTTACCATGCATGGGTTTTGCAAATTTTCTCTGGCACACCAGTTTCCTTGTATTTCAAGCCTTCTGTCAAAACCAGTCATAAAAGACACTCCTAAAATTTCAACATTACACACACAGTCACACCCTTGTAGTCTACATCTCTAGATTATGGAGACATTGGTGGGTTGTAAATAATTGTTTTGCATATGTTTGTTCCCTTCACAATTTGACAAACTAATTCAATAGTTTTAAAATATTTTAACTAAGAAAATGGCTCATCTTGTTCTGAACTATCAACTTTCAGTCCTGTACAAGTTATAAAACTAAAAATATTGGGTTGTAAATATGAATTTGTCCCTGGAATACTTGTGTTTTCATTTCTTGGAGCAGATACTCTGTTCGTGAGGTGGTACATAATTATCAAACATCTGCATCAATTAAATCACTATATAGATAAGGAATGCTTATGTATTCTTCTTCACTACCTTTATTAGGAAATAGCTGTGAAAGAATAACATCACTTGAAGTTACAACTTTTCATGATGCTACCCGACAAATACTTTCGCTGTTCATTTTTCTCATTTATTACTTTATTCATGGTCATAGTATAGCTTTTAACTGTTAGCTACAGTTATCAGCTTCAAAATGAAGTATTCAGACTAGCTAAAAGCTCACTGGTTCATTGATGGATGGCATTACAATAGCTTATTTCAATGAAACGTTGATTTGCGCCTGTGCCAGGGTATGTTTGGGAAACATAGGGGTTGTTCAACACCTGCACCGGGTAAGGGTTAATTGGTTCTTAGTAAAAACTTAAATCTGAACATTTTGAAAGAATTATCTCAATTAGACACATCCATGATCAATGATGCCACAGGATAAGAAAATGCATGTACTTTACTTTCCTCTCAGAACCACCAAAGATGTTTGAAACTGGTTTGATTAGAGTTATTTGAAAACCTGTATTTTGTTTAGAATATATGAGAATCAACTTTTGCTAATAGATGCATTATTATTTACTTCCGCTAATGTGTAATGGTACGGTGATTGTGAGATGAAATGGAGGACCTACAGCTTAATGTGGAATCCGAACCACGGTGGAGGCCTGACATTCCACACATTCACAAGTTGTGATTAATACACGTCTTGTCAGAGGTGAAGGAAGGATTTGGACCGAGGAATGAACCCTGGACCCCAAAACTGAAGTCTGACACCTTACCCCTAGACCACCAGGTCACCTCTGTTAATAACTGTAAATCTGGTTTGTATATTAAGTGTTTTTTAAAATAACTTTTTTTAAACACCACATCTTAATACTTGTTAGGGTTATAAGCCTATGTACCAATTACTCTAATATTTTAGGTATTAGGAAGATTGAATTTAAAGGTAGTTTACCTGTATTTGCATGGAAGGATAGTTTTTTTTTTTTTCTTTTTTTTTTTTTTTAGGAAAAACCAACCCAACCAGGATTGAACACTGATCTCCTTATCATCAGCAATCTAATATACTGCAAGAGTGTTGCCTTAAATCAGGGTTGTGCTTACTTACTCACAAAAGCGTCCAATGAATGAAAGAAAAAAAAAAAAAAATGCAAGCCAAATTCATTTATTTTTATTCCAAATAAATTAAAAAGAAAATGATTAGCACACTTAATAGACTTTTAAATATCTTAGTGGCTAAGTATGTTTAATTCATTCAGAAGATTTATATAATGGGGTGTGAGTAGAGTGAAACTGTGAATGATGTTAAAAACGGCACCGCATATCTAGAAATTATTTTTGTCTCACTAGCATTGAGCTAGTAATATTTTTTTTCCTATATTGATACAAGCACTGATTTGCTCATTTTAGCTTCTCTTTGCTTGTTATGTAACAATGTGCATTTAAATTCTTTGTATCTGCGCTATTGACTAAACGATTATTTCTAAATTAGATTTAATAAGCTCTTTCATACTGTTTAATTCAACAGATTATGGGCCTAGGTACATTTTGGAAAAGATAAAATTGTTAGTCTAACATGGGTGAAAGAGTTTTTTAGAGTTAAAAAGTAAGTGTAGTTTTATTTTGTCGGTATTTGTTTTTCAGCTATTATTCCGTTTGAGTTTATGGTCAGTTCATTGCAACTCATGTAAGTTCACTGTTTGTGTGAGGTTGTTGTAACTAAGGTAGAATCGCCGCTGAGTATCAAAGCATAAAATGGTAGTTTTAATAAAGTAGACTGTATGAGAAAATGAGTGAGTCACTGTCAGTGGCTAAAACCCACAAGCTCAATGGTAGCAACTATAAATTGTGGAAGTTTCAGATGGGTGCAATATTGCATGTAAAGCATTTGATAGAATGTGTGAACAAAGTTATGAACGAAAATGCAACAACAGAACAAAAAGCATAGTTTAGTGAAAACGATGGCAAGGTAATGGTGATTCTGATATCAACCCTGGAGAACGAAGAGGCTCTGAACGCTTTGACTTGCACCAGAGCAAAATAAATATATGAGAAGTTGAGTGCCATTATCCAGAAGAAGAGTGGAGTGGGGGTAATGACACTATATGAGGACATTTTAGTCTACAAACGGCATAAGATGAGCCAGTAACAGTGTGTGTCCAAAGCTATGAAGCTTGCCAATGAAATTGAAGATCAAGGCGAAAAGCTTTCCGACAACATAAGGACGATGAGAATCATCAGTGGTCTGACACCACTATATTACAATTTCAAGATATTGTGGTACAATATAGGAGGAGGAATAGACTTCAAAGCTTTTTAGCACGTTTGTGACAGGAAGAAGAACAAGCAAAGTGGACTGTAGAGTGGCGCATTTGCTGCCCGAAAAGGTAAACAAAGTTTAAAACTTTGGACGAGTAACAGCAAGAACAAGGACAACAATTCAAATGAAGACCAAAAGAAGGTAACAAAGTGTCATAGTTGTGGCCAAGTGGGAAACTGGCAGCGTGAGTGCCCACAGAAGAAGAATACAACGTCAATTTCATGAATGGTACTGTCAAGTGAAATTACATACAGTGCTTTGAAAGATGTGTGGATCATTGACACAGGTGTATCACAGCACATGACAAGTATAAAAGCGTGGTTCAATGAAATGAAAGAGTAATCCTCAGAGACATTTGTGTGAGTCGCTAATGGTGCAAAGCTACCGATCTGTGGACATAGTTCAACCAACATGTCAATGTGGAATGGTGATTGTTAGGAGCCTGTGTGTCTTAGAAAACGTACAGTATGTTCCTAGTTTGAAAACTAAATCTCTTTTCTACTGGAATAGTAGTGCCAACCAATATCGTTTGAGACTTAGCATGGGCAGTGAAGCAATGGCAGACGTTGACACAGTGTCACTCCAAAGGTGGCATCAGAGACTTGAAAATTTGAGTATGAATACAATAGAAACAATGGTGAAAAACAATGTTGTGAGTGGCATGTCAATATCCAAAGAAATTAAGTTTTTCTGTGGAGGCTGTATAGTGGGGAAGATGCACCGAATTTCCCAATTCACATGAAAGGCACATCAGTGTCGACCTGGATAGAGGCTTCACGCTTATGTGTGTGGTCCCATGAATACAACTTCTGTGGGAGGCTAAAGATACATGCTTGTATGCAAATATGAAGCTACCAGTTTCCAATATGTGCACTTCCTAGTACAAAAAACCAAAGTGAGCAACACATTTTATAGAAAATTGAGGGCAGTTGAGACTATAACTGGGAACAAAGGCAAGTCGATGAGAATCGGTAATGGACAAGAGTTTATGAACAAAGAAGTCTCAATAGCCTGGTGTTGTTAAAAAAAACAGTGAAGCAATTCAAAAGTTACCAAAATACACAAAACAAAAGATTGAGATGACAAAAGGAAAGTGCAGGTATTATGTGGGCGTAGAGTTACACCGTGATAATGTTGCAAAGAAAATTGGGATTGAGCAGCAGATGTACATAAAGAAGATTCTAACAAAGTTCAACATGACAGATGCAATTCAATAAGCACACCAGCCAATGTAAATGTAAAGCCCAAGAAAAAAAAAAGAAGATTAGTGGATTTTCCATACTGTGAAGTAGTTGGATCACTGCTCTATGTAGCAATGGTGTCCAGACCAGATATTGCATATTCAGTGATCGCTGTCAGTCTGTTTAAAAAAATCCAAACTCTAAACATGTGGAAGTAGTGAAAAGAGAGAGTCTTGAGATATCTGAAAGGAACACCAGATATGGGAACTGTTTATGATTCATCAACATTGTTGACTGGATTTAAAGATGTGGATTTTGCTGGTCATTCAACGACTGGTTTCATCTTCATCATGGGCGGTTGACCAATTACCTGGCGCAGTCAGAGACAAAAGAAAGTAACAATGAGATCAAGGAGATATGTGAGGATGTTCCACAACATTGTGCATTGACAATCAAAGCACACTCAGAATAATTAAGAATCCAAAAGTGCATGCCAGAACAAAGCATTTTGATGTGCAACTACATTTCATCAGAGGCCAATGAAGAAAATATTGTGCGTGCAATACACATGTAGTGATGAACAATTGGTGGACGTTCTTAAAAAGCCATTAGCAAGAAGTAAATTCACCAAAATTGTTGAAAGACTAAACGTGGTGAAAATATATTTTTGAGTGGGAGTGTTATAAAACGGCGCTGCATATCTAGAAACTATTTTTGTGTCATTGGCATAGAGCTAATATTTTCTCATATACTGATATGAGCACTGCGTTGCTCATTTTAGCTTTTCTTTGCTTTTTATGTAGCAATGTGATTTACATTATTTGTATACGTGCTAATGACTAAACAATTCTTTCTTGATTAAACTTAATAATCTCTATTTGATATGGTTTAATTCAACAAATGAGCTTCCAGCATATTTATCATGATCTGGTTTGTACTGTGAGGAGGTGATTCTAAAGAGAGAAGACAGATGCTCATAAGTAAGTTGGTTTCTAAGATCACTTTTCTTAAGTTTCATGGCACTTATTCGCACGAATATGAGAATGCAGACATTGTCATATATATTTTGGCATAATTTACCAAGTTTGAAAATGTTGATTTTGGAATTGTTTTGTAAACATCCAGTTTTTTTTGTGTTTAAATAAGCCATTTTCTCAAAGCAACACTTTTTAATTATTTATTCCGCAGGCCGTATTGAACACACCGATGGGCTGTAGTTTGCTCATCCCTGCCTTAGACCATGCAGCTACCGAAGCAGGTTTGCGGTTCCCAAACTGTGGTATGCATACCTCCAGTGGTATGTACAATTATTCCTGGTAGTACACCGTGAGAAGCCAAGCAAAACAAGCAAATTAAAGTATGAAAAAGATGAGAATTCATCAAATCTTATAAATATAATAGGACCAATTCCAGCCAAAAGTAAAACGGATTTAATCTGTGGATGGAGGGCAATGATTCAAGCTCAGACAGCCGGTGGAGTCACACAGTCTGTGTTATTAAATTAATGGGCACCATTAAAAATATGCTGAAATAGTAGATATTCAGCATGATATTGATAGTACTCCAAATTACAGAGATTGTTGGCGGTGGTACACCATTCAAAATGTTTGGGAACCACTGGGGTACAGTTTTAAAAGTTCCGCTTATTACAGTTTTAAGTACCATTATTCTTTGCAAACACGATATCTTATATTAAATACCCTATTGGTGTACACATTTAAGTAGTAGTGTGCTAAATAAGTATTAACTTGAAAAGTGTATTTTTTTGTATTCTACTAATTATCAACTGATTAAATGCGCTTTGTGTGGCCAAGAGTGCCAAAGTGCTATTAGTTATAAAGTGTTTCCCAAGCCGGTTAGGGTAATTCATTAGTTTTAATTCAATTCTAATGAATTCAAAGTTTGTTTAATTCTTTGGTAGTGAGAAAGCAGCGGAGGTAGAAGCAATTTTATTCTGAAAAAGACCCTATAATTAAATTGATGCATGATTAAAATAAATTTTTCAAATAAATATATTTATCGTAAACATCACAATCTCATGCCCATGGATATAACTATGTGAACCCATGCACAAATTTGAACATGCATTGGCTCACATGTACGCATGCACATGCACAGACACAAATACCTACAGACACGGGTGAAAATTGTAGACACTTGTGTTGTAATAAATGTGGGAGGACTGTTTCCAAATGTGGCATCAATCTTTTTTTTGCAAGTGTAGTAGGAGTCAGGTTTCTATTCACATTATAATTTAGTTAATCATGTGTCATTTGTTGAAGTTTTTTTTTTAAATTTGCACCACTTCTTACTAACTGTTTAGGTAATACGCATAGTTACTGACTTCAATTATGAGTTAGGGATGATGAAGGTTGAATTTAGAGGAAGTGTATACACATTTGCATGAATGGAGAGTGAAATACTATTTTGGAAAAACCAACCTTAGTAAACCTGACCGGTATTTTAACGCTGATCTCTCTGTTGTCAGCAGTCTAGTTTAACATGCCTTAAGACCATCAGGCTCCCATAGCAGATGTAAAGGATGTAATTATTTCATAAATTAATGGTGAAATGTATTATTCTACCATATATTAAATGCAATAAAGTTTTATCAATGATATTTACACTATATGATCACTATTTTAATGGTAAGATATAATATACAAAAAATGAGTGTGACAAAGATTGTGCCTCGTGACCAATATTTAACTAGGTTTCATAATTAAATATTTCCATATTTAATTATGAAACCTAGTTAAATAGTTAAATAGTGAGATTAAAGTATTAGAGGAAAATAAACAAAAATGAGCTACATGGATGGAGCTATGTGGACAGAAAACAGGGACGGAAATTCGAAAACAGCAACAATGAAAGAAGCTAACATGGCAGCAGCAATGATTGACTAATTCCTGAACACCGCAAAGTGTTGAATTCATTGAAGTGTGCAATAATGAAGCAGGGCGAGTGGTTTTTTGGAATTATTAGTTATATTATTTTCAGAACAAACAGACAAAGATAAGTGAATACCATATGTTTTGTGATTCTGGTTGCTGTCAAAAACAAGATTGTCTTAGATATTTCCGAAGGTTACCATTTCATTCCTTGGGGAGAGTCGGGATAGATAATTTACAGCATATAGTGGTAAATACTACTAACAGTGGCATTATAAAACCCAAGAAGAGTGTAGCCGAGTTTAGTGTCACAGCGCTTACTGATGTTTAAGTGTACCATGGGAAAAGGGGGACTTTGAATGGTGCTCCAGGGTGGTTTAAGGTGGTGACAAAAGCACCTCCAGGACATGATGGCAAACCGGTGAACTGGACAGCCACATTTGACAGCTTGTATATGCAAATTAGACATCAGCAAAATATGGAATGAAAAGATGATCTTTGAAAGGAAAGATACACAACTTGAGAGAATAAAACAAGTACAGAAAGAAGAAAATGAAGAATTAAATTAGCTGTTAAGGCTGCATAAATGGCTTCTAGATGATGAAGTGGTGGTCGCCAGCATCAGTTTTGAGGATTGTCCAACTTGGGAGGGGGGGAATAGGTACTGATGTGAGTCAAATGATAAGCATCATGTTTCAGCATCCTTTTGTTTTAATTGTAGTGAACGTAGGAAAGAGACTCATTTACATTAATTGTTTTCTTATGAAAATCAACATCAACATAGCGAACTGTTTGTGCCATTTGCTCTCAATGTGCCTGATCTGGAGCAGAATCAAACCTGAGGCCAAAATATTTTGCCCTCTGAATTCTATGGAACAATTTATGGCCAACAGTAGAAGCCATCAGCTGAATAAATTAGTTTTTAACTAAAGAAGATAAATAAGTTGTACCAGGGTGGTTTCTTACATTACTGAGATGGTCTTTCATGAGAGGATCAAAGTTTGCTAACAAATTTAGTAACCCAGGGAAATTTCCAATACTGCTTTCCTCTTCCTAAGGGATTCCCTGTGGCCACACCATCCAAGGTTATGAGTTCTATAAATCTGATGCAACAGAGAATTCGGCGGAAAACATTTCACCATATTTGTTTTCTGTTACAATTTGAGCTTGAAGTTCTATGTTAATGATTCCTCTCTTCTCTAAAAGATTTCATTAAATTTATTACCATTGAGTGAAACAGTAGTGATGTTTTTTGCATTTTCATGGATGCTAAACCTTTTTGGTGCTTTCCAATGATTAAACCAATTTTCCATTCTAACGAAGGGAGGCTTTTTTTCTAAAGAATAAACAAGTTAGTAGCACCTAATTTATCCTTCATATCCATTTCCTAACTTTCTTTTAAAACATATTTAATTCAATAATCAATTTTGTGTGGGAATATAAGAACATTAACAATCTTGAAAATATGTTGAGCCCAATATGATAATTTCTGTCCTCAGTGCATTTGATAAAATGCCTGTTTTTGATGTCTTATCAAACTTGAAGAGTAGGGCAAAAAACAATATGATAAAACCACAATGGTTCAACTGGTCAAAAAAGTGGTGTAATAAAAGCAAAATATAAGTTTTTTAACCATGAAAATGGCACCCTTTTAATTTGGCGCCAGGACGTGTCTCAGATGCCTCACCATAGTTATGCCACTGAATCCAATGCCTGGTGCCCAGGGCATGTACCTTCCAACTGCCTCACCCTAGTTACGCCACTGTATCCAATTACCTATCTTAATTTGATTTTTTTCCTACAAATTTTAACTAGACTAACATAGGTAAAATTTGGTTGATAAGCAATTTTAAGTTGTTGAAAATATTGGATATTTACTATGAAAACTAGTTTCAAGACTTTAATTCAAATAACAAAAGAGCTCCAAAAATATATTACTAAGATAATGAATAAATCTGCTCTTGATTTAACATTTCAAATATCATGTAATAAATAAAGTATTGAGAGATTTACAAAATAACACAAAATTGTTTTGAGACAGCTAGGTTAATTAATGGGCCAATTATATGACACATAATTTATTTACTGGCTTAAAAAGAATGAAAAGCTGATAGCTAATGTTGAGTTGTTGAAATTATTGATTCCATGAGTGAACATTAAGGAATGATGTTTTTTTTTTAATAACTCCTTAATTAAGAACATATTGGTATTGCAAAATTCTCAATGTTCAAGTAAAAAGACTACAACAGGTGACCTGGCAGTCTAGGGGTAAGGTGTCTGACCTCTGTGCTGGGGGTCCGAGGTTCAATCCTCGGTCTCGACACAGATTTATCTGATTACCAAACCATTCCTTCACCTCTGACAATACGTGTATTAATCACAACTTGTGAATGTGAGGAATGCCAGGCCTCCACTGTGGTTCGGATTCCACGTTAAACTGTAGGTCCCCCATTTCATCTCACAATCACCCTACCATTACACATTAGCGTAAGTGCGTACAACCCGAACGGGTAGTAATACGTGTGATGATAATGATAATAATAATAATAATAATAATATAATAATATATAGCTTCACTTTGAATTAATTTCTAAATCAATAATTTGTAAATTTATGTGTATGTACTTTTCTCTTACACTACAGGTAGCCAGTTAATCTTGCAGTATTCTGTTAAGGTCTAGAGGTAAGACTGCTGACATTAAGGGTAGAGAGTAAATAGTATATTGAAATGAAAATTATTAAAAAAAAATTCTATCACCGCATCTTACTAACTGTTCAGGTTATACACAAGTTATTAAATAGCATACATCCAAAGAATATTGATATTCAAGGAATGTGAATATTTTCTTTAGTATATTGAAGCCCAATTTTACTCAAAAATGAAAGCAATTTAAAATGTTCCCTGGATTCGCTTAAAAAGAAAATTCCAATTAAACTTCTCAAATTTAACCACAAGTTCAAATTAAGATTAAATGGTATTTATTTGTTATCAACTAAAAGATTCAAATTAATAGAAGATATTTGAGGTATAGCTGTAGCTCCTTGATGAACCTTTGGGTATATTTGCTACTTTCATTGAGAATGTGTGTGGGACGTTGCTCTGTTACAAGTAGTTCTAGACTGTGCAGTTTGTTTTATACTAACCACAGAAATAATTTTGTGTATGTTTTTCATCTATTGGATTTTAATGATTTTGATATGGCCCTCCACATGAGTCGCCACTCTAATGTGCTGGGTTCAAAGCCTAAATAATATGGAATGTTGTCAAACAGGTCGCACACGAAACATAGTATTGTTTTGGACACATTTAATATTGGTAAGGTTTTGGACGACTAGGTATTTGAAAGTGTCGTTAATGTTGTTGTACAACACTATATATATATATATATATATATATAATATTACATTAAATAACTGGGTTTAATAGGTGTGTTTAAGTCAAATGAAGGAGTTGGTAAAATTTTGGATAATGGTGGAGTGTCAATCATTAATAATTTGGTTTATCAGATTTGCTATGCCATCTACTAAAAGGGTGTCTAATGTCATTAGTGTCCATCCGAAGGTCATTTTTTTGTCCGAAACTGAATAAATCGCATGTATTGTGAAAAATCCCTATTTTTAAGTTTAATCAAATTTCTGTTGCATTTTAAATTTAAGATCATGTTTATTTAAATAAAAGGCCACTTTTTTACTGTTGATAAAATAGAGTAGAATACATTTCCAAAATTGTGATGAAAAATAAAAGTATGACAAAAATATTAATCACTTCTTCCTCTTAATATATGGCTTTGAAGAAGTGACTAAATCATGTTTTATTGACATCCAGTCCTGTAAAAAAAATCAATCAGTTATCTATTATGTATATAATGATTAATTACATTAATCATGGTTTGAGGGTAAAGTTGTTAATAAATCTGATAGTAACACGAAACTATAGTAAACAGGGACCATGAGTCGCCACTACCGACCGGGCGCATAAATCCAACATGTCTCCCCATTCTCCACCGCGAGTGACAAAGTTTTTCGTTAATTAATTGTGCAGCTTTTTTTTACTATGAGTGTTTAAACTTCACATCATGGAGCTATATTAATACAACATCACTTTGTGAAAAAACTTCGGTGTCAATCCAAGCCTCCTGGAGATTGTAGATTGTAAACATTCAAACAGTTAGCAAGGTAGGATCACTGCAGTCTTCCTATTTTTATATTTTTAAACCATTTATAGCCTCTTTCTTGTTTCTCTAAATAAATTGTTTAATATTTACCTTCTTTCTTTTGGGTTCAAACTAAACTTACTAAAAACTAGTATTTCTTGATTTAAACTTTATTGTTTTAGCTAAGGTTGAATTGGTAACAAATGGGATGGATCCTAAATTAAAGTTACCATCCATATTAATACATTGTTACCGTTAATACATATTTATGAATGCTTTAATTTATTTGAAAATGTCTTGTTTAGAATCCAACCTGATGGTATCAAATGCATCCCTCTTTAAGCTCACACAAACATTCTTACATTGTGTACACTTCTAAAGTAAATTTTGGTAGGAAGCACCTTTCAGAAAATATATTATATTTTCTTGCGGTAAAAATCGATATAATTTAATATATTGTTAGTAGTTTTTTGTGCTATAAATATTATCTATCAAAAATGACAGCTGTAATTACATTACTTGACATATCATTGTATAAAAACTTCTCTAGTAACCTATTGTATAAAAATTATTTTACTATGAGAATCTGACTGTAGAAAGGGCCATCTGAAGCACAGGGACACTCACTACCCATGGCATGAATCCTTAGTTATAATAAAAATAACTCCAGATAGTTTACAGAGGAATTTTATATTCGTGAATTTTCTATACAACCCCTAACACCCCCCCCTTCTCCCCAACTCTTTGCCTGACTACAGCCTTGGTCTAGTCTATTGTACCTTATTATTCACTATTAGTTATGGGTTATATATGAATAAAAACCCAGTCTTAACAAAATACTCAAAGCAGTATTGATTAAATTGTTTATATAAAAACTTAAGTCTCGTATTAAAAAAAAGACATTGTTTTAAATAGTTTAAGTGTTTTTAGTTATTCAAGCTTATGTACATACTATTTAGTCACTGCGTCTTACTACATACATATATAATAATTAATCTACTGAGGTAATGATGAGGAAGTAAGTATTTTAGAAGTAGTCTACCTGAATTTGCATGAAAGGAGTGTGGGAAATCATTAAAGGAAAACCACACCGAGTACACCCGACTGTGTTTTTAACCCCAATATCCATGTCACCAGCAGGTCAATCTTACACAAGAGTGACACCTTAGACCATCCAGCCACTGAAGTGGGTCAAACTGAAATTAAACTATCATGTGTGTGCATATATGAATACAGGCAGGAGAGTAATGACCATTATTGCAGACAAGTGGACCGGCCAGATATGTCTCGCACGCTGTATGTGGCCTGTGAGCTTGCGAACTCTGTCCTAGACACATGCATCCCTCTTAATCTGTATTTAACTAACTTTTGATGAATACATAGTTACAATAAACATTCTACTTTAACCTCAACTCCAGTATAGCACGAACATTTTGTTGTACCGACAATTCGGTTGGTTGACTCTACAGCTATAGCAGGCGCCAGTAACCGACCAGTGAACAAAGTCATGCAAACAGCAGAACTAATGGAAATAATTATATTCTACAGGGATTCGTAATTTGAGTATCACTATATATCCAGCCCATGTTGGGTCCCCCGAAAATATAGTAAACATAATAGAGAGTAGGAAAATGAACTTAAGCAGATAGAGGGTAATGGATCATAATATAGAAGAAGTGTTAAAAAGGTCATATAAACATTGGCAATAGGCTATACAAGCTTGTTTATTCTAAAAAAACAAGTTTTAAAATGTGGAATATTAGTAGCGTAAATACAATTACCAGGGATACGCATAACCCCTTAAAAATATTATATCCTTTGAAATTCAAATATTTGAAACATAAGTATTACTAAAAAACTAATCCAAATACCACACACCACCACCACCACCACCACCACCATTACTATTATTACTACCACTACTTCTATTATTATTATTATTATTATTATTATTATTAGAGGCCCACAGACACAATGAGGTCATTTAGGCCTTAACATAATATGAATACATAGTAAAATCTTCATAGGAGAGTGTCATATTATTCACCTGTCTCTATAAAAAGGTGAAAACCCAATATACAAATACGAATATAAAAATAATAGATCTCAATATGAGAAAATACCCATTTGAGACACTCCATAAGAGTGCTCATATGGGCTCATAGTAAAAATTGAGTGAAACAACTGCTAAAAAAACCCACAGGTGTATCACTCCAATAAAAGACAAAACAAACATCATAAAATAATATGTAAGATAAAAAGACAAGACAAACATGTTAAAATAATAATCTGTTAAAAAGACAAAATAAACATTTTAAGTATACAAAAATGCTAAAAAGGTCTCAATAAGAGATAAAATCGAGATGAGTCACTTTACGAAAGTGACTCAAATGGCACTAAAAAAATTCGCCTGGTGTATAAAATGGAGTAAACAAATAACTCCTACTACACTGTTGTGTTATAAAAAACGAAGGTCACCTTTAAAATCAAGGGCCAGGCGAATAGGGGCATACTTGTGACACTCCACCAAAATGTGGTACACACTAAGGGGAGCATCGCAAAATTCACACACTGGAGGTGGATCCACTCTTAATAAAAATCCATGGGTTAGAAATGTATGCCCAACACGGAGTCTCATCACGATGACCTCCTTTCCTCTAAACTTTTATATAGAAGAGGGCCATCGCGACACACCGTCCATGATGGACCGCAGCTTGTTCTGAGCAGGGGTGGAAACCCACTGCTCGTGCCAGGTGGGTAAGACCCCACGCCGAACATATCCCTTCAGGTCTAAAAACATGACACCCAAACTCGCCTCCGGAGACAGGCGTGGTGCCTCCTTGGCAGCCTGGTCCGCCAGTTCATTTCCTGAAAGACCGGCGTGACCGGGAATCCAGCAAAAATTCGCTCATGTATCATCTGCACGAGGGGATTCCAGGAGTAGAGGGTGGACAATGCCAACAGAGCACTCATGGAATCTGTGCAGATGAGAACAGAATGGTGACACGATAAACAAAACAAAGATTTAAAAATGGTGTATAATTCCGCCATAAAAACCAGTGGATTCACCAGGTAAACCAAATTTAAAATCGTTTCTCTTCACAATAAAGGTGCATCCCATGGAGGCCCCACACTTTGAAACATTCGTGTATATACACTTAAAACCCTGAAAGCGAGTGGAGAGGAGCTCGTTAAAGGTCCTCTTATATATAATAGGCGGAGTGGTCGATTTATGGAACTTGGTAGGATAAAAATGGCATTGAGGCAGGATTATCTTCCAGGGAGAAACTCGACCTGGAGTTGTGGTAATAGCCTTTGGCAGGACTATCCCACACATGTCGAGAACCAATAGCATCCGGATCCACACCAGCCTTGCACTATGCCATTTGGTTTCATACAAGACACGGTTGGGTGGATGGAACACAGGACGGTATGCAACATGCTTTGGCATACAATGTAGTTTCGAAATGTAAGATACCAGCAGATAGGAACGCCGATAAGAAAAAGGGGGCTCACCGACATCGGCACAGATGCTCACAACTGGACTGGTACATAAAGCACCAGTAGCCAGTCGTATACCAGCATGGTGGACACTATCTAGCATCTTTAACGCCAAAGGTCTAGCCGAACCATACAAAAGCTGCCGTAGTCAAGTTTGGATCTCACTAAGGCCCTATAGAGAAGCATCAAGGTTTCCCTATCAGCACCCCAGGAGCGGCCACTAACCACTTTAAGCAGATTGAGTGCTTTAACACACCTCACCTCCAGGTCTTTGATGTGGGGGATCCACATTACTTTAAACTCAAATAAGTCCCAGAAACCTTACGGTCTCTCAGACTGGTAAAACAACATGGTTCATTAAAATATTGGAGGCTGGCTGTATTCCGCGTAATCTATGGAAGTGGACGACCACTGTCTTGGCTGTGGAAAAGCGAAAGCCATTATCTGATGCCCACATCCATAGATTGTTTAAAGAGAGTTGAATCTGTCGTTCAGCCTTTGGGAGACTCGACGAACTGCAATAAATTGTGTAGTCATCCACAAAAAGGCATGAACAGACAGGTAAGTGCACGTTGTCCGCAATGCTATTCATCGCATCAAAATATTAACATGGGCCATCGAGGCAATACAAGACATTAATGGTCTAATTCTAACAATACTAAAGCAGAATATTAGAAAATATACATCATTAAAAATATATAGGAGAATTCTGTGCTTAACTATACATGCACTTACTCCATCTAAAGGCTGCATCAACTGTCCGAGAAGTGGGCAAGTCGCAATACCAGACATATTTATTTAAGTTACGCATATAAAGAAGTGTAATACTCCTACCATGACAACTATACAGAATATTATTGTCCTAGACGTTATTTAGCAAAGCTATACCTAATTTAAGCTAATCATAAAGTTACATGTTACACAGACTTATCTTCATACTGGCAGAGTAAATAGATTTTATAAAAAATAAAGAATGCATCAAACGCGAGCTACCTATGTGTGACCTGGATGGCGGGAAGCAACGATGAAATGGGGTAAGTCCATGGAATGTTTGTTGGCGAGGATTGATCCCTACATTGTAGTCATCATGGTGTACTGTTAAACCATCTCTCCCCCTATAATTATAAATTATCCCTCACAGATCTTCCTACTGCCTACTCATTGATATAGGATTATTTTTAGCTACATACATAATAAAACCTACAATGAATTTGCTTTTAATTGTATTACCCACATTTGTTAAGATGTAAAATTTGGACTCTGAACAATAAATGCTCTTGGAGCATCTTTTGTAGTCATTATAATTTACCTTCATATTGGTTCAAGACTTTAATATTGGTCGTACATTATTTTATGTATACTTGAACAGATGGCATTTTAATCCGGATTCTTGTAAAAGTTACAGCCTTTATAGGTCATTTTCTTCCTGGAGGGTCTTTTTGATGTGTAACTCTAGCTATAGCCTTTATAGGACATTTCTTCACTGAGGGTATTTTTGATGTGTAACATTAATTACAAGTATGTGGGCTGGATCTGGAATGTGAGCCACAAGTTTACGATTCCTGATAAATCATTACCATCCCACCCATAAGTACAATTGCATCTGACATCAGTAAATAAGAACAAATCTTTCAAAAAATAGAATATAAATATAACCTTTAAAAATTATTTTTTGGAAAATAAAAGATAAACATGAGTGAATGATGAGTCTTGTTATGATATAGAATTTTCTCTTTCATAGTGTTCCATATCAAAAGTTCCCACCCTTAAAATATTTCAAGTAGGCCTAAATGAACAATTTTATAATATTAAATTCAATTAATCCATGTGTTATAAAATCTTCTCTATTGGTTTAACAAACCTGGGTGCTCATTTTTTTAAATATTGTGGACAAGACTCTGTGTCGCCATCTTAAAATCGTAGCTTTGTTAACAGGTTTCCACCCCTTTTCAGAGTATTTATGAAAAACAAGTCCCTCCCAAAGGTTGTTTTTTCTTTCTTTCATTTGTAAAAGCTGACAAATTCATGGTGTACTCTCATGAAATTGGAAGATTCTAGAGAACTTCTTGTTTGACTATAAATAAGAAAAACGGCGTTTTCCAACTTTAAAGCTGCCGCGTGTTAAAAACATTTTATTCCGACTGTGATAGCTTCTGGTAAATCTAGTATCATTCCATTTGAATAAATCAAATATGATTCACTGACCTGTATTTCCATTATAATATTGACCTGATGTACAAATTGTGTAAAACTATGGTTACAAATATTTATTAATAATCTCATGGTGAACAACGTACAAACATGAAAAGAGAACCGAGAAACATAATGTAAATAGTATTGATTTTCGGCACGAAGGAGTTATGCGAGGAAAGCTAATGCTACAATTAACGTTACAATCTAGCATCCAATGAGAGGGCATGAAAGACAATGTTACAATTTAATTTCCAACATGGAAGCACATGAAGGAGGACATTACAGTCTTTGCTTACTGTTAATGTTAATCTTTGATAAAGTTTTGTTTTGTTGACTAAAAAAGGTGTGTGAACTTGAAAATGTATTTTTTTATGAAGGCCACGCAAAGACAATGTTCTGATTTATGGAAAAAAAAAGTTTTCAGATGTATCATGAGTCTTACAAAAAAGTCTCTAAAACATTAATAAATTATTTATAAAAAGTGGACTGTGGTTTTCATCTAAAAGAATTAATAATTTTTTTGTGTAAAAGACAATGTGTTTTGTAGAACATTATCAATACACTGAACAGTGCATTGAGCCAAACTAGAGAAAACTTTTTTTTTGCCATTAGTACTATGACCGAGTTGCATTCATGTTCACTTGAAAGCAATTATGAAAGGTTTTGTATGAGCTTAGCTTGGTCTTTGTGTCCTATACAATATTTTCTTGACTCGCACAGTTACAAAAAATATCTAAGTTGCAATAATAAAAAAAAAAAGCCTTACCAAATACTGGCTATTTTTATGCCATGATTACTTCACACATAATGTCTCTTAGTTATGATAGTGAGATAGCATCTTAAAAACTTACATTACTTTGAAATTCAAACATCGAAGCAATTAATTTATATATTTAATTTTTTTCACTATGTTTCACTACCCCATTTGGTTTATAGATGTATGAATAATTTCACTAAGTTTTAGGAATGATGAAGGTTGAATTAAAGGAAGTGTACCCATATTTGCATGGAGTTAAAGTGGAAAACCAATTTTGGAAAAAAGTACTCTCAGTACACTGGACAAGGATTCGAAACCTAATCTCTTTATCATAAACCATCCAGTCTATAGCGAAAGTGACCATTCAACCAGTAAAGTGGTTTATAATCCTGGTTCTGGACTTAGGTACTGAAGATAATATTTAAAATGATTTTGAATTTTAAGTTAAATAATAATTATATTGTTTTATTCAAATTTTTAAATATGATAATAAACACAAAAACGGCCTATTTGTGTGTTGTGTATATATTTCTTTTAAATTTGAAGTTAATGAATTAGATACACTATTAAAGAATAGAAATGATTGGATTTAACAAACACAAATATTGGTTACTAATTCTAAGTCTGTTTTCACAGCAAACATTTAAATTATCCTTAATTTGGTCATTATTTGTGTTTCATTACCATTGTGCCATTTGTTAAAATTTAAATACTTACATATTTAGATTTTTCCAAATTAATATCCATTCTTCCTTTTCAGATTAAATGACTTGACTGTATGATGATTAGAAGGGTTTAAATAACATTGTTTAGTAATTAGTTAATTATATTTGAGCTCCAAATGGAAAAAAAAATTATTTGATTGTAAATGAAATAATATGAGTGATATAAATTTTTTATAAAACAAATACTATGTTTATATATTTTATAGTGTTATTTAGTTATATTGAATGTGTTAAGTGTATTTTGTACCTTTGTAAAAATAATACACATGTATAAAGTTAGTTACCATACTTTTAAATGCATGTTATTTTGGGTAGTTATTTATTCTTTATTGAGTTTATTAACACCAAATATGTCCTAACTACCCTGGCCTCAAACCATTTATATCCAACTTTGCGACAAATACATGTCACTAGAATAGATTTGAACTGTATTGACATGCTTTAGGGCACTTGAGCAGGCTGGTACCTCTTCAAATGAGAAAGAATGTATGGAAATAATAGAACAATATTGATTTGTAAACAATGCATAGTTTTTTCATTACAAATGTTGATTGATTGTAAAAATAAATTGTTAACTAAGTTTTAGAAAAATAAATACATCTTAGACTAGGGGTATTCCAAGTATTCTTTAAGGTTATCTATATAAAATGACTAGTGAAATAAGGAGGAAAATTGCATGAACAATATTACAAACTAAGATTAAGGAGAAAAACTTTTTTGTTTTAAGTTCATTGATACATCGTCATGTCGACAATCGAGTCAGTTACTCAGGGATATTTATAGATCTTACAATGAAATTAGTAGTCTTTACTTATGTATAGTATAATTTCAAGTAACTACGTCAGTTATCAAGAAAAGAGCAAGATAAAAATAAAAAAGAATGCTAGAACTTGTGATAAGCCTTGACATAAAGTGTATGAGACATTGCATGTTTCGCTTAAAAGTGACAAGACAGAATACGTGTAAGGCATGTTCTTAGCTCTTTATATCTGTAGTGTTACTGTAAAGTGTTCAATCATATAACAGTTACTATAAATAATAAAAAATAATGTAGTTAGTTAATAATTGATCAATATGACACTTAGCTAAGTTTAAAATTGATAAATAATAAATAACTTGAGAGTTTGTCAACTCTTTTTTAAAATACAAAAGAAAGCAAAAACTATAGCAGCCCAGCCCAGCCCAGCCCCCTTCCCCTCTGACATTAACTTCCTGGATTAAACAACATAACTTTAGGAAATGATAAGGGATTGAAAAACTAACTCAAAATGCCTTTTAAAGATTAGCTTGTTTTTACTTACGTTTCAAGCAAACAGCAAAAACTAATCAAAATATAAGTATTAAGTAAAATATTTGATTTATTATTTTATTTGTTTTAATAAAAAATTATAGCCTCCATCTCAGAGAGCAGTCAACAAATACTTATTATTAAAATGTCAACTTCAAAGGAAATTTAATGGTGCTAAACTTTTAAAGCAATTTTTTTTAAACTTTTTTAACCAAATAATATCATCATTTTTTAAGACTTTTACAATCTCATTGGATCTTTAATACTGGATTCCTCTTAAACAAAGAAAAAGATCAGAACAAACAAAGGGTCATATTAATGATAATTTAATGTTGTTTAGGTGTTATTTAATAAATCTAATATTTTTAGTGTTATTTCCCTTTGTATGCAGAAAAACATGTTTTTTGATTAGCTTTTTGCTGTTTGCTCGAAAAGGAAGCAAAGACTGGCTAATCTTATAAGAAAAGTTTGAACTAATTCTGTGATCTCCTACCAATTTCCAAAGTTTGGCTGTTTTTTACGAGAACATCCCGTAAAGGGAGTGCCTGGTAGTTCTAAATAAATGTCTAATTAAAAATCACCTAAAGAGAGAAGTATTGCATTTTTTAAATCTTTAATTTTATTACTTATTAAACTCACTATCAAATATCACACTTTATAAAAAATTTAGCAAGATAATGTCTGTCATAAACTCTTGTTATACTTATAATTAAAAATAGATTCTCAATTCAATAATATAATGTAAATAATGTGCTGTTAAAAAGTTTGATTAAAAAAAGTCAGGAGTAGCTTTAAGATTAAATATAAATGTGAATGGCTTGTGGGTAGAATTACCATTTCTTAAATGACCCTGATAATTTTTTTGTTTGAGGCCCTTAGTAAAATAAATGGCTATTAGCACTTAAAAAATAACTCATTGTGAGCTTTGATTCATTTGTAGTCAAGATATTTCACACCATGTTAAGTGTAAGGAATATGATATCTTAGCAAAAAAAAAAATTATTCAAACTTTCAGTCTTCAGAGAGAGTTGGGCAGCCTAGTGCCAAAAACGGTTCCCAACCCTTCTAAACTGCAGTCTCTAGTGTATTTCCTTCAATAATAGTAGCTAAATTTCTCACACCCTTTCTACAAATCGCTTTCTTACTAATATTTCTTTGACTAATTCAAAGTCTACTCAGAAAGCAAATTCCATTGCATTCTGGGTTAACAAATTGGTTCAATGAGCTACTGTTTGTTGGTTGATAAACTACCTGCCAGATTGATTTTGGGTTGTGTACATTTTATGTAAAGTTAAAGTGTTTTATTATGATATGTCAATATAAGGTATTTGGCAGTTAATTATTTGGGTAGGGGGTATCTGTATAGTCTTAGAATGAAAGATTGTGTTGGTGTTTAGTGTTGATTTGAGCCAAATATGATATTTTTTTCAAGGTTGTTTTATTTTCAAAATATTTAGACGAAAAAATTATTTAGTTAATGTGTTAATGACTTGGCCAAAAAGCAATAGTTGAAAATAAGTCATTACAGTAGAGTCTTAATAATCCATCCTTCTGTATAATCGACATATCCTCATGACGTGAAATTTACATTTGCTGTGCATAAGTGCATGCATATTATTTTCCCACTACCATCGTTTCTTTGTTAGTGACTGATGACACTGTGCTGCGCTGCGCACACAGCCTAATATGTTTACCCCAGCTGCTTTGTCTGCAATGAGTCACATCTCCATGTGTAGCTCGTTGCGCTTAGTAAATGTTTGTCTGTACTTCTGGTTGATTTGCATTTTCCCACTGATGTAATTTTACTGTGTGAGAAACACGGCAAATGAAAAGAGAAAAAAAAAGTGTTCTTTCAATTGAAAAAATATTTCAAGCCTTAAAAAGACTAGAAAATGGTGAGTAAATGCAAAATTTTGCATCCAAATTAGGTGTGGGTCAAGTTACGATTGGTGATTGGAAGAGTAAAAGAAGTGAGCTAGAAAAGTTGTGTTTTGAACAAGCCTCAAGTGAAGGACTGAAGGACAGAAAAACAAAGAAGAAATGTGATTATGGGAAGGTGAGTGAAGCTTTGTTCTTATAGTTCACACAGAACATAAATAAGGGCATTCCTATTTCCAAGAGAAAGCTCTGATAGTTCAAAAGGAATTTAATGAAGGGGAACCTGATTTCTCGGCAAGTATGGGCTGGCTTGACCACTGGAAAAACGATATGGGATAAGGCAGCTCAATATCTGTGGTGAAAAATTATGGCAAATTCATAAGAAGTTCTGAAATTTAAAACAGAATTTCAGATGAGCCGATATATAACTGTGATGAGACAAACTTAAATTATAAAATGCTGACTTCAAAAACTCTAGCTTCCTGGGCTGAAGAATCAACTCCCAGGTATAAATGAAGAGTAACATACGCTACCGGTAACCACAAACTAAGACTTGCATTTTTTGGAAAGGCCAAAAAACCACGAGGTTTCGAAAATATAGCTCCTAATGCTCTTCCATTATTATATAAGAACCAAAAGAATGCATGGATGGATTCAGAAATTTTTCGCAGCTGGTTTTTCAATGAATTTGTTCAATCTATAGAAAAAAATTTGAAATGGTTAAATTTACCAAGGAAATCAATCCTTGTCCTTGATAGTTCTCCATCTCATCCTGACGAGAATGAATTGAGAAGTGAAGATATTAGAGTAATTTTTCTTCCTCCTAATGTCACCACATTGTGCCAGCCCATGGACCAGGGTGTGCTTGAAGCGTTAAAGAAAAGATGTCATCATAAAATTTTAACTACTCTCACTATAAATGGAGAGGGTATGCTGGATAGGCTTAGGAAAGTCAACCTAAGAGATGTATATTGGATCGCACAATCAAGGAAGAAATTGAATTGAAACTATAACTCTTGCAAGATCGTGGAGAAAGTTGTTGAAGACGAAAATACACAAGAAATGATGCAAGAAAATTGTGATAACCTGCTACCATTGTTAGAATAAATTCCTGCCTGCGAAAAAGTGAATGAAGAGGATATACAGGAATGGATGGGGAAAGACGAGCAGCAAGAATTGACTGACAATTGCATCATAGCTCTGGTGAATCACCATGACAATGAAGATGGTGAAGATAATGACACTGGTACTGAGCTGGGACTACAAAATAGAGAATGAGTCTTACATAGTGAAGGGGTCAAGGCTCTCAATGTGGCACTGTCTTATGGTGAGAAACAAGGGGAGGCATCTGCTACTGATGTCATGTTATTAAGACGCTGGCGTGACATCGCCGCGAAGAAGAGAAGCAAGGCTGGGGAAAAAAACTTGAACTACATTTTTTTTTAACTGTGACTTTTGAATTTTGCATATATGTACAATTCTATTTAAAAAAAAGTGTAATTTAATTACACGTACTCCTTAAATACTAGATAATTACTAACAACCCCTATTTCATACCTATTCAGCAATTCTATTTACAGAAATTTGGATTTGTTTCTCTGCCCTTCTCCCTCCTCCTTCCCCTAATTTCTGTATTATCCGACATTTTGGTAATTCGACCACCTGTCGGTCCCGTTTAAGTCAAATTATTGAGACTCTATTGCAGTTAGAGAGACCGTATTTTAATATTATGAATCAATTTTACAAATTTTCTTAACATTTATTCACTCTTCCATTTTTAAAAACCGGATGTTCTAGAAATTCTGGTAGAAATGGTTTGTATGTTACTCTCAAAAGTGACAATTACCTTGATGGATTGTACCATGCCCTTATCTTATAGCTAGCTACTCAATAGTGGGTATCCGTCAAGGTAAGCTTGCTACCTTTTAGGGTAAACAGAGGGTACAAAAGTGAAATCTATTACAAATGATTAAGGGACGTATATACAGAAAGTATCAATATATGTGAGAGGTAACTGGGATGTGGATAGTAGACCTCAAAGTGACACAAAAGTCCATAAAAACAAATGTCCTAAGCACGATAGTTCTCGAGATAAGGCCTTTCAAGTTTTTGATGGAATTATTAATAGCCCTATTTAATACACCCCTGTTAGTGTAGCTGCAATCCTGTCTGTGCACCACAAGTAATATATCACAAGAGGTGCAACAGGGGTGTATCAAGTAGGGCTATTAACAATTCCAGCAGAACCTTGGAAGGCCTTATATCGGGAACTAACGAACATAGGACATATGATCATAAGGACTTTTTGTGTTGTTTTGAGGTCTACTATCCATACCCTGGTTACTTCCATATAAATCGATATTGTATTGTCGAGATTGAGAAGTTATTCAATTCTCCATATGAACTAAACTGCTGGTTATTTGTAGACTGCGAGATGGTTGACTCCTGAGACTTAACTATATAAATACAATCTTTGTGATGTATTTTAGAAAATGACAAATGCCCTACAGTCAGATATTACGAGAAGTGTTGCATGTTACAAAAGTTTCATAAAACAAAATACCAGGGGTATTTACCCACAGTTCTGGATACATTTCATGTCTGCATATTAGCGCAAATGCATAAACACTCATGGATATTCACATGAGAAAAGGGGAAAGGAAAGGAATTAAGTGAGATAAGGGAGAGAAAGAAAGAAAGGAATAAATTGAAGTTAGGAAATGAAGAAAAAATAAAGAAAGGAATAAAATGAAGTTAGGGAGATCAAGAAAGAAATAAAAAAGGATAAAATAAAGTTAGGGAGATCAAGAAAGAAATAAAGAAAGGAATAAAATGAAGTTAGATCAAGAAAGAAATAAAGAAAGGAATAAAATGAGGTTAGGGAGAGGAAGAAATAAATAAAGAAAGGAATAAAATTAAGTTAGGGAGATAAAGAAAAAAAGGAATAAATTGAAGTTAGGGAGATAAAGAAAGAAAGGAATAAATTGAAGTTAGGGAGGGAAAGAAAGGTATTAAGTAAAGATAGAGATAGAAAGAAAGGAAAAGTATGGGTGGAGGAGATAAAGAGGAAAAGTGTTAGGGGGGAGAGAGAACGTTATAGTGAGGGGGCAGAGAAAGAAAGGAAAATCTTGAGGAGGAGAGAGAAAGAAAGGAACAGTGTGAGGGAGAGAGAAAGTGAGGGGGAGAGAGAAATAAAGGAGAGAAAGTGAGGGGAGAGAAGAAAGGAGAGAAAGTGAGGGGGAGAGAGAAAGAAAGTGAGGGAGAGAGAAAGAAAGTGAGGGGGAAAGAGAAAGTAAGTGTGAGGGGAAGAGAGAAAGGAATAGTGTGAGGGAGAGAGAAAGAGAATGCAATAGTGTGAGGAGGAAAATAGATTAAGGATTAGTGTGAGAGAGAAGATAGAGAAAGAGAAAATAATATTCTAAGGGGGGGGAGAAAGAGAGAAAATAATAGTAAGGGGGAGGAGAGAGAAAATAATATGTAGGGGGGAGAAGAAAATAATGTGTAATGGGAGAGGTAGAGAGATTAAGTAGTGTGAGGAGTTGGAGAGAAATGAAGAGAGATATGAAGAGAGATTACAGAAGAGAAACAGGAAAAAAGATAAATGAAAGAGAGAGAGAACGGAAAGTTGATAAAAATAAGTTAGGAGATGGTAAAAAAAGAGGGAAAGTAAAAGTAGATGAAAATGGAGAGAGAATAGGAAAGAGGAGATGAAAGAGTAAAAGGAGAATAGTAAAGAGGGAGATGAAAGAATAAAGCGAATTAGAAAGAGGGAGATGAAAAAGTAGAGAGAAATTGAAAGAGGGAATAGAAAGTGGGGAGAAAAATGGAAAGAGGGAGAGAAATAAAAAGGGACTTAAAAAGGGGAGAGTAAGATAAAGGAAGTTAAAAAAAGAGAGAACAAGATAAAGGGATTTAAAAAGGAGGAGAACAAGATAGACGAAGATGAAAAGATAATTTGAGAAGGTGGAGAAAGGGAAAGAGAGGCGTTGAGTGGGTGGACCAAAAAGGAGTGAGGGAAAATGGAAAGAAAAGCCAAAAAAGAAAAAGAGGAGAAAGATGAGAGAGGAATGAATGAGAAAGAAAGAAAAGAGAGAAGGGAGATAGAGCAGGAGGAGATAGAAGACAAGGGGAAAGAAAGGAAAAGAGAGGACAGGGAAAAGGAAAGAACAAGAGAGAAAGAGGACATTGGGGTAAGGAAATACAAGGAAAGTGAGAGGAAGGAGAGGGAAAAGAGATATATAGAGAGAGATAGAACAGGGAGAGAGAACAGGGAGAAGGTACAGGGGGGAGAAACATTGAGATAGAGAAATGACAAGGGGGGGAGAGATGACAGGAAAAGAGAGTATAGGGAGAAAGAGAGAGGACATGTAGATAGAGTATAGGGAGAAAGAGAGAGGACATGTAGATAGAGAATAGGGAGAAAGCAAGAGGACAGGGAGATAGAGGATAGGGAAAAAGAAAGAGGACAGGGTGTGAGAGAGGGTACAGGGTGAGAGAGAGGGGACGGGTGAGAGAGAGGGGCGGGGTGAAAGAGAGAGGACAAGGTGAGAGAGAGGACAAGGTGAGAGAGAGGGGACAAGGTGAGAGAGGGGACAGGGTGAGAGATAGGGGACAAGGTGAGAGATAGGGGACAGGGTGAGAGATAGGGGACAGGGTGAGAGATAGGGGACAGGGTGAGAGATAGGGAACAGGGTGAGAGATAGGAAACAGGGTGAGAGATAGGGCACAGGGAGAGAGAGAGAGGGGACAGGGTGAGAGATAGGCGACAGGGAGAGAGATAGAGGACAGGGAGAGAGATGGAGGGCAGGGAGGGAGAGAGATAGGAGGACAGGGAGGGAGAGAGATAGAGGACAGGGAGGGAGAGAGATAGAGGACAGGGAGGAAGAGAGATGAGGACAGGGAGGGAGAGAGATGGAGTGCAGGGAGGGAGAGAGATAGAGGACAGGGAGGAGAGAGATGGAGGCAGGGAGGAGAGAGATGGAGGGCAGGGAGGGAGAGAGATAGAGGGCAGGGAGGGAGAGAGATAGAGGGCAGGGAGGGAGAGAGATAGAGGACAGGGAGGGAGAGAGATGGAGGGCAGGGAGGGAGAGAGGAGGGCAGGGAGGGAGAGAGATAGAGGACAGGGAGGGAGAGAGATGGAGGGCAGGGAGGGAGAGAGATAGAGGACAGGGAGGGAGAGAGATGGAGGACAGGGATGGAGTGAGGAGAGAGGACAGGGGGAGTGAGAGAGAGAGGACAGGGAGGGAGAGAGAGAGAGGACAGGGAGGGAGAGAGAGAGAGAGGACAGGGAGGGAGGAGAGAGAGGACAGGGAGGGGGAGAGAGAGGAGAGAGAGAGAGAGACAGGAGGGGAGAGGAGAGAGAGAGGACAGGAAGAGAGATAGAGGATAGGGAGCGAGAGAGATAGAGGACACAGAGAGAAAGAGATAGAGGACAGAGGAAGGATAGAGGAGGAGGGAGGAAGAGGACAGGAAGATAGAGAGAGGATAGGGGAATAAATATAGATGAAGGGAAAGCGAGGTAGTGGAGGATTTATAATTCGAGAAAACAAGAGGAAAGGGAAGATAATGTTGGGAGTGTGGATGGTAGAGGATAAAAAGAAATTAAAATAAGAGGGAGGGTGTTTGAGTTTGAAGGGTGCAAGGTGTACCAAATAAATGTAAATCGTTACATGCATTGTTTTAATACTAGATACAGTAGTTAATTCATCCCAGTTAACTTTTTTTGGGAAGAAAGATATCAAATCTTGAAACTCTAGCACCAATTAATGTATCAAATTCCATAGGATTGATTTTTGAAGCATTTATTCAAAATAGCACCCATAAAATAACTATACTTTTATTTTCACCTAAAAGACTTCTAGAGTATAATATACATACAAGCATTCATGCACACACAAGCATGTGCACACACACATGAACACATACACATACACATGCACATACATATCTACCTTATTACACCGTTCCCTTATGGGGTAGGAAAGAAACTGTGCATATAGTTCAAAAAACAACACCGTAATTAATCCCTCACAAACCTCCTTCACATTTCCCCATCCTTACATATTCCCTTCACTTCAACAATATCCATACACCGAGTCATACAAGCTTTTTTATTCTTAAAACTCTTAATGTTTGTATACAGCATTTAGCTTCCATGGCCTAGTTCTTCCTCCTTTTGATCCACACACCCTACCTTCATATATTCGCTTCGGCACTTGATCCACACTAATCCTCTCAACATACCTAAACCAAGGTAAGAAGCTTCTTTCACAATTACCTATTGTATTCCCTTTCAAGCCACTTTCCTTCAGCACCCATTCATTACCGACTTGTCTATACAAGTTTTTCCGCACACAATTCTAAGGTATCTTCTTTCAACGACATTCACCTTTCTTGAGAGTATTGAAAATTTATAAAAGGGTTGAGCAACTCAACCTTGGTGATTTTCCATAGAATGAAACTTTCTATAAAATTAGAGATCCATGCTCTCTAAAGAGATTACTAATAATTTTTTGTCCTAGAAGCATATGTATAGTAGCAAGTTTATTCTCATTTATTATTTTAATATTTGATCTATTTATATTGGAAACCTACAACATTTTTAGAATAAAAATTATAGTCTCTTGAAAGCGCTTAGTTCTATTTATATAAAAAGTTACTGAAAGTATAACTATTAAGTATATCTAGTAGGTATAAGAAAAATTCAAAATAGTTTTCCCTTGAAAAAGTAATTTATGTACACACTGTTTACTCTGAAAGGTATCTTATAAGATATGCTACCTTTCAGGATAGGGGGTCATCCATAAACCACATAACACTGTTGTTGGAGGGGGCCAAGGGGGCTCTAATATCTACATGGTGCTACATGGGGGAGGATGATTACATAACAGCGTTATGTAGTACAGATCTTGTACTTAAATTTTGTAGTTAAAAAAAATTATTTTTTATATTTTCACTGTTAATAAACATACTTATAAGCAACTTTTGATTCTGAGTAGTACTAAACCAAAGTCCCTCTTTTGTGTCATTAAATCTTCCCAATGATAAAATTACATTTACTCTTGATCTGAAATATTACATACATAAAATGTTGTGAAGAGAGGTGATGTTGGAGGGGGAAGGGGTGAAAAAGTAAGAAAAGGAGTTAATGGTTCTAGTGCCCCTAAAATGAAGGTACATATTTTTTTTCTTCAACAGAAAGTATTATTTTGATGGTATTTTTTTAAGCACCAGGTTTTACTACGTGTTGGAGTTAAATGCCTATGCACTAATTATCCTAATATATTAGGAATTTAGAGGGTTCAATTTAGAGTGAGTGTATCCAAATTTATATGGAAGTAGAGTGGAAAATCATTTAGGAAAAGCCACTCTCAGTACACCTGCTCGAGATTCGAACCTCAATTTCCCTTGCATCGTCAGTCTAGTCTATTATGAAAGTGACAACTTAGACCATGTGGCCACCAAAGCAGGTAACTGTTCAATTAGGTTTGATATTCTGTCTTGAAAATGCTGTATTGATGACTGAATTTTCAAACAAAGCCCTTAACTTTCAAATGGAAATTTTATGATAAAAGTACAGAGAAATAATATCAAATATTGTCGGGGTGTTATCTAAAAATATAGCCACTTAGAAAATAATGAAGACATCTTTTAACATTATTAATTTTTTTAAATCAAAAGATTTAAGAATTACATGTGAGATAATTGTTAAAATAAACATAAAGAGCTTAGCACTGATACAAAATTAAAGCTGTTTTGTGATCACTTCAAATTGAATTCAAACCACCGAGCACAATGAGATGATAAATCGAGTATTGTAAAATTTAGCTGAACTCAGCAGTGAATGGGTTAAGCAGGTAAACATTTTAACAGTTTATTCCATATATATATATATATATATATATATATAATATATTATTTATTTTAAAAAAACATCAAAATCTATACTGCCAGTTAAAGCCATTATATATTTATGCAATGAAAGCAAATAAATGGACCTGTAAAATTTCTGGGTTGCTTAGTACATGCAACATTATTTAATTGTTTCAATTAACTACCAGTAAAATAAAATATATTTATTAATAAGCCCACATGCTGGCTTAAATAAGGTAAGCAGTTTAAAATGTTAAATACAATGTTATTTAGTTCCAGAAGAATGTAAACATATGAATGTACAGGTTTCCCATGCAACAATCTAAGAAATAAAAATTAGAACAATGTTTGTATGTCTGGTTATTACTAGCAATAACTCACAGAGTGCTAGAAGCAAGATTTGTGTCTTCATGTTTTAATTGGCCATCAAGAGCTAAGCCCCATTTGTCCTTATTATTGGCGAGGAGCGGGGTCATCATGAATACTTTACTCAGGGTAAAACCAGGACCAATAGGACACCCTTCTCTACACATCATAGACAGAAAGAGAAACTAGCAATCAAACAATGGTATCTGTTGAGGGAAATACTACATTTAATTTAGGTAGTAAGATGCTGGATTAGAGGCAATGCAGGATAATATGTACAATTTATCACTACAAAACATATAATGGAGGATAATTGTTTTAACATATTAATACGACCATAAATACCCTTTGATATCATGAATCGGTGAAATTTACTATTATTAAATTAAGTTTCTACATTATAAACAATAAAATGAGTAATAAGAAACTACTTTTCTACCTTAATAGTTAACAAATATGGTGAAAAATAAATAAGATTTCAATGAGGAAAATGTAAAAAAAAAATATTTACACAACCTAAAGAGAAAGTACTGCAGGAAAAAAACAAGTTCTTCATATAGGTAGTTAAAACTAACATATAATATACTAAACATACAGGTAAGTAATTACTAGAATAAAAAAATTATATAATTTTACAAACTACCCTTGGTGAAGTGTTAACTAGTTTAAATGGGTCAAGATTATATATTAGCAAAGAACTATCTTAAACAACTTTCTACCTTGAAAGTGGTGGATCAATACAAAATAGGCCTATCTTAAAAGTACATGGGAAAATAATCATGAAAATTTAAATGAAATATTAACATTAAGGTTTAAGACATATTAAACTTAAACCCAGATCTATAAACTATTTACATAGATTATATTACATACAATGAAACATTATTGTACAAATTATTTTACCAAGAAACAAATGTAATTGTATTTTACATTATCATGGTAAATTTAGAATGAAATGTCCAGAATTGTTTTAGTCCTATAATTAAAAAATAATATTACAGCTTGAAAAGTATAAAACACAAATAGGTCAACTTGTGTGTGTGTGTGTGTGTGTGTTTATGCTTACGATAACTGATGGTTACCCGCTTTGGTGGCATAGTTGGCAAACGCACAAGTTTTGTGTTGACTTGACTGCCGAGGACGGGGAGATTGAGGTTCGACTCTTGGTTGGGTGAACTTAGGAGGGTGTTTCCTAAATGGTTTTCCACTCTACCTCCACGCCAATGTGGGTTCACTTCCTCTTAATTCAACCTTCTCAATTCCTAATTCATTAGTGTAATTAGTACTTAAGTGTATAACACGAACGGGTAGTAAGACGCGGTGATAAAAAAAAAGGTTAGTCCAAGGTCATTTGACCTAATGTGTTATTATTTTAGGCCAACTGACTTAAAAAGGTGATGTTAATTTTAGAGCTAAGTGAGTTTAGGCTAACAAATTAACTAGGTTAAAACTTTTTGGCATTCATTTTAGGACAAATTAGTTTAGGCCAGTGGTTCCCAAACAGTGGGGCTGTATGAAGTGAAGATGTGTTGTGAATGGCCAATTAACATTTTATTAATTAATTTGATTCTAAATGAATGTGTTATTGCTAAGTTAAATGACATCACACCAACTTATTACAAGTATGTATATGTTGTATCCACAGGGGCGGCTTAAGGGCCAGGCAACTGCCTGGGGCGCTAGTTTGAGAGGGATGCCAAAAAGTCCACCAATCTAACCAAACATAACCTGGCGTGATAGGAAAATAGTCCCCAACCTAACCTAGACTTGGTGTAATAGTGAAGTTGCTAAGCATAACAATCGTTGATTTTTTAATACTAGTATTACATTTTACATATAATTATAGTTTTTTTACATGAGTAAAACAGAAAATAGTGCCACTCTTAAGAAGTTAATATAAATTTGCCATCTTGAAAATATTGCGCCCTAAAACAGTTTTTTGCAACTTTAACGCAAACCGTTCATCAAGTCAAAATGTTTTTAATGATAAAAAATAAGGAAAGCATTGTCTACAAAATATGATCTTATAGTTTTATTGGTAATCCTAACATCAGATAAATGTTTGTAGTATAGTTACCATTTGTGGAGTAGCCCTTCGGATTATTTTCCTATCACGCCCAAGTTACTTTAGGCTTAGAGTTGTTAGATTTGGGGATTATTTTCATATTTTACTGGAGTCCATTCACCACAGGAAGTGTGGTAGCTGACAGCAGACGATGTAAAATAATCAAAAGAAAACTGTAATTTAAGAGAAATGGTTTTTTGTGAAAGTTTTGATTGCCAGAAGTGATAAACTAATATATGGTTTTGCAGATCATTTGGTTTGGTGAATAGATACATCTGGTATCTGGTAACTTTTGCTAGCTGTCAGTTACTACCACTCATATGGCAAATTGACTATTATCCACCACTTATATAAGGGGGCGCCAAAAAGCAATGCCACACAGGTGTAAACTTTATCTCAGGCCGCCCCTGTGTGTTCAGAAATATTTGTTCTGAGTTTTTTGGAATATAAGTAATAACTTGTAGTCTTCTTTGAAGTTGATACTGACTGGTAAGTAGGGACCTCTATATAATAACAGGAAATACATCTAGAGACAAATTTAAGAAAGGTTATCTTTAAAAAAATATGTTATATATATATATTGGGGGATGGCGGGAGATATAAGAATGAGGATAAGCAAAACAGAAAGTGGAGTCGAGTAGGTGAGCTGATTTACTATCTACAAAGTTGAAGCCATTCCACCTACTCTGCTCCACCTTTGATTTCACTCAACATTGTTCTACATTTGGACCATAAACTTTAAGGCATTTCTTTCCATCTTACACATATATAATGCTACATAGCATTTGGACATTGTAAGCAATGTTTCTAATATTTATATAAGTAAAATGAATTATTTTCACAAATAAGTTCAAAACTTTCGTCTATGATACTGACATAATTTTATAATATAAAAAAAGTTATTTATTGTTAGACCAAAAAAAACCTAGTTTTTAGACAACTATTGGTTGATATCTCTGCTCATTTGACTGCACAGCCTTCTAATACATAAGATAACTGAATTATATTCCCAACAATACCGAAATAATAATTATCGCATTGTTCTTGATGATCAGGATGAAGAATTCAACTCCAAGTTGAGTGCATTAAAGATGCTTTTCTCAGCTAATCTCCATGCTAATGCTGGTTTTATTCCTTTGAAAATCCACCTTTGGGTCATTCCATGTGAAATCAACCAATAAAGCTGACCTTCTCAACCTTGTATTTTTTAATTTAGTTGAAACTTGGCATAGTTATTGATCATAATGACTTAAGAATATATGGCAAATTTTACTTTTCTAGGTCAAAGCGTTCTCAAGTTATGGAGCTTTAAAATGTGGAGAAAATGTTAAATTTTCTGTCAATTGCAAACATTGAAATATTAATATTTGGAGTCGTAATTAAGATACAAACATCTGATCTTCTTCATTTTAAAGCTCTTGCTTCAAGCTTTAATATAAAGTATTTATTATTTTTTATTTCAATGTCATAAAAATGTTTTAATTGAAAAAACAACTTATCTTTATGTTCTTAGGCATGTACATGCCAAGTTTTAGCTTGGGACTGTCATGGGATCACAAGTTATTGATGATTGAAACAAGCAATGCAGACAGAATTATTTCTTACACACAGTTATACATCTATTATAATAATTATATAATATATATAATAATAATAATAATAATAATAAAATAATATAATAATAATAATAATAATAAATAATAATAATATAATAATAATAATAATAATTAATAATAATATAATAATAATAATAATAATAATATTAATAAATAATAAAATATTAATAATAATAAAATATAAATAATATTAAAATAATAATAATAATAATAATAATATTAACAATATTAAAATATAATAATAATAATATAATAATAATAATAATAATAATATAATAATATATAATAATATTAAACAATAATAATAGTTTTGATTTAACATTTTGATGTTATTCTAAGTTTTAATATAACATGAAAGCTTTTTTTTTACCTTTGTGTTCTCCTTTTTGCCAATAGATTTTTTGTGAAACCTTTTGTGTAAGTGTGTATGCACTCTGTTGCTGTTTGTGGGTTGACAATAGCTTTCACCTCAAACTTGTGTATTGTAAGGATATCTGGTTTTAGAGGATATGTAAATAATGGAGATGGGCCATGTGGATGTAAAAGGGTAACAGTTACGGTTTCTTTGATTTTGTCCTTTTTCCAATACACAACATAGCCACCAATTTCCATCATATTCACAAACTATGTAACAACCTATTTCATAAAAATACATTTCTTCCTCGTGGTCAGAGGTGGCATATTCAATTTTAATGTCTTCTGAATTGGAAAATATCTTAGTTTTAATTTTATTTGTAGTAAGAGGAATAAAGGTTTGCAACTTCTGAGTTCCTGGAATAGCATATGCTTTTGTGAATCTATCACTAAGTTTCTTTTCCTCCTTAATGTGATGTGAACTGTTATCACTTCAAGGTTTTCCTTAGCAGATTCAAAGAGCTGTTGTGGTGTGATAATTTGATCTGTATAAGGGCAATGAAAGCTTGCATGAGCAACTAATCTTTTAACAGTGTCCCCCCCCCCCCCCCCCCCCTACCTTTCCTTTAGCTGTGGCTATAATTTGCCATTCAGCACTTGCTTCAAAATCTGTTTCATTACAGCAAAGGTTTATAAAGTTCTTTCTACTTTAGTATTGAGCAGCTGACCCATCAGAGAAGTAAAATATATGTTTTGGTTTGCATTTAAATTCATCAATCAGGAAGTCCATAAAAAGAGAGTGAAACAGGTGCACACCTAATGTATTGTGCTGAAGGGATTCAGATATTACTATACTGGTGTGCTTTATTGCATTGTTGTCCATGTAATAACAATAAAGGGATGGATGTTTGCTTTGAGTTAGTTCAATGGTATCCTTAAGTTTCATCTTGCACACAAAAGAGTAGTTTTCAGCAAAATCATGAGCTAGTAAAGATTCTCCTTCCTATAACTTTGTTTTTAATTCTGTTTGAAAAGATGAATGCTGACTTGCAATGAAAGAATGTTGTATCAATGGTTGTAATCTTTCGAAAAATGAAACAAGAAAATCCTCTGAAGAGTTTGTTAAAGAGTTTCCATTGAAGTGTGATCAAAAACCACCCATTGCTTGAAAGTTATATGGTCTATGTGATTTGTTTCCAAATAATTTTGAAGGTTTGTGTGAATACTACTGACCCAGGACAATAATTAAAGTTATTGAAGTAACACACTGGGAGAGGGGGATTACATATCTCTCTTGCAATACAATCTTTGTAGCTCTTGATAGGAAGGTCATTATCAATAGTAAGTAACTTGCATCATAGTAATAAGAGTTTAAAATTTTGATGGATTGTGCAAACACAAACACTATATGTGCTGTTTCCCCAGATAATATAAAATTTTTGGGCACAGTTCAGCAAACTTCGAAAACCCAATGTGTACATTTGGATATTTGTTTTTAAACTGTGTGTATACTTCTTTCAGGTTAATTGATACTAATATTTTTTGAACATGCACTTTTTCACCATTAACTTTCATTTAAACATAATATTTCTTACCAGACAGTAGTCTGCTTAGTTCTTCGGAACAATAAAACCTGTGTACTAAATCAACCATATTTTGGTTTAGGGATTTCCCAGGTCTTGGGTTTGGGGAGGACTAAATCCCCTTTTCTTTAACAAGTAATTTTACTTTTCTTGCCATGTTATTTGAAATTTGAAATTCTTCATCAAATTTCTTTATTCTCCATGTTTGTGGCAATAAAGACAGGATTATATATTTGTCACTTCTTGATGTAGTTTCATGAAACTTTTCTTTCAACTGACTAATAATTTCTGACTGAGCAGTCAGCAGCATCTCATTGTCAGATGTAAAAAAAAATAACCATACTTTTAATAGTTGTAGGTACTACTTGAATCATTTTAGATTTAGGATAGTTGCCCTCATTAAGTCTTTTTTTCTTTATCGGTGATTCACCAATTGATTTTAAATATACATTTAAACTATCCAATGCTAAATCTACTGGTATCAATTCTCTTCACTACTTGACCTGATATTTCCTGTAACATCCATTGAACAACTTTGACTCACATTGTTTTCAGAGTTTTTAGGGATGTTTATTTTTGTCTTTGAAAGTTTCTTTCTATATTAATCACATATTTTCTTTGGAGGGATAACTTTGAATTTTTATCTACCATCTACTGAGATCAAGATCGAAAACTTTTTTAAAAGTTATGTCCTTTTTTAAAGATTGCAGCACAGTGCTGAAATTTGTGACATCTTGCAGTTGAAAATAATTACAATAACAAAATTATTAATTTATGTACAATACTAAAAATTAATTTAACCAAACATCTCACAGATGAATCACTCAACCAAATGTTACTTCAATGAACATTTATAAATAATCACATTTATCTTTGAGTTTTAACTGGCCTTCAAGAGGTAGATTTATAGGCCAGTTTTAATCAAGAAAATATAACTTGGTAGTCCAGCATTCTCTATATAATTATGTAAAACAATTAATAAAACATGTAGAATATTAGGTAGCACCTAAATCAATATTAGTAAATTGAATTGTTGAAGTTTAACTCTGTTTGGTTAACACTTAATTTATTTTAAAAAGTCAACATAACTTCTGAAAACATGAACTAAAGTTTTCAAATATACTATGGGAATCCCTATTATAGGTTTTACCAGCTTTTACATCTGAAATAGATCCACATTAAAAATAAAATGTACCTTAGAGTAATTTATCTGTAGGTTATTCAAACAAAATATTAGGTAACCTAGTGTATAATTTTTTAATCCTAACACATTTAAAACATTTACTAAAATTATGTGCTTGTCGTGTCATTTGTCTGTGTAAGATATTTGGTGTCTACTGTGTGGCAACACTGGACACCAGCGGTTTAAGTATGATGATCTGTGTAATATGATATGATCTATGTGTATTATGGGCGGAGGCTTATTTGGAAGTTTACTGATAACACCACTTATGTATATTTAATTATTAATTATAATTAACACAATATAACATGGTGTTGGAAGTTAATATGAACATGTTCGCTCTGCCAACATCAATATCCAACCAATGTGGTCAATAGTTTGGTACCAAGTTTACAAAATTTCATTTATTGTACTCACATATAGATAAATTGTTCTTATATAATTATAACTCTACAATAGCATGTCAGTTTTTATAAAAGTGTGAATTAAATGTTCTAACTTTATAAGTGTATAGCCTGAATGGAAAGTAAGATGCGGTGCTAAGTATTATTATTCTAACTTTGAATATACTTAGAGCCTAGGCCTCTGCCTACTAAAAACAACAATTAAGATTTTAACCTAAAAACAGATTTTGATAGGAAAAACTTCATGAAAAACAGTGTGTCACTATGGTAACACCCATTTTAAAATTCAGATAAAAGTTATCAGGTACTTAAACCCTCCGATAAAAATGTGATGGATAAATACATTTTATCTATCACTTTTAACTTATAAACCAGATAGTAACAATATTCATCGGCCGGATTAATATTTATCCAGGAGTCATAAGACCGGCCCTAAGAAGAGCACTGCAATTGAACAAGAATATAACATGAATAAAGACAAGAAAAATATACAATTCTGTTAGTGAAAATCTTGTTAAGTTTGTCAAACTATTCTTAGAAATTATAGATTGAAAAAGAATGTCCCTGTAAATGGGACACAAAAATCACATAAAAAAAATTACTGCTTTTGGGAAGTTTGAAAAATATCTACAACGAGGTCGCGCGTGCGCACGCACACACGCACACACACACTCTCTTGGCATTTCATATACCTCATTTTGCAGATTAACACCTTTTACTTTCTTGCTATCTTACAGATAAACTAAGTATTGTGATTGTCAAAAAAATCGAACTTGAGATTTTGATGAATCTTGACGTTTCATGATCTCCCCGAATCTAAAAAAGTGTTTTTTTGAATTTCCATCTGTCTGTACCTCCGACTAGACCCTAACTTATTATACAAATCGGGCTAAAACTTGGTATCTAGGATTTTCATGGGATTGCCCGAGGGTTTTTTGGAATTGGATATCTAACCCTAAAATTAAGAGTAGTTAACTTAAGGGCAAAAAGAGAAAAAGTCAATTTTCTTAAAATCGGCTCTCACGGTTTCAATTAAAATTTGTATCTAGGCGAGGATTAAGATTATTAATAAACTGACTATTTTCATTTTCTCATGAAAATTGACTTTTAGGAACTTCACAGAGACGGAAATTTCCCTATCTCCTTAACTATTTGAGATACTAAATAACTTATCATTGCAAAATTGTAGTACTATTAAAACTAAAAAAACCTTTTATATGAAATATATTTTTATATAACCAACAGTTTTTGAGATATTAACAAATATATTAATACAATGTTGTGATCTTTGGTTGTAGAGAGATACTACCTATGTTTTAGCACAATAATTCTCTAATGCCATAGCGTAAGAAATGAGTCTCTCAAAAAGTATATGCTTTCTTTCTTTCAACCGATTAGGAGAAATGTTTGTACAACAATGATATATCTCTCTATCTTTTAGATTCAATAGTCAATATTTACATATTTTTTTGGTCAACTTTTATAAATGAGGAATTTAATAGCAATGCATTTAACCATAAGATGTCAATGCCTAGTAAAATGTGGAAAATTTTAAACCGGAAGTTGACATTTTAATACAAGTGTTGACCCTTGGGGACCCAATATCAATATTTTTACTTTCTCGCTATCTTACAGTTGAGCAAGTAGTGTGATCGTCAAAAAAATTGAACTCGAGATTTTGATGGATGTTGACGTCTCATGACCCCCCGAACTCTTATAGGTGGTTTTCGCAATGCGTCTGTCTGCCTGTTTATCTGTCTGTCAGTCTGTACCTCGAGCTAGAGCCTAAACTATTTGACCAAATGGGCTAAAACTTGGTATATAGGGTTTTAATAGGTTTACCCTGAGGAGTTTTTGGAATTGGATATCAAACCCTAAAATTAAGGGTAGTTTCCTTAAGGGTGGAAAGAGAAAAAAATTGATTTTATCAAAATTAGCTTTAACGATTTTGATTAGATTTCATAGCTTAGAAGCTTTGATTAATATTATAAACCAAATTGCTACCCTCAACTTTTCATCAAAATGACTAAGGGTTCCGGTCTAATGCATAAATTCTAATTTTTAATTTTATCTCTCTAAGTTTTTGAGATATGAAATTACTTATCATTGCATACTTGTGGATCTATTTATAATAAACATCTTTTACTTGGCATAAATTTTTATAAAACCAATAGTTTTCAAGCTATACACAAACATATTTTTCTTTTAACTTTGCCAACACTTTAAGCTAAAATATTACGACCGTCAAAAAATCTAGCCCGAGATGTTGATGGCTGTCGACGTTTCATGACCCCCTGAATCCTAAAAAGTTGTTTTTGTAACGCCATCTGTCTGTGTGTCTGTCTAACCCTAAAATTAACAGCAGTTTACAAGTGGATGAAAAGAGAAAAATTCCATTTTCTCAAAATCAGCTGTAACGATTCTCTCACATTTTAGACTCAATAGTCAATAATTTCCTTTTTTATTGGTCAAAATTTATAAAAGAGACATTTCATAGCAATGTGATAACCATAAAATGTGCAGCCTCTAGTAAAATGACGAAAATTTTAACTGGAAGTAAAAATTTTAATACAAAATGTTGGCCCTCAGGGACGCAATATCAATATATTTTATTGGTCCAAATATAGAAATGAAGACGTTAATTCTTTAAAAATAAAATTATGAAATATAAAACCATGACTGTTTTAAAATTGTCTTAGTGCAATTTGTTCTCGGGTTTGCTAGTGTTTATTATATTATGAATTTTGAGTAAATATCTCCATTTCTAAACAAAAGAGCGAGAAAGTTTGTGTGGATTTCCATACAATTTTTTTTTTGTTGTGGAGCCCTAGATTTTTGACTGTGACAATTTCTTTTGTATGAAATATTCTAACCTTGGGCATGTATTAATTAAATTACATCAAGTTTAGGTAATACTGACAAGCTTAACCACACCATTGTTTGATGTTACTACTGAAAAATACTGTATTACCTTAAAATGACAATGTGAAATTTTTTAATCATCAATTAGACAAGAAAGAGAAAATAATAAACAGTTCCCTTGAAAGTGAACTTACAGATAATGGCAAAGGTCCAAGGACGGTGTCAAAGGATCACTTCAAATACTAAAAGAAAAGTGGACACACTTATAAATTTTAGAGTTGATTTCACTTAAAGGAAAAGGAAGTGTCCGCATTTTTCAAGTATGTTCAAATAGTGTAAATTCCTACCAAAGATGTTGTGGGATAGATTAAAATATTATGAATATGAAACAGATCAAATGGACTTAATCCATACCTTAAAATGTTTTCTTTAGGGAGTTTACATGCTTTGGTTGTAGCTCAGTTTACAATCATTAGGCCAATAGATTGGGATATGTCAACTATCATTCATTCCTTTAAATTATATCTTATTTGTTTATACAGGCATACCCCATACTTACAACAGTTTAAGTTCCAGACCACTGTCATAACTCAAAAATCGTTGCAACTCAAAGCAATAAATCACTTTCTTATAAACGCATGTATTGCACTGCAATAGCACATTTGTAAATAAAATAAACACTGCATAGCTTATGTTCCAAAAAAAGGGTAAACATACAAATCAGTGAACAATGATGCAAGTGGTAGCGTCATGTCATAAAGTGTCAATCTATGAAAAGAGCATCAAGTTAGGGCATGGTGGCAAGTGAAGAGTTTAAGTGTATGTCATGTCTCTTCTTTAGGTTATTTGTTTCGTTTTCTCTTTAAATACTTTGCCAAGATTACTAGTATAATTTTCTTGGATACATAAAATACACGAGACTACTTTGCAATCAGAAATATCAGATATACTTTTTTAAAAACAATTAGAATCTGAGAATTACCATCCCATAAACAATATTCTCCAAGAGTCTGAAGTGCCTCCTGAAAATTAAAAAAACATTCAGAAAGGAAAGTTTATTATAGTTATTTGAGATAATTGGTGTCCAGGTAATATATTTTGGCTTTGCTCCAATCTATATTTTTATTTAGGTATAATTATGTACAATTTAGTAAAAATTAAACGGTTTTAGATAATCATTTGTAATTATTAAAACTGTTATTACTGGGTCTTCAAAATTGGATATAGATTTCATGGCTAGAAGCTGGAAGAACTTTCTCTAGCATTTATAGGAAAACCACCCTGGGAAAATAAATGTAACACATCAAGTTATCCAAACGAAGCCCCTACTTCGATGTAATCACTGTGATTCACAGTGAAGAGACAGATTATCAGTGTAGAACCATAGATAGTAGTGATTAAAAATAATGTAATTGTTTTTATGAACTTATCCTTAGCCCATTAAAATTAACATAAAAAATTATTAATTATAATATTAGCATTTTTGAACTGATAATACATACACGAAACAAAACAAACTTGAATCTAATCCCAAAATTGACTATTTGGCCATTTAAATAAAACTTAAAGTAAAATAATAATTTATATTTGAGAACTCACAACTTAAGTAGAAGACAATGTTTGCCTTTATCCAAGGAATCCATGAGGAAAAAAAGTACCAACTGCATTAATATAATTTTATTCTCAAAGCGTATTGACTTCCCTCATCCAAAGACTATGGGTAGAATAAGTGTTTAACTTGCTATATTGGGGGTGGCTATACTCCCATATTGGGGACCAAAGGCAAGTATTTAAAGAAAAAGAAAACAATACCATGATTAAGCTAGAATGAGATCTTTTTACTTTAATATCTTTGAATTCATAGCTTACATCACTATTAAGGAAGGTCATAAGATATCAAATTACATCAATTTAATATGTGTTGGTTGGGCTTTAGTAGAGTTTTTTAATTGTTAGATGAAAATTAGAAATGCAGTAAGTTGTTAAATACCCTTAGTGACTGGTTTAGAAAAGTGTTTTAGGCATTGTGGAAGTACACTGCATAAACAAAGATAAAACCTTTATTCAAAATCATCAATTAAAATACAAGTAACCCTTAAGAATAAACCAACAAAATCTAAATAAGTAAAAGATGACTGCAAAGAGTTCATGATGGTCAAAACAAACATTTATTTAAGCCAATATTGAGATAATAGATCATCCTTCTATGCGGTGTTGGCCGGACAGTTATGTAAAAGGTAGACAGCCATTATGAATAATTTTTATTTATTTTTTTTTAATCAGAAAAAAATTAATGTTTATTATTTGAAATCATAGTCCGATTTTATTTCTTGAAAATAGGGTTATTTAGGGTCGACAAAAGAGTAATTTTTGACCACTTTAGATTATTTACTGATATTATAAGAAATAAATGGTACAATGCACTGCACTAACTTTCTCCCGCTTTTGTCTTTAAATAGACATTTAACAAAAACTCATAGATTTGGGAAACAAAATAATATGTTTATACATTGTTGTAGAAACACTACACCTAAGATCATAAATGAAATAATATACATTGTTACTTACTTTCTATATGGAATTATAAAGCATAAACACTGTTACAGACAAATTGAGAAAAGAGAAACATCGATGTCCACCAAAGAGCATAAGAATCAAATTTGTTTTCAAAAACCTGAATTAAAAAGTATATATTTTGGTTTTATAAAAATATATTTCAAATAAAAGATTTGTTATATTTAATAGTACTACAACTTTACAATGATAAGATATTTTGTATTTCAAATAGTTGTGGAGAGATGAAGAAAATTGGAAAATTTCCCTCATGTAAAGTACCCTCAAAATCATTTTCATAAGAAAATGAGAATTGCCATCTTGTTTATAGTAATAAACTGTGTCTAGATATAAAATGTAATCAAATAGTTAGAATGCCAAACCCTTCCTTCACCTCTGACAAGTCTTGTGAATGTGAGGAATGCCAGGCCTCCACCGTGGTTCGGATTCCACGTTAAACTGTAGGTCCTCCATTTCATATCACTATCACCCTACCATTACACATTAGCGTAAGTGCGTATAACCCGAACGGGTAGTAAGACGCGGTGCTAATAATAATAATAATAATAATAATAATAAATAGTTAGAAATTTAGGGTTAGATATCTAATTCCAAAAACCCCTTGCTTAATGAAAACCCCAGATACCAAGTTATAGTCCAATCTGTAAAATAGTTTTGGCTCCAGTCCAAGGTACAGACAGACAGACAGACAGACAGACAGACAGACTGACAGACAACATAACGGAAACCACCGTTTTGGTTTCAGGGGGTCATGAAACGTTGACATTTATCAAAATCTCGAGTTTGAATTTTTAGACGATCACAAATACTTTATCTCTGAGGTTTCAAGAGAAAGTATCTTGATTAGGTGAGATAAAAATGTTTAGTTTTCTAGTTTTAAGATGTTTATCCTCAAGTACAAACAGTAAAGTCGCATAGTTATTTTTATACCAAGTTTGTCAAAATATTTGCTCTCTCAAAAATGAGTAGGATTCACTCTAGCAATGGACTAGATTGCCTACGACAGGGAGATTGGGATTCCAATCCTTGTCGAGTAAAATTTGGGTGATTTTTCCTAAATTTTTTCCACTGTACCTCAATGAGAATGTGGGTACACTTCTTCTAAATTCAACCTCCTGCATCTCTTACAAATAAGTGCAATAAGTACATATGTACACGTACACATGTAGTACATAGCACTGCGTCTTACTTCCTGTCAAGGTTATACACAGATGTACTAATTATTAATTTCATTGAGGTACAGTGGAAAACCATTTAGGAAATATCACCCTAATTTAAAATCAAATTGTAAGCATACTCATTTAAATATTTAAATATATATATATATATATATATATATTTATACACACACACACACACACACACACGAGTATGCTATGACAGAAACTATAAGAAATATTTGTATACCATAAGTAAATGAAAATCAAAAGGATCATATCAAGAACCATGTAAGAAATCAGCAATTTGAAATTATTTAAAATAAAGCAACTGATAGACAAGGACAATGTTTTTTTGTTATTTTATTCAAAGCATTGTGTGCTGATTCGAAGCAAGGTTTGTTTTTTGTGCAGTGAAAGTTTTACAGCAGGCTACAGCCACTTATGGACACCATCACCAATTATGAGATTCCTTATTAAAGTGTAGTTTGTGTTGTGACATACGGTGCAAGTTATATGACAAAATGTATGACTTCTTTGAAATTTCTCATATGTGATAATCTACTGCATATGAGTCATCTAGTTCCCAAAATGACCATCTACACCATAAAAACTTTTGTAAAAAAGGCTGAAAATATTTTTCTCTAAAACTATTTAAGTTTAATTATATAGTTTGTTTATAATAATGAAATTTAGTTTACAAACAAACATTGTTCTTGTAAAGCTGAGTTTATTATTAAGATTAATATTGAATATTTAAGTTTGGATTTGGCTTGTTTTGTAACAATGATATGATTTAGACAATTTTATAATTCATTGAAAGAGATTTGGTATGTTTTTCTTTCTTGAATTAAATATAAATACATTTGTTTACATTTTGTTTTTACTTCTACTGTGATACAAGTATTACTCTGAAGTTATCACAATGTTTTAAACTCCTTTTTTATAAGAAAACACCAATTAAAATACAAGTATGCTTCTTTATCATTTCAGCTAGCAGATCCATGATGTTATATTTCACAACATTCTTCCCCTTCCCCAATTTTTATTCTGGCTAGTTTTTTTTTTTCTTTTTGCACCTCCAAGGCTTCCTTGTAGTAATTTAATTAAATCATTTCTTTCCAGTCTGCACTAACATTTTTTTGCAGCAAGTTGATTGCTTTATCTTGCTGCCAGTGTCAACCACAATTGGTTCTAAATGCGTCAATGACTTACCACTTCTTACTATGCTTTTAAAACTTCCAAAATGACACCTGTAATTCACTTCACCATGGACCAAAACACAATTTCTTCACTGTTTGGTCTTAGAAAAAACCTCTTTGACGGAGCAAACTGAAAATGCCATTGTCCTGGTGGCTTCAGTACATCACGTGTACTAGTTTTCCAATCAAAAACCCTGCACTCATTACCAAGATGGCAGCCTATTTGTTCTATGATCAGTAAATATATTTTCATAGTTTTTGGGCTCTATATCTCATGCTTGCGAATCACCTTATTGATTCCAGCAAAAACCAAATCCGGTGGTAAAAATGAATGTCCAAACAATTATTTGAATTTCAGAGATGTGATTGGAAGCATTTGTAACAATCCATTTGGAAAGCATTCCAATCAATAGTGAATTGTTTTATCCCCCTCATCTATCGGCCACAACATGAAGTTTTCTAAAATTGGAAATGTCTTTGTTGCAAAGCTTATGAAATAACGCTGATGCAATTTCAATGGAGCCTTTTAGTAGCCAAGTCTCAGTCCAGTGGTAGATGAATGCATTTTTAAGATTTGAGAGGTGATTTGGAAACTCCTTGCACAATAGTAGCTTGTAAATTGTTTAGAATTACACATAGATCATTTATATCAACTTGAAAACTCAACTAATAACTAGGACCATGGTCTAAATAAAGTATATTAGAGCAGCGCTTTTGTTTGTGAGAATTGCAGCTTTTGGAACTAGACTATTTGGAGATGGATGGTTTTGGAACAAACTGTAATACGTAGGAATTTAACGATTTAGAACGGCTGATTTTGGAAACCATGAGTCTATAGTGTAGAGTTAACTAACGCTTGAGATTTCACCAATAAAATAAATATTTTATTATTTTGGAGCTAGCCGGTTTTGACACTAGATGACTCAAATACAGTGTTGAGATCTCAAACATAATTTAGTTCAAAGCTACTGGTAAGTGGAGTTGCCAGAACTAAATGAGTGTGTAGCTAAAGCAAAGGGACCATTTATGAAGGATATGTCAAACGATAAATTAGTCCTAATGTTGACTGAATACCAAGCAACAGCTTTTATTGAACACTATTCTAAATTTTGCCTTTACTCATAAGTTATATGGTAAATTGACAGAATTACAAAATAATTTTAAGCTGGTTTCTAAAAAACTATGAAGCTAAAACAAAAAAACAAAAATATTCCAACTCTAAAATTAGCGTATGTCAATAGTCAAGTTGAAATCTTTAGGAAGGAAGGCAACACCTTAAAAAGTTGAAATGATGTCATCAATAAGACCGAGCCAAAACATTTTTAGAAAAAATTTGTAATCCTTTTGATGCTCATTCAATTGGGACAAATTCTGAACTCTTCCAATAAACTCAGAAAATACCATTATGAAATTATGCTCTGAAATTTGTTTCAAAAAATATGGTGCTGTGCAGACACAGGTGAGAACTATGCAAAGCAATATTAAAAGAGCCGACAATTTGGACATATTTTGTGGACTGAAAGAAGACCTAAAAGAGTTTGTCATCAACAGCATAAAATCAATGTGGATACCAGTGACTAATGTTGACAGTGAACATGTATTTTCAAAAGATTCGAACATTATGTCAGATAAGTGCACTAGCTTGAAAATTAAAAATTTGGGAGTAATGCTTTCTTTGTACTTTGGTAATTGACATGAGGCATGATGGTAAAAATGTACAAACATTTTGTTTTATAAAATAATTCTGTTATATGTAAGGTTGTTTACCATGTAAGCCTTTCTTTCTGTTCAAGCATAATTTAAACAAATTCAATAAGCTAGGCCTCCATTGTGGAAATTATTTCTTAAATAGTAATTAATAAAAATAAAATATGGTTCGTGATATTAAGATATTGTTTTAAATGTAAATTTATATCTTAGATGAGCAGATAGAAGACACAGTAACAAAAAAAAAGTAGTTTTATTTCTAGTGGACCTACAGGAATAGTTAAAAAATACAAACTATAGCTGTAAGTTAGCAATTTATATTTGAGTTAATTTGTTACCATTTTTAATACCCGAAATAATTATCTATAGACTTTTTACACCGAAATACAACTTTTTATTTAACAAAATTCAATCATTTAATTTAGCGCAAATCAGAAGCCACCTTTTTACTTACCACAAATCAGTCTCTATTAATTGCTTTTGAAAAATGTTTTTGTAGGTTATTTACAGAATTTTAATAATATTGTACTGAAGGATAAATAACCATTATTATTGCCCTTGTAATTAAGTAGAACAAACTATACCCTTTTATATTTTAAGCAAAAATAGTTGTTACGTGCAACAAATATTATTTTGTATTAACAGAAATAAAGTTGAATGAGGAAAAGATATTGGCTCATCGTAATAGAGACAAATCTGTAGTAGCTTCAAAGAAGTTTGCATCTATTTATAAACACTGGTAGAAATTAATTGAGGATAATACGAGGTGTGGCTACTAAATAACCGGACTCATTTTTTTGCCACTTACCTGAGGTCTCAGCAACAACCAGCCGGGTCAGATATTGATCTATGTTCTTTTTTCCCTCAACCTTCTGAATTTCAAGGTCATTCAACCAACAGTTCAGCCGTAGCCTTTGTTCGAAGTGGACCGTGTACCTGAGCTCCTTCGGAAATATGTTTAGTGTAAAAGGTGAGCAGCATGTCAACAAACTTGGGAAATCCACTATAGAAACATACAATTTGTTAAAGGAAGTTTATAGTGATGAGTGTTTATCTCGATTCTCAAGTGTTCGATTGGTTTAAAAAATTTAAGGAGGGGAGGAGAGAGATCGAAGACGATCCGCGCCTCGGCTGTCCTCGAACATCAAACACAGATGTTAATATTAAAAAAGTGAGTGAAATGATTCAAAAAAATTGCCGCCTGAGCAATTGCTGACTTAGTTAATATTGATAAGGAAACTGTTCTACAAATTTTGCATGAAAATTTACACATGAAAAAAGTTTGCTCTAAAATGGAGCCAAAACTGATCACTCCTGAGCAAAAGGAAACTCGAATGAACATTTGTGCTGACATCCTTCATAACATCGAAAATGATCCAAACTTTAAGAAAATGTGATAACTTGCGACTAATCATGGTTTTTTCAGTTCTACCCTGAAACTAAGTGTCAATCCATGCATTGGAAGAGTCCCAGTTCATCGAGACAAAATAAAGCACGGATGAGCAAGTTCAAATTCAAAGCAATGATGATTTTTTCTTTACATCCGAGGATTGTTCACATTGATTGGGTACCTGAAGGTCAGTTTGTTAACCAGGTTTACTATAAGGAGGTTTTGACAACCCTTCGTGAACACATAGAGAAGAAGAAGACCTAAAATATGGAAGAACGGCTCATGGATTCTTCATCAGAACAATGCACCAGCACATAAAGTGGTGTCTATCCAGAGATTTTTGGCAAAGCACAAGATTCCCGTGTTGGAACATCCACCTTACTCGCCTGATCTAGCCCCGTTTGACTTTTTTCTGTTTCCGAAGATCAAGTCTGCACTAAAAGGAACCCGTTTCGAGTCTATTGATGCTGAGAAAGGAAAAAGCGATGAAGCTCATGAACAGCCTCTCAGAAAAGGACCTGAAACATTGCTTCTAACAGTGCAAGATTTGTATGGTGAGGTTTAGGGATCGGGGAGGGGACTAATTTGAATGTGATAACATGTCCATTGAGTAATTTTGTAAATACAATTTTTGAGAGCATCAGTCCAGTTATTTAATAGCCAAACCTGGTATATTACAAAACACCATTTAGTTAGGATAACAAATCATGATTAATATTTCTATTGAAAAAAATAAAAAAAAATTTTAAATAAGTTTTTTTGTCTAGACTTAATTTCGTAAAAACTAATTTAGCTAAACTTAATTTTATGAAAGATCATTTGGACAGGATTTTATTTTTAGTGAAAATATTTTGTGTGTTTGGTTCAACTAAAAGTCAACTGGCCTAAAAATATTAAGACTAAACTTAACTACAAAGAAAGTCAGTCGACTAAGTTATTTAGCCTAAAGTTAATTTGCACAAACTTTAAGCCTAATGATGTGTAACCAGTCAAATAACTTTCAAAAAATGTGATTAGAGCTAGTTTGTTTTTATCACTTAGTAATATGTTTAGAAAGAGGTTACAACACAATGCTCTATGGTGTAATTACAAACATTTAGAAACCAATCAAAATATTAAATTAATCTAATTTGAAAACAAAATTACAAATATGCTTTTTTTACCAGAATGTTATAGTTTGTAAATTCTTCTTTCTACATGTTAGAGTCTATTTCTAAAAGAGATGTTTAAATATTTATGCTCCAACTTATAATAATTTAAAATAGAGATCCTGTGTGCTTGCAAGATTCATTTAAATAGCATCCACACTTTTTAATTAAATATTAAACAAATTTTAGCAATTAAATTGTGGGTATACATAGAAATTGTATAGTTGATAAGCCTTTAAGGTTAGGAATAAAACTTGGTTAAGAAGATCAAATTTTGTGGTAGAGTCCTTGTGTTTATTATAAAGATGTGATATCATCTTATTACCTTATTTTAAAATAGTTTATATTTATAAAAATTATGCTGAAAATAAGGCTCACTTGAAAAAAAATCTTTAAAAAATGTATTTATGTTGTAAAGTAACAATTAAATGTGAGATAGTGAGTTATATTATATTAGTTGAGCAGATAATATACAAACCCTATTCCAAATTTGGTTTTTGTCTGTTCTGGTACAAATTTAGCGGTGAAAGAATAATTTTAAAATATTAAAGTTATTATTCCTGTTATTCCTGGCCTTATTTATGGTGCTCTTTAACCCACTAAGGTTGTAATATTTTTTCAGATAATTGTAAATAGTGGCAGGAATTAAATGTGTGTAAAAATAAGCTCTTTTTGCAGTGTTTCAAAATAAATGTTTCCTGTTTATTACATTTATTTGAATCTATTATTTTGTTTTAAATCTAATTAAAATCATACTTTTTAAAATGTCCCCATACTGACACAAAACCACTTTAATTTTTCATTAGTGTATGATAAGCTTGTAATAATATCACCTTGGCTTACTCTATTTCATCTTCTTCGCTACTTGAATCATTATATGTGACATTGGCCACAATATCTGCATCCCTTTCCTCACTTATTTCCATTTCCGAATATCATAATTACTAATAAATCTAATACATCTTTAATTTATTTTATTAGCAAGGCACTTTTCCCGCGATTATGGTCAATGTTTGTTTAGAGTGAATTCAAAGGTAAATAAACTATAAACAAACCAATTAATAAGCAAGCTCACTATAAAAATGACAAGTTAACGGCCTATTTGATCTCAGACCATGGTATAAAATAAAATGGTATGAAATAATACATTTTAGAGCTTGCGGAAAAAATAAACCTTTATCCTTTGAAGTGAAAGTAACAGTTCCGTAAGTCACCCTTCGGAACATTTTCTTATAATACAGTAAAGTTCCGTATGTATACTCAATGGGTTAAATCATATTTAACAGTACTATGATACCACAATAAAAACAATCGTTTGATCTTTATTTTGTTAAAAGCTCAAGTTTGCATATAATTAGAACTACTAGAAGCAGGAGATATTTTTCCTTTTAGAGTAGAGCTGACACTGACATGACCAATACATTTTCAAGAATGGTTTGGGGGTAGTACTCCATTTATATATTAAGGTCAGTCAACAATAAAAGTTTTATTGCAAAATTTTATTAAGTGTATACTCATGTTATAAATAGTGATTAGTTTATTTCAAATTATTACAGTTCACCGGCTATAAGGGGCCGAACGTAGTAATTTATACTTTTTGGTATCATTGTTAAAGTAAAGTAGTTAATGTAGTGGGCTAAAATTAAGTAAAACTAGACATTTATAAGAGGTGTACATGATGAATTATTTATAATATTATATTATTTAATATTTGTGATAACATATAATTTTATAGTGTATTCTAGCCAGATGTTAATCCACGCTTGCTAATTTCCTTGGAAGTATAACAATGTCAGGTTAACATCCTGCTGAGAGTGGTGTATTATTTTTTATTGATGAGCGAGCATCATGAAACTGATGGACCTGGTTTGCTGATAGAATGGAGAGATCAATCAGTGAGTTTCAAATATTAACTGGTAAAACCTTGTTAGGTGATTGGTTATCTAATAAGTAGGGGCGCAGTTTCACCCGAGTCTATAAGAAGCCTTGCTAAAGTGCATAGCAAAAGTTGTTGTTTAGCAACCATCTACATGATAACTTGATATAAACTGCTATATTGGGGCTCCTGTGGTGTGGGGTCTCGAACTTGGTTCTATAGGCAGCTTGTGAGGTCTCTATCAATCACTAATACTTCCGCATCACACGATAGTATTCTATGACTATCTGTGTGTAGTAGTTAATATATTATCCTCAATAAAAATAAATTTACTTTCACTTGATTCTTCATTCGCATGCACCACCCAAACCAACACCTTACCACTCAGGGTCCATTCAAACAATGTTACTTCCCGCTGTGCCACGATAAAGGTATAGTTAAGGGTCATTATTGTGCACCATGTAAAAAGGATTTAATAAAGTGGTGCACGAACTGAGGATTATATGTTGACAAATTCTTGTCGAAAATGTTGAGTACATGATAGTTACCAAGGTGAAGTTAAAAGGTGGAAAGTGTTTTCAAACTGGAACAATGTGCTAACAAAGTGGGACCAGAAGGATGGTGTCTAGTGAATGACAATCACACGTAGGTTGTAGGAACAGAGACAGCATTGTCTTGCAATCTACAAATGGGATATAAGCACATGTCGCCAGCCTTGAAGTCAGCAGTTTGACAGATGACAGGAGTGGCGTCACAAACCAAATTTCATCCACAATGACAAGGATGAGAAACAAATCATTTCCAGCTACAACGTGTGTTAGGAATTCCTAGTATGCCCATATTTAAAGGTAGAGCTCATTTTTCCACAAAGCTAAAGCAGTTAGCAGATTATGTGTGTGGACTAATAGTGAAAAATTAGCAGTTAACAAATTACTGGTTTTAGGGGAAGAACAGTATTCTACACTCACATAGTGAATGTAGGGAAGCTATGATGTAAGAAGCAATGAAACCAGAGCTTGTAAAGCGCTTCAAGTGGAAGAATACCACCAAGTAGTCCCATGAACAGCTGACCCAAAGCAAGTTGCATTTGAATTAAACTGTTGAGAAATGTGTGGATATAATTAGAAAAAATCAATGTCAATACATATGGTTTAAGAGACAGTGAAGATGTCAATGTTTCAATCAAGTATGAGGCCGATCAGAAAGCATTAGATGGTTTTACAAATTGCTTGCCAAGGGAGTAAGATGACTCGTCTTTCAAAGCTTAAATTCTTCCAAGACACAATATAATCTTCAGTTGACATTGTGGAAGTTGACCGTCAACCAAATGAAGACAGGTGAGCTGAGAAACATATTTTTACAAATTACTTTGATAGTAAATGTCATCTATGTCAGAGATATGGTCATTTCACTCATACTTGTCCTACCAAAAAATTAGTTTGTTTCCATTGTCAGACCAAGGGAAATATTTCCAAATTTTGTGGGAAAAGTTTTGAAGGGAAGACACTTCCCCAAACAGTCAAGTAAGTGGATCAAGCCACAAACCCCAGTTCAAATAAAATTTGTCCCTGTAGCTTCCGCTGACAATGAAAACATTAGGGCAGAAGAGCTTATAATTTTTGCAAACTATGAGGGTGATCAATGCAGGTTGTTAGTCGACACAGGCGCTAAAGTTTAAGTAATGTACCAAGAAGTTGTAGGAAATAAAAATATTTCCAAGCCGAAGTAGGGAATTTCGAGTCTAGGAGGAGAAAAAATTCCAGATTTGGGAGAAAAGCCTTTGACTATCAATTTTAACAACAATAGTTAGGTAATAAGTGTCAGTTGTCACCGTTACGAGGGAATGTCTTGCTAAAAAACCAGGCGTTTATTGACATAGAAAAACTAAAGTTTTAACTTATTGTAAATTTTCTGCTTTAGGAACAAAAGCTGAAATAGGACTCCAACAAAACCAATGCAGTTTTAAATATTGGGGTCGCTACATTAGTCTTTGCTGTGGAAATGGTTCCAGTTATAGTACATTTAATACACACTGAAAAAAATGCTACAAGCTACAAGTAAAATAATTAATGCTAAAGTTAAACTTACAAAAGTTGTTGACAATAGGTTACTTTTAGTAGAACCAGTTGTACAAAATGGCACACTTTAAGACCAATACTGTTGTATGGCTAGAAGTGTAAGTATTGCCATAAGGGCAGAAAAAAGGGTCACAGTCCCTATTATTCTCAACATGGGCCATATGGATGTTCAAATACCACGAGGGGCAGTAATCACTAGTGTGTGTTATGGGAACAAGGATGACATCATTTGTTGTGAAACAAACCTTGAGTAAAGTTTTTGATGCTATGGACCTAGTATTTATTATAATTATAATTATAATAATAATCGTCGTCGTCATATTATTATTATTATTATTATTATTATTATTATTATTATTATTATTATTATATTATTATTATTATTAATTAGCACCACGTCTTACTACCCGTTCGGGTTGTATGCACTTAAGCTAATGTGTAATGGTAGGTCGATTGTGAGATGAAATGGAGGACCTACAGTTTAACGTGGAATCCGAACCACGGTGAAGGCCTGGCATTCCACATATTCACAAGTTGTGATTAATACAAGTCTTGTCATAGGTGAAGGAAGGGATTGGCAATCAAATAAATCAATGCCGGGACCAAGGATTGAACCCCAGACCCTCAGCACAGAAGTATGACACCTTACCTCTAGACCGCCAGGTCACCAATATTGCCTAAGAGTAGAGGTCAAAATAAAGTCATACAAGCTTGTAAGGTCAATTAGACTACAACCACTAAATGTGAAGATTTACTGAATTAAAAAAACTGTTTAATTGTCAAAGGATTAAAACATTTTGAAGCCTATTTTACGAAAGTTTAAGGACATTTTAAGGGAACAGGATCATTTTTATCCGCTACCCATACTGTGCATCACCAAATACTCAAAAAATGGTTGAGGAACAATTAAAAGCTGGTTTCATCAAACCAAGGGACACACATGATCCACCATGGCGCTCTCCTATAGTCATTATAAAAAAGAAATTCAAACATGTGAACCAAAATATCAATTTTGTGTTGACTACAAAGCGTTAATTAAACTAACTACTCCAAACCTTCAGCCACTATTTAATTTAGTAGAAACAATTTAAAATATGCATAAATGTGAGGTATTTTTGTGCTGTGGCATGACTAGTGGCTATACACAACTGTGTGTTTATCCCGAAGACCAAGCAAAGAATTCTTTTATGTCTACAACAAGGATGTACAAATATTTTAGGATGAGTTTTGGACTTGGAAACATGTCTACCACATTTCCTGATGGATAATATCTTGTATGAGTTAACACTCACCCAAACATTATTTTACTTGGATAACATAATAATATTTAGTAAGGACATAAGAGAACATGCTGAAGGAATTCATGCAGTGTTAAAACAGTTGCACCAAGCCAATTTGTCCCTAAATATTGATAAATAACATTTCACACCTATTCAGGTAATTTACCTAGGTCACAATATAAATCAAGGAGGATTAAGATGCGACCCTTGGTTAGTTGAAGCTGTCCGAACCTATCCGATTCCATAAAACGTCAAAGAATATCAATAATGTTTAAGGTTCTAAATTTTTATCAAAGATCTATTGAAAACTATATTTAGAAAGCGCAGCTTGTTTGAACAAAGCTTAGAACATAGCTCAGATTGCAGTAACACTATGGAACCCTTAAAGACTGCAATGACTTCATCACTAGTATAAATTCTCCCAGATAATTAAAATATATTTATTTTGTCTTCAGATGCTAGGAATTACGCGCTTGGTTGTGTAGCGTCACAGGAGGTTAAGGGTAAACAGCATCCTGTTGCTTTCATGTTCCATTAATTGTACAAAGTTTAAATTAATTATAAAACCACTAAAAAAAAAACCTTTAGGAGTTATGCGGAGTGAAAACAAATTCCGTTCCTACATTTATGGAAGACCCTTTATGATAATTATGTATTATGCCACTCATATGTAGTTATTGGGGTTGAAAGACCATCGCAGTAGTTTAGAGAGATGGAGTTTGCATCTTAGTAAGTATGTATACAATGAGTATCGTCGACCATGAAAATTCCATGGAAATGTCGACAGATTAAGTAGATAAATAAGAGCCATTGGACTCAGTACCAAAAAAGACATTTTTTAAGTACCAAGTTTTACTAGACGTTCGGGTTGTAAGCTGAAAAAGACTTAATAAAGCAAAGATCAAAAGAAGCAAATTATTAACTTTGGAGAAATAACCCTGATTTCCAGGAGGTTAATGGCCTGCTTTCCGAGAAACCAAAAAAGGAGAGTGCAGAGACGATCGGTAAAGTGTTCATTTTCCAATGGTTGTTGAAGTTCAGGACACCTTACCTATTATTGTGTTCAGGGTTTGAACTTCATACCAGAATTAACTGTGCGGGTATGTACGTTTCTCAATGTCAATAAAATACGTACAACACCATCACATCCCGAGGAAATGAAAAAGTGGAACGAGTATACTAAATGATTTTCAAAACGCTGAGTCATTTTGTAAATAGTCGAAATGACAACTAGGACATATTTTTAGCTTATGCAGCTTGTAACACCAAGCTACATTCGAATACAAACATGTATGCAATTGTTTATTGTTGAAGAATGATGACCCCATTTGATTCTGTGAAATTTCTGTGAAACTCTACAAACGAAGACGTAAGCAACTGGAAGTGTATGAAAATTACCAAGAAACAAAATCATCTAGCGTTTCAACATCAGGCAGCTGAGTATAACAAGAAAGGTGTTGTGCCTAAACACATAGTTGGGGACTTAATATATCTTTCTAATCAAGTTTTAAAACGTGGCCGAATAGAAAAATTCCTACTTCAGTACAAAGGATCTTATTTAATGTTAGATGTTTTGTGACCTGCACCCATTAAGATGTAATTGCCCCTCTGTTTTATGGATGTTCACATAGATAGGGTTAAACTATATTTGGGCAAGTTGATCCCAACTAGTGACACTGATGCTGAAGTGCAGCCTAGAGGTCGCCCGAGGAAATTGCAGCTTGTTACCGAGGACACTAGTAAGTTATGTGTATTCCTTGGTATCAGTTCGGAGTCCAGTGCCAGCTGATAATGTAGTCACACCAGAGAGCCAACTTACCAGGAGGAAGAAGGATACACCCCCCACAACGTCAGTGGCACGCCCTATTCAATCATAAAGAATCCGAAAGCACAATTAAAATGTTCGCTTTAGTGTTTTTAACAATGCATACATATACAGCATGTATATGTATACATATACAACGTGTATCTAAAACATTGCATCAAACTTTGGCAGGCTATTCCTTGGGTGAAAATAGAATAATTCACATCAGCAACATAGGGTCCATCTTGAAAAATAGGGGCGGTATAAACCCCTAAAGATAGAGCTAAAAACGACTGTTGTGTGAAATATTATGAAAACTGCTTAGGGTATTATAACAAATATTTGTATACTACTTATTGAAACCTTGATCATTAATAAATTAAATGTGCTGTTACCGTTACCCACCCCCATTATGTAAAAAAGGGGGGTTGTAAGACTTTTTTCTGCAATAAAATATGTCAGAGTAAGTATTTCCAATTTTGACTTAATATTGCAAAACATGGAGTAAAAATTAACAAAAAAGGTGTCTTGGAGAAACTGTCTAGCTTTCCCCGTTTCCGAGATAATCACACAAGTTTGAGCTTGGAGACAAATGTATCTAGCACAGCTAACAACACAGCTATACTAGCTCCCTACCTGGCAGGAATTAACACTTGTCTTTGAAATCACACATGCATGATTATCTTGGAAATGGGGAAAGCTAGACAGTTTCTTCAAGACACCTTTTTTCGTTAATTTTTACTCCATGTTTTGTAATCTTAAGTCAAAATAGGTAATACTTACTCTTACATATTTTATTGCAGAAAAAAGTAATAAACCCCGTATTTTTTACATGATGTGGGTGGGTAAAGGGAACAGCACATTTAATTTATTAATGATCAAGGTTTCAATAAGTAGTATACAAATAATCGTTGTAATACCCTAAGCAATTTTCATAATATTTCACACACCAGTTGTTTTTAGCTCTATCTTTAGTGGTGTATACTACCCTTATTTTTCAAGATGGACCCTAGGTTGTTGATGTGAATTAGTCTATTTTCACCCAAGGAATAGCCTGCCAAAGTTTGATGCAATGTTTTAGATACACGTTGTATATGAAGGTTTTTAAGGGTGTTTCCCACATAAGTCAATTAAGTGTCTCTTATATGATCAGTTAATATTTCGGAGAGGGGTGTAGTGTAAGAATGTATTATTTTAAAAAGTGTATCGGTGCAAGATGTTAATCCATGCTTGCACATTTCCTTGAAATAAAACAGTGTCGGGTTGACATTCTGATAAGAATAGTGTATTATTTCCTGTTGATGAGCAAGCATCATGCAACTGATAGACCCAGCTTGCTTGATAGGATGTTGAGATCAGTGAGTTTCAAATACTAACTGGTAAAACCTTGCTATGTGATTGGTTGTCTAATTAGTAGTGGCCCCAGATGAAGTGAAGCCTTGATAAATTGCATAACAAAATAAATCCTTTCTTGACTATCTACAAGAGAACTTTAAGTAAGCTGCTAGCTCGGAGCTCCGGAGGATTGGGGGCTCCAACTCGGTTCCAAAGACATTTTGCAAGGTGCCTATTGATCGCTAATACTTCTGCGTCATGTGATAGTATTCTTATATATCATCTGTGTTTAGTTCGTACACATTGTAAAAAGAGAGTTAACATATATATATATATATATTATTACTATCACTATTTAAAGATTATAACTATAAATATGTTAAAATTGTGCAATCAAATTACTGTCAAATGATCTGAAACAATGGTTGTGTGAATACAGTATAGTATTCCTACAATATATTTGAGTAATAATGGCACACATTTATTAAGAATGATGTGAATTACATTTCTCAACTTTTCATGCATGACCTATCTACTTTGGGACAACAAATATATAGCTAAAATATATCAGAAACATGAATCATTAAATTATAATTTGTTTCCCATAACCAGTTGTAAGAAATCAAAACAAACACCATATTCTTAATCATGTTTACATTCATATTTCACTCTCCATTCTGACTACCAGCACCCTGAAAATTGACATTTTAACCATCACCACTCTTCTGCACCAACTCACATCGTTGAAGAGGCCAGGTTTGTGTCCTCATGTTTAAGCTGCCCATCCAAAGCTAAGCCTCGCTTGTCCTTATTATTGGATAACATAGGCTTCACTGAATAAACTTTTGATAATGTAAACCCTGGAGCAACTGGACAACCTTCTCTGGAAGTTTAACACACACTTTAGATTACATAAGTAACACATATTTAATAGTTACAAACAAAAATTATTGGATTATAATATCTTCGTTTTCAATAAACATTGAAACACATTACAACTAGGCACATGTTTATGCAGATTTGACTTCTGTAATTAGCAAAAGATAAATGAGAAGAGTTAACAATTAAAAGTAAGATTTTTTAAACTATAATAATAAGAGTTAACAATTAAAAGTGAGATTTTATAAACTATAATGTAATGTAAGATTTTACAAACAGTATCTGATCAGATTTTGTGGTTATACATATTTATTAATGATTCCAAACAATCTTAAAAGGGAACAAAATCAAGAGAAGATTTTTTTTTTTAATTTATCAGACATTTCAAATATTACCATAAAAAAAGCTTGTGTGAGATTTAAATCGGTAATCAACAATTATGTTTTAAATCAAATATCTTAATAAATGTTTATCTAAACTGTGAAAAAAAGGCTAAAATTACTTAAATATGAGGCAACATTTTACGATTTGTGTGTCAAAATACCATAGTGATGCATAACCTTTTGGAATGTTGGATGAATGTATGAAATACAAAATTAACAATCAAATGATAAGTTTAAAAGTTAAACTTCCCCATGATTTAATAAAGACATACGATACAACATGTATTGTATTTTATCATGACTTAATAGCCTGCAGCTTAGCATTAGCATTTTGAATAGGTATTGCCAGTGACAGCCACTGTTCTGATAAGCTATGTCTGTGGTAATAAGTTTTTTTTTTGTGTGTTACTAAATTTTTAGTGAGCGTTTTGGATTTAAATACAGGAAAATTGTTTTAGTATAAAATAGAAATGTGAAATAAAAGTGATGAGGAGGACCAAATATCAAAGTCCAGGAAATATGTCAACTATTTAAACTATGATTTAATTAACATTTGTAAGAATAATAAAAATATACCCATTGGTCAAAAAGAGCCTCAAAACTTAAGTGTGCTTTCAAATTAACAAAAATGTCCTAAAGATAGTATGCTAACTTTGTAAATAAATAATGTGATTTTTTTTAGTAAATTAGAGCACTGGAAGAAACATAGAAACAAATTTTATGCATTTTTTTGTGTGCTCCTAGGTGCTCTTTGATTTATTCAACAATCCTAATTATGTTGAAAGAAAAACCCAATAAAACATTCTATCACTAGTAGGTACTTTTATGATTGGCTTTTGATTTCATTAAAATTACTGTTAAGTAATAAAGTTCTGAATAATTTGTAAATATTCCTTTGTCTAACAAAACAACACAATAAGTTTCCCAAATTATAATCTGATAGAGAATTTGCATGAGCAGCTTGTGTAAACAATGTGAAATAAATATTTTGACTTTCAGTAGGATGAAGTGAAAAAAAAAAGTTGAGAATCTACTGTCCAAGAAAATGGGTGGCTTGAGGAGGTATTCATGCTACAACCCTTTAAGTTACTGAACCTAAATATTTTTAGAAAATTTATTAGACAAAGAGTGTATTTTTATTCAAATATTCTTAAATTTTGGAAAATGATAAATTTTTAAAAATTCGTGTAAAATATGGCCGAGCATATTATTTTTCAAAGACAAGATAATTTTTTTTATATAGTCATTGTTTACAAAGTGAATCAAATTTCCATTTAATAAAAGCAATATTATGTATAAGATAGAAGATTTGATGATACAAAAAAAACATAGTATTGAAGACGACACTATTAGAAAAAAAAATACATTACACATGAGGAAAAACACAAGCATCTATGACGAAACACACCAGCATTTGATTTGAAATGGAATAAGGAAACCACACCTCTAATACAATTTGTCACAAATGGACTCTAGTCTCTTTGATTTAGACTATAGAGAATCAGTAAGATACACTATCTGTGTAACTAGTTCTGAAAAATAAAATATTCTTAATGCTGCTTAAAGTTACTTATTGATTTTTAAATCCTTAAAAAAAGATATTTTTATACCTAATAAGTTTTGAAATATTAAATCAAGTACTAATGTTACCATTTCACTGATGTGAAAAATAAATAATTGCTACTTAAAGACTGATGATGGCCCATCTAAATAAAGCCTATAAATATTTAACATTATATTTTAGATACAAGCAATGATTGAATTACGATGTTAAAAGGTAACTCAAGAATTTCCACAAAGTAAAAAGTAGCTATTTTATTGTGTCCTTAGTCAAACCGTTTTACTATTTTTCATTAGCAGTTTATATACACCTATTTGATTGAAACATTAAATTACAGTGGTTTGTGAACTGTGACATTAATACAAAAGGAGTCTAATATGTATCCCTTGAGAACTTTAACAGTGTAAAAAAGACCAAATTTATCCAATGATGGATAAGAGAAATACAACAATAATAATTCAGGTTTGGTACATACTATGTTTTGAAATTCCTCGACTTTAATTTTACATACTAATTTTTATATTAAAAATCTCTTAATTGCAATGGTACTTTTATTAGATTCTCAAAACAAGAACTAATAAAGACAAAGATGTGAGTTATCTTATCACATAACATGAATTGGAGATAAAATAAATGGTACTACACATTCACACTAACTTTCTCATATTGTGTATTATAACAGTGAAGAAAAATTTCAACAATAGATTTTGAGTAAGCTTCCCTTAGATAAATTTTACTCAAAAAAGCAAACACATAAATTTAAAGACAGTAAAAACTTTTTATTTATCAACTTTGAACTATATTTTTCAAATATTTTTAACAAATTTCAAAATTGAAAAAATAAATTATTTTAAATGACCCTAAAAATATTTGTAATTTGTAAATATAAAAACGTATTCTTATTTATCGGGAAAATCTTTTCCCTGAAACCAATTTTGAACTCAATCTTTAAGGCCAATTTTGAAAAATTTATTATCTTCTCTAATTTGCTGCAATTGAACTAAACTACCCCTACATTTATTTATTTTAGAAAAATAATGAAATTATTCGTTACCATATAAAATTTTCCCCAATATTTATTTTTAACCAAATCAGTATGGATATATTCCAAATAAACTACTATTCAAAAAATAAAGTATAATGTTATTTGAGAGATCAACAGCTCCCTACATATCCATGTTAAACAAAATCTTTAGAACCATTTTTAAAACAATTAATGTTTATTTAATTAGTCATCAGCAAAACAACCTTAAACAATTTTTTACAGCCAGTATATGTTTTTTTTTATGTCCTAAAGCAATTTGTAACCAAATCATTAGGACCATTTTTTAAATTCTTAAGAAATCTATATTTTATCTACCCTTAAATGATTTTTAAATAAAAAAGACAACTTTACCATGTCATTTTTCATGCCAAGCACTCTGAATTTACTTATTTGAAACCAAATAGTTAAGGCCGTTGTACAAATCTTCAAATTTTTGAACAACCAGTTACCTGTAAACTACTCATAAATTAGTTTCCACCCCCCTCCCCAAAAAAAAAGCAAGCAGTGCTATTCTTCATGTAAAACACTCCCAAGACACTCATTTGGGACCAAATCATTTGAGCTATTTGTAAAATATTTAAAGGTTTTGAAAAATAAGTCTTCAGTAAGCCACCAATAAATGAGTTTTTACCCCAAAAACAACTATACAATGTTATTTAGCATATGACAAAATCTGCAGTTATACATTTTGAACAAAATCGTTTGAGCTATTTTCAAAATATTTTGAATTTTTAAAATTTCCCATCAATAAACTACCCTTAAAATAATCTTTGACCGAAAACCAAGTATACAGTGATACTTGTCATGTCAAACCGATCCTAGATATGCATTTCAAACCAAATCATTAGAGCCATTTTCAAAAAATTTGTACATAAAAAAAATTACTCATCAGTAAACTACTCTTAATTTGAGGGCTATGGCACAGACAAGGATACACCAGACCAACAAACTTTATGCTGGAATGGCTGCGATCCGTGAGAGAGCTTGAGTCCTTCAGATCACTAGGTTCCATCATGTGTAGTTATTTTTCTTTTTAGAAAAGCTCATTTTAAACATGGTTTCACTAGAGAGAAGTAGACGAATATCATTCTTGAGGCAAGCAGTCAGCTTCCACAAAGCTAGGTTCAGGAAGAGACCCAACCCACTCTTCATGTAAGCCTACTTCACAAAGATCTTAATCAGAATGCACATTATTATTAAAATGGTCCCTTTATGATGAACATATTAAAAGTGAGTCTTTTAACAATTGCACATTCAGAAGTTCTTTTATCACTGAGCATTGACACTTGCGAACCCCAGTGTTCATGGATTCAATCTGACTCAGGGAGTGCAGCTAAACATCCGTAATGCTGAGGATCTGGTTTATACTTGTCTGTGGGCTAGGGTCAAAATAAAAAATATATACGAGGTAAAGCCCAATAAAATCTAAATATCAAGTTAAAACAAAATCCATTTAAAGGTTTAGGATCCGTGAACATAGACAGACAGACAGAGAGACAGACATGGGGACAGAAAGATGTGTAAAATCAAATTTTCTGTGCTTGTGTTTACTTAAAATGTAAAGATTTATTATAATCTCGAGACCGATTTTTTTCACAACTACAAATCTGTCTCTTGATATGAGAAAAAAAAATTTAAATGGATTATGATCAGGTGCTTCATATTTTAAAACTAATGAAAAATATATGAAAATTCTAATGACATTTTGAAATTTCTCTGACTTTTCTCTGCCTCACCTAATTCCCTTTTCCTCTTTTCTAGGTTTATACCCCACTTGGAATATTTTAATATAAATTATATTCATACATAAGTAACAAGTTATCTACTAATGCTGTCTAGAAGGAAGAACATAAAATACTCACAGTGCTACAGTAACATTGGGTACATAGGTGGTATATTCAATCTGAAATTTTAATGACTGATACAATATGTAATTTATGACCCACCCAAATTATATGATAAACATTTTGGTATTTAATATAAATTGTATATTTAAATAAATTTTGTCAAGAAGTGTATTGGGAAATGTTTAAAAATAGCTTTTTTTAACAATGAGAAAATAATTAATTACAATTAGAGCTGTGCGAGATCCCCAACTTAGAAAAAAAATCGGGAAAGTGGTTGTTCCTGAAATTCGAGCGAGAGAAAATATTTCCCGGGATTTTTTGGTTAAAAATATAAAAAAAATTACAATTGAGGACCGCTATTAAAGTCACAATTTTATTTGATTTTCATTAAAAAATATTATTAATTTATTAAATCTAAATTAACCTTATCTTCTAATAAATGGATGGACATTCAAAATTTCAGTCTCTTTTATTTTGTAGCTCTTTACAAAACAACTGAGCGCCATTAAGTAATATAACCACACTGAAGGAAATTGAATATCTATCCTTGAATAGATTTAAGGCAGGAAAACATATTTTTAGTGCTAAATAATGATTATAGTGGCTTTTAAATATGAAATTGTACACGATTTATATCCATACCAAATATGCTTGATTAAAAATTCACAATTATAATGGTTGCATTAAACCTAGTTTCTTTTCATTATATCAAAAATCTTACTAAACACTTGTTAGATAAAATATTAAGTTTTTATTTGGAAAACGTATAGTTAAAAAATGAATTAATATACAAATATTGTGTGTATATAAATTTTTCTTTTAATCTTAACTGACAAGATTGCATAATGTAAATTCATTGTTCCTAACAATTACTGCAACTAAATCAGAATTTTTGTCTCTTTTCCTGACTAATCAAACTATTTTTGACATCTACCCCTACATTTAACTCAATTGAAACTATCAAAATATTTATATATTTTTATTTGAATGAATGGGAAAGCTGAGTTTAAAATAAAATTACAAAGCTGAAAAATGTATATCATCTTAAAGTAAAAAATTATTTTTAAATTGTTCCCGTTTTTTGTCCCGTTCCCATGGGAAAACACTATTCCCCCCCTGAAAATTTCCTGAAGTCAAATTGTCATTCCCGCACAGGACTAATTACAATGCATATATCCCCTTAATAGCTTCTAGATATGCCTATTCTAAAAGAAATTGCCCAAGGCACAGATACTTTTTTTTAACAAAGGTTTGCCAAGTACCCATATAATTTCAGCCCCAATACCCCACTTGCACACCCACTCCTTTTTTTTACAAAATTATTTAATAATTTAATATTAGTATAGGCAATTTCAAAGTGAATGTCTCATTATTTTAAGTAGTATTACATAGCTTATTACATATACTAAGGGCCTGCATTTGCAGGTTTAAGCTTTTAACATCTTGAATTAATATATAATATTTAAGTAATATTAGTTGAGGCCCGAAAATGTAGCTTTTGAAATTAAATTTTTAAAACACTAGATTTTAAATATTGGATTTTGATTTTAATTAAATAGCATTTGTGATAATTTAAGAGATAACTTTTAATTATATATTTATTACACTTCTTAATCTTTTGAATACAAGGAAAAGCATAGTTATTGGTTGAATTTCAACATGATACAGAGCTCATGGTTTTCCTTAGTTATACCAGAGCTTCAGTCACTGAGAACACTGTAGTGATTTCTGTACTAACCTGTCTAAATGCAAGTTTTGGAATTGATATGGCTAAGAGAATATGAGTCAAATCAATTTAAAACCTTCTGGTATAAGCTTAGAAATGTTGATGGTGAAAATCTTTATTTTTATTAGAAAATTTGGCAATTTAAATTTGCTGACTAACAGTAAAATTTGATCTACACTCGTTCTTTGGCCTGATTTGCAATGAGAAAAACTGTCAGTGAACTTATGCTGTATATTTGACATGTATTGACTTTCAGTTTAGATATACTAATACTAACCAGAGTTAGTTCAATACAAATATTGTTTTCTTTGATTTGGTACACAAGACTCTTACATTTATTGGTGAAACTGCTATACTTCACAGATGAACATTTTCTTCACATTTATAGCTATTTTAATTTAACATATTCTATCAACTTAAGGTTGGAATCTGCAGATATTTCATTTAGACACTTATCAAACAATTAACTCTTATCACTAATGCAGTTTTTCTGTGCATATAAATATCCATTATCTTAATCTTGTTAGTAAGTAGACTTTTTACAAGACATTTACATTGTGAAAAAAAAAGTTGAAATCTGATATTAATATGCCATATAAAGATTTAAATATAAACACAAAAATACTTATAAATATAATGTATATGTATAAAAAATACTTAATAAAAATACAAATATGTCACTAAATTGAATATAGTCAATTGTAGGATCCACATATTTATTTATTTATTTATTTGCAAATAAATGTTGTGGGGGCTTGAATTTTAAATATAATAGCTAAATTTACTATTTTAGGCCTAGTTCTAACTAATGTGGTAGGTCTTGTTCTATTTAATAATTGAAGGCTTTATTATGTTTGTTACTTGTATTAAATATGTAGTTAATGGTTGATAAATAATTGGTAAACTGGGTGTTTTATTAAAACATCATAAAATAAACAAAATATATACTTTTTATGAACATATGCAAGCATTTCTCTATGTGGAAAAATGATACTTTTTAAATATGAATTTTATAATCTTAGTTATTATTACAATAATAATAATAATATAATAGTTATTTTTCCTTGTTTGTGTTAGTTATAAGATGAGGGGTATGAAAATCTACCTAAAAAATTTCTAGATTATGAGAAATAAATCCATAAGTACTTGATAATTTTGATAGCCACATTAGTAAGTAAGTAAGAAAGTATTACTTATACATAAGGGTTTAAAAACTCTCAAAAAAAATGTTTTCTTAAAGTCAAAGTAAACTAGGGAAAAGAGGAAACAGGGCATCACCCTTCAGTTCCGAGTTAGATGCAGAAGCCTTAAAATTTCTGAAAGTTCAGCGGTTGTTTCATTATAGTGTTGAAAATGGAGTTGTCTTTGAGGCTGATTAAAAGACAAACCGGTTAGTCCCAATAATAGAAAGTTAAACACTTTGTTTCTTTTAGCGCCACGTCCTAATACCCGTTCAGGTTATAAGCTTATGTACTAATTACGCTATTGGTTTTAGGGATTAGGAAGGTTATATTTGGAGGAAGAGTACCTGCATTTGCGTAAAGAGAGTGGAAAACCAGTTTGGGAAACCCACCCTTAATACACCCGACCGAGATTTGAACCTCGATCTCCCAGTCATCGGCAGTCTAGTCTACTGCAGGAGTAGCGTGTGGGTCACTTTATCTACTGATGAGAAGTCCATGTTAATAAAAGAAGTTGATGAGGGGAAAGGGTAAAAGATTAATATTCTTGCAACTGTACTTCCAACGATTTTTAAAAAAAACATGTAGCCATTTTTAAACAGGTTGAAGATTTGTATAATACAGCCTATAATACAGCCTATAAGAAGAGCAAAATTTTGTAGCTAATTGGATGGAGAAAACTTGGGAACAGAACCTGCCTGTTTAAGAGGTAGGTCTAAGAGAAAAGGCTAGTCCAGCTTTGAAGACTTGTAAGTTTGTGTATGCTGGTTATAAAAATGTTACCATAAACAAAAAATTGTTTTTTAAAGATTTTGTGGAGAAAAATGTAGATGTAAATCTAGAAGACTGCCACTTGGGTAAATCATATTCTAAAGCCTATTCTTGGAGAATATAATGAATACAACATTTACAATGCTGATGAAAATGATTTAGTTACCAAGCAGTAGTATGATCAAAGTCTAATATTTAAAGTTGGCTCCAATAATGGAAAAAATACAGACCTGAACATGTTTTTGTTCTTCTTGCTGGCATAATATTTGAAATAGAAAGCTATAACAACTTTTGAGTGGAGATTCTAAGAAACCTAGCTATATTGTCATTGTTAAAGGTCACCCATTCCAGTCAAAAGCAATTAAGAATCATGGTTTTGATTAAAGGCTAAATAGAGATTTAGATTTTTAGGTTTATTACAATTCCATGCACTGAGGAAGAAGGCTTGCTTTGTTTATAACTGTCCTAAGTCACCATAATGATAACTAAAGTCCAATAAAGTGCAATTTATTTTCCTAATACAGATTAAAATGACAAACAATGAATGAGAAGATTATTCAGAACTTCAAACCACTTTAATGAACAAGTGTAGTTACAAAATTACTGTATATGGCTGAAAGTAACAAAGTGCTAAAATTAATAAACTGGACTAGGGAAGCTGGATGTGAAACAAACAACCATTCATTGAAGAGGAAGGATATGTTTACCTAGGAGGATACTAATGTTGACAATAGCACAGGATAAGAAGAAATAATTGGAATTCAGTACAAAAACTTATTAAATTGCCTGATAATATTACTAATGAGAAATACACTTTGAAAATGAAAATATTGTTGAAGGTGTGTATTCAACTGGTGAAGAAAGTGCTACAGATAGATCTAGGAAGAAAATGTTGAGGCTATTAAGAGCAAAGATTAGAGTGAAGTTGATTAACATGAATTAAACTAAGAAGAGCCCCACTACCTCCAACTATGGCATAAGCTAACACTGGTTTAGATTATTCTTGTCAATTTTTAGATTTAAGAGGATGAAGAGGAGATCTTAGTTTTAAAGGTTTAACTACTGTTAAGAAATGGAGAACTAGGAAACTTCAGTGAGCTTGTTAGTCCAAAATAACAGATTTTAAAAATAAATCTATTTAAATATAGCTGGTTTAGGAGCAAGATGTTTTTGTAGATTTTGTTATTAAACTTTTGTATTACTTTACAAGACCTGTTCAAAAAGTCAAGTTTGGAATTCCTACACCAATGCGATGCCGTAGCAATGCGCGGTAGGCAGTGCTGCTAGGTGGCAAGCCTAACAATTAATATACCGTTTACCTCATCATTCTATTGTAATTAGTCATCACGCTGAATTGTTTTATTTAAGAGCTTGCTGTGTATGTGATGTGAATTTCAAGATAGTTTCATGAGTTTCACGAGCAGTGTACCAACATAAAATTTTGCATCAAATTTGGAAAGACGTTTAAGGAGACACATGAAATGATGTGATGTGATCAGTGATTAGGCCATGTGCAGGGTTTAAGAAATTCAAAGTTCAGAAGTCAACTAATAGCATCCACGTTCAGGTCGGCTCTCGACATCAACTGAAGACATTCACGTTACACAAGTATGAGTAACCGGGTATTCAAATCTTTGATTGGGTGTTTGAGAAATTGTGGACGAGTGCAACATTTCAAAAGGATTGTGTCACGGCATTTTGACCGAAAAATTGGAAATTCATCAAGTTGGTGCAAAATTTGGCCCACAGCTGCTGACTCAAGATTCAGAGGAAAAAATCACATTGTGATCTGTCATAAACTTGTAGATTGCAGAACTGAGGACTAAAACTTTCCATCGTGAGTTTTTACTAAAGGGACAAACCGTTAATTGGTGGTATTATCTTAAAAGTGATTGAGGCATCAGAGGAAATGTCAGAATAAAAAGGCCCGAGCTGTGTAAAAACCAATTTGTGTTCTACACGACAACACACCAGCACACACATTGCTGCTGATTCGTGACTTTAGCACCAAAACGGAGACAAATGTGGTTCCTCCAGCCTTCCAACATGGTTGACCTGGCCCCCGTGGAGTTTTTCCAGATACCAAAACCAAAATCCTTATTGAAATGATGATTCAACACAAATAAAGTCAAAGGAAAAAAAAACCCCTATGAGTGATCCAGAAGAACACCTTCAGGACTGCTTCAAGAAGTGAAAACGGCGTTAGGAACAATGAATCTGCCGAGAAGGAGAGTACTTCAAAGGCGACAAGGCCAAATAAGTTGAAGGTAAGCCCCCAAAAAAATATAAAAAAAACAGTTTGGGAACTTTTTTAACTAGCCTTGTATAATGTAGGATTCCAAGAACCCATTACAAAAATTCCTGTTCAATTATTTTACTTATTCCTTTGGAAATGCTAGTCAGAGCAGTTTGATTATATTATATATTATTCAAATTAATTTATAAATATTAACATTTTTATGCAAATTAAAATGTTCAACCTGTAGGACAATTTAAATTTTATTTCATTTACATTTACATTTTCATTTTATTTGTATTTCCTGTTAAAAATATATATTTGAATTCAACTAACGACTTTATAAGGAACCTTACCACAATATTAGCTCGTACATAGAGGCAATAAGAGGAATGATAGGAATAGTGAGGAACTGTGTTATTCTTGTTTTACTCTACTGAGTTTGGACATGACCCCCCCACCCCCAACCCTTTAAAAATAGGTGTGCGTGTTTTTAAAAATATTCATAATTCTCAACTTACTCGCTCTCTGCTTCAGCAACTGTACATTTATACTGGGCAGTCGAGAACAAGCATATGTCTGCAAACTGTCGCACTGTAAAAGAACATCAAAATTTGTGGACTGTATCTTTCAAGTGCTATAATGTATCATTTAAAATCTAGAGACATAGAGTAGTCCATATAGTACTGGTTAATTGACTTGACAACAAGTTCAATGAGTACTTAAATTAATGTGGTATTTCTTAGGTAATTCATAGTCTCAATATTTTAAGCATATTGGTATTTGCTGCTTTTGTTTATAAGCTCAAATTTAATAAATCAAAATATTAGCAATACAACATTTTAGCAAATAGACTTATGAGATTTTCAGTATGCTGCATAAGATAAAAATATAAAAGTAATAATCAAAACTTCAAAAATATACTTCATTTTGAATTAAACTAGCAGGATAACAATTTGTGTGTGATATAAATATATAAACTTCTTATCTCTAAACCTTAGAGCAAACAAGAGATAAACACAACATAGTTTGTATGAGCCACATTGAAATAATTGTTCATTTCATTATCTTGCAAGTTGTACCAAAATATTAATTTAGAAAAAATTATAATTTCATATTTACTTAAGATATGCAAAAATAAAAAAGTTCTTTGATTTTTTAGATTCCTCATTAATTAACTATTATTTAAGAATACAATTTATCTTTAAAAATAAGTTTTCCTTTTAAGGGCGGTTGTAGCTCTAAATAAGTTTTCTTAGCTTGGGTTTGCAACCAAATGGTAAAAATGTGCACTGTAGAGAATTAAAATTAGAGTAAAATATAATATGTATAATTCTTGGCAACCTTTTAGTGACATGTGTGCTATTAGTGACAAAGTGTTAGTAAAAAAATTAACTATACCCAAATCCCAGAGTGTAAACTTACTAGTTTGGCAAAGAGAATAGATATAATTTCAATGTGTTTTATATATACTCAGCACTAAAAGGAATCAAACTTGGAAAGCTGCTAGGTAGACAAATTACAGAATTGTGCTGAAATGCTGGACAATGTTTTACTATTGATATTAGACTATTAAAGGCAAACTGATATAAAAATAGCTAAATAAATTATTTTGTTTCACTTTTTTCCTAAAATCCCACATTATTTAATAACCAAACTAAATACTATTTTGAGAGAGCTAATTTTAATCCATTTGATTAAATTTATTTGGCCAATATTGAGTTAACATTTTATAATGTTTATAGTAATATATTTGGTTAAATATATGATTCCCGTCTTCTTAATATAGTTTTTGTGATAATTGAATTTTTATATAAGAAAACACCTAAATAAAAGATTTTTTCCCCTCCCTATTCAATTAATCTGTATTTCCAAGAGTTAATACACCTGGCAATGATTTTGTTTGCTGGAGTCTTTTTAGAACTAGTAAATTATTAAGGAAAGCTAGAAATTTCAAAAAAACAGTATTGAAATAAACTGCTCATTTAAATTACTTGAGTAAATCTTGAAACATTAATCATGGGGGAATATTAAGTCTTAATGAAAAATTGTTTGCATAGCCATGTTGAAAAGGCCAATGTAAACTACAAAGAGGAAGACTAAATTAAAACTAAAGAAGGTAAAATGGCTTCTTCTTTAAGCATATACAGGATGGCACAAAACTTTTACTATACAATTCCCTGACTTCTCCAGGTTTTCCAGACAACATTAAAATATTGCCAACTCAACTTTTTTGCAGATTTTCTTTGTGAATGGAAATATCTCTGTTAAATGGGTAACATATTTTTCGAAAACAATCCTAACGGCTACTAAACATAAACATTATTATAAGTTCCCTGTTCAGTATTTAACCCTTTTAGTGCCACGAGCAGATCTGATTGGCTCCGCCTACTATCGCTAAAAGTGCCACGAGCCAATCTGATCGGCTCCGCCTACTACCGTTAAAAGTGCCAGAGCTGACAAGGTCTGCTCTCCAGATTTGAGCTAGTTCTCGCTTTATCTGATAGATATTGTAGTAGTGTCATATATCACTGGAAAGAGAACATATCCCTCTATTATTTTATATAAGGTTGGCAACAAAAATCAACTGTGAGTAGTTGGTATTGGAACTGGGAGTTTAGTACATTTACAATGGGACGGTCACATACAAATGTGCTAAGTGCAACGCCGGTTTACGTACAAGCTGCATGGTAAAACTTAAGTGTGGCTCACATTCATACTGATGTAAATAGTTTTGTAAACAGTTTTCAAATGTAAGGGAAAGATTGTTCTGAGTTGAGAAAAATAGACTATTTAGATTTTTATGTTATGTCATGTGAATGAAACGATTTCTTTACCAATGTAAGTAAATAGGCATAATGACTTTATAAATGTATATAATTTTTTTTAAATAAAAAATTATTAATTATAAAATGTTTTTGGAAAAACGCATTCATTATGTGTAGCCCTAAGTATTTATTCATAAGGTAAGCAATAAAATATATCTTGCTTTAAGGTAAGGAATAATGGCCGAAAAATATCTAATGTAGGATATCAAATAAAAATTCCTGTAATTACTATTTATAATCATATATATATTCAAAACATTATTTTCTTGTACAAAACTAAATGCACTAGAACAAAATAGTATTGGAATGTATTTATAATTTTTTTTTTTAAATATGTTAATTAGCATAAGTTTTGAAAAAAATAAAAAATAAAATAAAAATTAAAAAATTAAAAAAGTTAAAATTAAATTTAAAATTTAGAAATTAAATAATTTTAATTAGATTGTATGAATTTATTGTTATTAAATAACAGTACATATGGATTAAAATGATAGAAAAATCAAAATAATAGCTTCATAAATAAAGGTTTGGTGAATGTTCTTGCAAACCCTTAAAAAATGAGAAAATAGCTGTGGCATTCTTTGCACATAAAACTTAATAGGCATCTGGCATACTTGGCGCAAGAATTCTAGAATAGGCATGGCACTAAAGGGTTAATATTTTATATATTACTTGTGCCGCTATGTGAATGTGTTAAGAAGGAAACCCTGTTTCCCCTCTCATGTTAAGACTTATATAACCAAGCAACGCATTTTGTTTACATCAATAAACCAAATCTCCCACTTTTGTTTAAATGTTGAGGTGCAAAATAATTAGGCAAGCATTTAAATTCCCTGTATAAATTTAATTTTTTATTAAATTCCCTGAAAGTTTCTTTTTTCTCTGACATCAAACATTTCCCAGACTTTTCCGGGTTTTTCCTGTTTTCCTTGTCTGTAGCCACCATAACAGGTGTCCATGGTTAAACTAAAAAAAGGAAGTTTAAAAGCTAAAAGAGTTATGTGTGCTTTTTGATTTTAATAACACTTTATCTACAGTATGGATAAAACTACTAAAGTATATTTAAAACTTTTCTTAAGTAATAAGATAAAATTTAATTCTTAAAATAATATGTTTATCTTCATGGTGAAGGATAAAACTATGTTATTTGGAATATTTCAAGAGGTTGGGCTAACTAAATTGACTAAATTTTGAGGGATTGCCAGCACACTTGCCTGAGAGATGCTGGAGAGGAGATTGTTTGGATAAGAGACTAATAAACCTAAAATTATGTTTTTAAAAACCAGCTCACTCTGCTACAGGCATCTCTTGGTCTCTAGTTGGAAAGCTAGTTTTTATAAATGTACACACAAGTCTGTTTCTATTGCCTCATTGATCCTGAACAAGTTAGTGTCTACATGCAGTGTGTTGTGAGATATTGTAGTATGATTAATAACATTTAACGCAATGGTCCTCAAACTAATACTGCAAAATATTCCAATATTTTCAATGAAATAAGAGCCCACGTGGTTTTAGAATCTGACCATCCATGTGTTGATACGATGGTAGGAAGGACATCTAACGGACACTGTACAAACCACTGTTTCATTTCTAAAGAATAATATTAGATGGTATTTGATGTCAGAATTTTAATAGTCATTTAATAACTCTGGATTGTTCTAGTATAAAGCAGTCTAGAGGGCAGTTGTTTCCCAGACCGCTGCGCGAAAAGACGTAGGTTTCTCAGTACATCAATTTGAATATAGTGAATGGATTGTTCTAGTTATTTATCGAACTTTCTCAGTACTTGATGCATGTATATAAATAGCTGTCTCCTCAACCTTGATTCATTGAAGACTGAACCAAGTGAATATCCGCTGCTAAGTGGTAAAGATCTTAATTCCATGTGCGACATCATATTTGTGCAAAGTTGGGTTTTCAGAGGTCGCTGTGATAAAAAGCAAGTATTGTTCTAAAATCAAAGTGGAACAGGAAATGTGGGTGGCTGTGTCCAGTTTGATTCCAAGATTTGAGAGAATTTGAAGAGAACAACAGGTCCACCTTTCGCACCAATTATGATTTATTTATTCAATGATTTGATTGTTCAAAATATGTACCTAGTTAATAGTTTTTCCATAAATGGTTTGTGAATTTGAAATATGTGCAAATGTTAGGTAGTTATATGTTCTGACTTCAGGCACCATGAAAAAATCCTGATAAACTGAGGGCGCCGTGAACCATAAAGGTTTGGGAACCACTGATTTAACGTATTAAATTGCATAGTTTGCATTAAAAAACAAAAGTGGGGATTCAATAAACATATTAATATTTTATGTTATGCCTGAGGAGGATTCACTTCCAAATTTCAAAGTAGTGAGAATTCAAAACAATTTAAAAAAGCAAAGTGTAATGATTATGTCCTTTAGGCAATCAAAATAAAAATTTGGGCTCTACACTAAGCTTACACCAGATGAAAAGTCAAATTGGCTCAGTGCCTAGTAGGCAAGAAAGCATACATGCCTTTTGCAGTACCAATGATATGACAGGAACAAACTATTCCTTTTTTTTTTTATTATAGATACATTTGCTTTAAAAATGTAAAACTTTTATTTTCAAAAAATAAGAAAGCTATTGTACACCCCAACCCTTCATTATTCACCAAAAAAGTACCATATTAAAATGATTTATGAATTATGTCTTCACCTAATACTTGGGAAGATATTTCTGAATCCGACACCTAAATGGGGAAGTCTACTCACTAGACAAGCTGTACATTTTAGAAACAGAACAGCCATATTTGATGACAGAGCTTAACTATATTGTGCATGATTTATTCTTATCCTAACAGATAACAAAAAACTTCTGGTATTGTGGCTAAAAGAGTGGAATTTAATGGATAAGAAAACAAAGATTATCTTGTTACAAAAGATATACTAAAAAGCTTTTAACATATTTCACTATTGAAGTAAGCCATTTAACATCAGAATGATTGGGGCTTATTCAAAGACTCATTTAGAGAAACTAGAAAATCAATATTAGTGAACAATGATAATGAACTTTCTTGAATACCTGTTGACCATGCTGATGTTATAAAGAAAACATTATAAAATTTGTCTCAAATTATCCAAGTCTTCAAGTACAAGTAACATTACTAACATGTTTGTGGCAATTTAAAGTAATCTGTGTTCTAATAAACCAACAGGGTTTCACTTCGCATTGGCATTTTAAAAGGCAGAAGAATGAAAAGTTTGGATCACCAGTTGACTCACAAGGCTTGTGTGTTCTACTTTTACATATTAAATTGAGACATTACTAACCTAATGAAGAAAATAGGTAAAACAAGTTATGGATTCAAGTGTTTGAAAAGGGTGTTTCCTGGTTTAACTGATGTTAAAAATTAAAGAGGAATATTTATTGAATCTCATATAAGAAAGATGTATAGCCTAACCTCTGATGAAAAGTTAAATCTTCCTGAGGAAATAGTTTATACATTTTCAAGATTTTCTAGGCAAGAAATACTTCTAAAATAGTGTTTTTCTAAAAGAGTGTTTTTTAACACTGCGTATTACTACCTGTTCAGGTTATAAACAGGTGTACTAATTATGCTTGTGAACTAGGGATGAGGAAGGGTTAATTTGAAGAAAGTGTACCCACATTTGTGTGGAGGGAGAGGAGAAAAACTGTTTTGAAAAAAACCCTCAGTACATCCGACCGAAATTTTAACCTCAATTTCCCTGTCATCGGCAGTCTAGTCTAACATAAAAGTGATGTCTTAGCTCATGTGGCCAGGGAATGAGATCTCCAAAATAGTTATATTTTAACATAAAACCTCTTAAAAAAACTACTAGTAGGCTTTCAAATGATGTTAAAATTTGCTTTCTGGACCAGCATTTTAGTTTAGTCACTTCCAATTTTGGTGTAGGAAGCGGTAAATAAGGAGAAGCCTTTTATCAGGACATATTAAAGATGGAACATTTAAAAGGGAGATAGAAATCGTTGGAGTGACTATTGCCTTTTCAAACAAGATGACTTGACAGCTAATAAAAGATTTCTTGTGTCAGCAGCATCTACTGACTTAAGGGAAGCTAATTTAAACCATTGAGGATCCCGATGAATCGTTATTGGGCGATTATTAGTTGATCAGCAATTGATCGTAAATGGCAATTATTATGCCGATTAATCATGTTTCTTAAGTAAAGTTTAAAAACAATTTTTTCTAGGTAGGAGTTTAGTGACAAAAAAATATATATACACACACTGCATCTGGGTTGTGGGCTATGCAAAGATTACATAACCAGATGAAGAAATATTTGTTAGTGGTGTTGCATTTTCATCTTATTTTAGTATTTCATATTGCAGCATGGGGAGTTTAAATGCATGACCTATAATTCTATAATTTGAAATATGAATATGATGGCCAAAAAGTTGATGAGATTTTGGAATCAGCACGGCTAATTTAGTAATAATCCCACACTATAAATTTATGTAAACGATTTTTCTCTTACATAGTTGATCAGTGCAATTTGTAAATAGACTAAATGAATGGGCTTCAAGATTTTCTTTAACAAGTGGCTGTAAGGGCTAAAATAATGCCAATTTTTTTAAAGAATTCAAATCAAATTAAACCAGTAACATGTCATAAACTGGTTTAACATTTCAGAGTTGTAAAAATAGAATCCACTCTCGCAATAGACTAGTCTGCCAATGACAGTGAAACTGGGGCTCGAGTTGTGGTCGAGTTTACTGAGGGTGATTTTTCCTGAACAGTTTTCAACTCTTTATTCATGCAAATGCGGGTACACTTCCTCTTCCTCATCTCTAGCTCATAAGCGTAATGTTTAAAAATCCGTATAACCTGAACACATATTAAGACACAATGCTCAAATGTATATATAATCAATTTGTAGATTGAACAAAACTACTTTACAAACTATGTTTTAATTTTAGATCATATTATGAGTTTTATCACCATAAACATAGCAGGTATTATACAATATAAATAATTACTTACCAGACACTTTTATTTTTTTTACAGTTCTATTAGAATTGTTAGCTATGTGGACATTGACTGCAATATTTTCTCCATGGTGATACAACTAGAAAAAAATAATATAGATTTATGAAGTTGAATGATAAATGTATATTTATAATACTATAAAGTATTTAGATAGTTATTTACTTTCATAATCAAGAGCCAGTTAATTTTCCTTAATCAAATTAATATTTTATAGAGTTTTTCAATAAGCTTTCAAGTGAATTAAAATTAAAATTAATCTTAATATTTTTAATTGGTTCTCTATAAATCATGTGTAACACCACCTGTGAGTTTCTAACTAATCTTCACAGGTTCTCCATGAAGTACAAATGCTGACTACTATGTAGCAGACAAGTGCAAAGACATATTAATTGACATAGTGCACATTTATAAACATTTATATAATAGTTTGTAATTGATTGAAGTGTAGTAATGGTATCTCCAACTTTGGTGATAAATGGCCCTGTACTCATCAAATGTGCTAAACATAAACATATTTAAAATTGTCTTATAAATTATGACCGTGGAATTAAATCAGAAAATGATTAATATTTAGTATATAGTCTCAAGGAAATTAATATGTTAGTTAAAACTACACCTCTAGAGTGTAAAAAAGGAAAGCAGTCATTATGTGTACCGTTTTCTTTTGAAAGGTAATACATTAAAACTAAAATTTTAGAATGAAATCAGCATAGTAAAGATGACAAGCTTAGTAAGTTTTTTTATTACAGAAATTTAAAATTTTAATAAGTTTACATTTGGAATTACAGAAATTTAAAGAGATATCAAGTTAATTTTTACTTAGTATACTTACTATGATTTTTTGTTGACTTGAAACATACTATACTATTTATTTACATTTGGTTTAGTGATTAAATGGTCAAAAAGTTACTCTCACAATAAAATGGATATCTTGTTGAGACATTTTAAGTTGCTGTGGCCGTTTTTTTTATAGCTCTAGTTGGTTGGAAATTTCACACAATAATATTGACCTAGTCTCAAAGAAAGATTGATATAATGTATAATGCTTGGTACTTTAAAGATCATGAGCTAAGATATGGGTGCAATGGAGTTATATTAATGAATTTTGGCAACAGTTTTCATAATATATAATTTTATAATTATATAATATACATTTTATATATATATATATATATATATATATATATATTCATTTCAAAATAATTTGTTAAGAGGTGACATAATTATATCTGTAGCAAAGAGTATATGGTTATCAATGCCAAGACTAATTTGTTTGAATTTAAATCAAAATATTTTGTTGCAAAATAACACATTGTATTGTTTTAAATATTAGAAATAATAGTTAGAAAAGTATTTACCTCTTTGTCAAGTGAAGCTTCAAGATGCAATTTATTTGGACTCATCATAAATTCTTTACTAACTTCTACCGATGGTTGTTCCCCCTGTTTACTTGGTGCATACATTATCTTACGAATCGCCAAACGAACTGAATTCCTAATAACAGAATAAGTAAAATGCATGAAGTTAGTTTTTTGCATCAGATAATATATGTGAATCCAAAAATTTCTAGAGACCATTGGAATATGTATATAATTTAAAAAATACATTTTAACAAGTAGGTACCAATAATAATCATACACTTGATAAAATAAACTACATTTTAAAAAAATTGAGTTTATCTATACCTTTTGTGTGGCTTGTCATCTTGTGATTCCCCAACAAATGCTTTTAGTTCATAGTCCACCCCACAGGGTTTGCCTGTATCACCTGGTGCGGGCTGCAATGTTACTGAAGCAGGGCAATGAGGTGGTAGCTCAAAATAAAATGGATATGCATAAGGGCCCAGCTTTTTTATAAGTCGTTCCTAAGTGAGGAAAATAATATTAAAATTTCTTGTAAACATATGTGCTGAATAAAAAAAAATTAGACTATCACATTATAATTATTATTTTTTACTTACATGTTCGGGTTCCATACATTGATAAAATTATTCAAAGAGTAAATATAATGTATTTACAAATTTTAGTAGTATGAAATGAGAAATAGTTTATTTTGTTTTCTTCATGACATCGTAATACTCATTCAGGTTATACACATACATTAATTACACTAATTGAGTAGGAATGATAAAAATATAATTTTTGAGGAATTGTTTCAATTTAGTGTGCAGGGAGAGTGGGGATTATTCCCAAAAAACCACCCTCAGAATACCCAACTGGGATTCAAACCCAGATCTCACCATCACTGGCAATTCAGTCAGATATTACCAAATTATGCCAACTTCTTATAATGTATTTATATACAATATTTTAAAGGTTAACTAACCAATTTAATTCATACTTGCATTTATTAAATCACAATAATATCCAAGACTTAACCTTATTATCTAAATCATTAATCAAAAAAAGCAAAAAACTATTCAATTGCCAGAATGTGTACATCATAAACTGAAAATGTTTTTTATTTTAATTTTATTGAGCATTCACCGAGTTTGCAGCTAGAATGGTTGGCCATGAAGATGACATGGTGATAAAATAAAAAATACCTCAAGCTTTGTTTAAAAGAGAAAGGATGAGTAGGGTGAGTAAATATAAATACACTTACATTTACTTTGTTTATTATCATATGAGTCTTTCATAACATGGACATTCTGGAAATTATAATGGCAAAAGCTCCAATTGGGCATTTAGATAACCAGATGTTATTTGTGCTTGAAATAATTGAAAAATACATTTTGTTTAAATTAACATACCTATGTGGGACATAAAGTATTGAGAAAATCTGAGTTTTTGTAAAAGTCTGAGAAACCTGAATCAAAATGTTAACTATTTTGATATTTTCAATTAAAGTATTTAGTTAGCTATTGGATAAATCAGAAATTTTGCTAGTATTATTTTTATAAGATAATATTATACAAATTTTTTGGAAGTTTATCAAGTAAAATATTACTTAATCTACTTAATATTACCCGCCTCAGTGGCGTAGTTAGCTAACGCGCTAGTCGTGTTGAGCTTTACTGCCGAGGACGGGGAGATCGAGGTTCGAATCTCGGTCGGGTGAACTGGGGGTGGTTTTTCCTAAATGGTTTTCCACTCTCCCTCCACGCAAATGTGGATTCACTTCCTCTATATTAAACCTTCCCAATTTCTTACCCATTAGCATAATTAGTACTTAAGCGTATAACCCGAACGGGTAGTAAGACACTGTGCTAAAATTTAAATTTTACTTAGTATTATTTATTTCATGCTATAAATTATAAACTTTTTTAATACAAATGTTAAAATAATAAAGTAAAAGTCAAATTCAGTAGCCTTGATGAATAAATTGACAACATTACCTGTAGCCTTGTGAGTGGCCTCTTGGACGTTATAATATCCTGAGGAAAGATTTGTTCTGCAGCCAGATATAAGTCTTTACGAAATGTTAGACCCAGAACATCCAAATCTTCACGACCATAACGAAATGCTGCAAGTACATGTCCAAACACTCTTCGATCTTTAACATAGTCTGGTTCAATTAAAACTACTCCATCTGAAAATTTAAAAGGGAAATAAAGTGAATTTTAATGTATGAATAACATGTCCTTAACACAAATAATGACTAGGTAGGGCAGTGACACTAATTTAGTAATAAATAAAATTTAATCTAGTAATGTAAATAGCTTCATTCAGTGGCGAGGCATAAGTTTTTTTTTTTAATTATAGAAAAGGTGATTTTATGCTTTAAAAAAATATAGGTACCGGTACTACATTTAGTGTAATTGTATTATTGTCAATTGAAACAAAAAGTAAATAAAATCACTATGTCCTCACGGCTACTTTTATAGCGTGATCTATGATTATATCCACAAAGAAATAATATTATTTAAATGTTAAAAAAATAACATGAACTACTGGCATGTAATTGTACTACACCGAGTCATATGTTCTATCTGTGACATTTTAAAGAAAGTTTTGATTATGAAAGCTGTAAAATGAATATTATGACCTGCCAATGCTGGAAGTCACACATAACATTTATATTTTAAATACTCTAAAAAGGTTCGTCCTCAAGGCAATCTAAATTAAATTTAATGATACACATTTTAGTTGCAAAATGTTACTAGGCAGTGTGTTTCTATAGAACCAAATAAATTAGGCTTAAGAGTGCATTATATATTAAATTGAGCTAACTTTTAAAAAATATAGAGTTTATTCAACAAAAATATCAACTAACACATATAGATACTTGTTAAATGTTAATCTTAAGAAAAGTCTCACCTATTGGATCAACATGAGTGATGTGGTCAACGAAGTCTCTTTTACCCAAGTAAACAGTAATCTGTAGAGTAAAATATATGTTAATATTAAAACATTGTAAATTACAGGGATTCAATTATTATATTAATAACATTATTTCAATATTTTTATGCATAAAAATATGTTTTTTTCTAGTGTATTGTGGATTGGCCTAGATTGTTTGACAGTTGTTCTGGGAAACTTCAATAATGGTGTTGTGTGCTGTTGGATGGAGTCTGCTTGTCATCAGCAAGTGAGCAGATAGTCTGACTCAAGCAATCAAACTGAAAGGCTGTATGTGAGCTGAAGTAAGCGACGTGACCTTGACTGACAAGCCAGAGAGGAAGGAACGAGCCCTGTCTCTTTTGTATAGCCAGTCCATGATTAGTAAATTACAACCATAGACTTTGTCTCTGTGTTCATATTATTTAGCGGGGCCCAGCATGAACAGAGCAGAAAGAAATAATAGTAGAACTAGAGCACAAGAATGGTAGCAGTCTCACAAACGGTTACCAATCAATTAATAAAATACAACTAAAAAGAGCAAGAATGATAAAAGAGCAAACAAGAATGGAAGCAGAGCATTTGACTTTATTAAGTTTGAGGAAATAAACAGATCAAACGCATCCAAATACTGGCACAAAATATTAGGGCAACTATTAATACCACTAATTGATGATTCATCCACTTGTTGTGGCTTTTCTTCTCAGTCTGTCTATATGTGTCCGTTGGTTTTCATCTAGTGGTTTGATTGTGGGTAATATTAAGAGGCTGTTGGGGATCTTAGGTCCAGCTGGTTTGTTATCTGATTCTGCTCGGAGGTCAGCTGCTGGCAGAGGGCTGTACGAGTCTGTGGCTCTAGTTGTATTTTTTTTTCTTCCTTCTCGGTGAGGCGGGATATGATGTATCAGTTTAAATGTGGGTTCATGGAGGATGCGCGTTTCCAAACGGCAGGAGGGATTCTTTCCTTGCAGTAGGAACAGTGATAGATGCCGTAAGACCAGCGTTGGTGGAGGAGGAGGTCTGTTCTATGAAACAGAAAATGGTGGCGGACAGGTAGGAGTGGAGCGATCAGAGGAGAGGTGTCAAATCTCAGGGAGAGGAGTTTTGTTTGCAGTTTGGGGTCTTTCAGGCATCAGATGTGAGTTTTCCTGGAATCTGGGGTAGGGAGTCCCTTGTAGGTGGCATTCTCATATGGTGGCGAGAAGGGAGGTATGGGCTTCAGTTTATAGAAGGTGGGAATTGGGTCAGGTCTCATAGGGTTGGCAGTGCTGGAGATGACAAGGTCTGGGGGGCGAGGGGTGAGGAGGGGGTCCCAAAGATTCTTGAAGGTGGTGTAATGCAGCGCGGTGAATTTCCTTCCTTGGCTACCTTTGCTACGGCAATAGGTGAGCTGAGTAGGTAGACACGTGTGGGGGAGGTTGTGTGTGAGAGAGGGGGGAGGAGGGGGGGAGCAGCTGACGGAGAGGTTGCTGCTGAGGGGTGAGGAAGGTTTTTGGCAGCCTAAATGGTTCTTGAGTGGGGCAGAGGAGGGGAGAGGGATGGAGGAGAGAGAAGGCAGCTCAGTCTGTTGACAATTAGAAGACAACCTAGTATATTTTCTGTAACAGCTCTATTTCTGCACTTAACTCTAGCTGGACAGGATATTTTTTAATCAGGATTACAGATAAGGTCTTGGAGTGGTGTCTTATTAAGGAAGTGCTAGGGAAACATCATTCCTTCATTCAAAAACCAATTATGATGGGGGAAGAGGAAAAAACCTCTCAGCAAGGACATGGAAATGTTTTAATTGTTCCGCAACAACACATTTGATTTGTGAAGGTCCCAATAGATTCAAGAGTGGGGAAGGAAGCCTTATTTTTTGGGAGGTCTGGTGTGAACAACCGCCCCACTCTTAAATCCAACCTGAGAACTATTCCTCTGAAATTGCTTTGAAAGGAGTGCCCAGAAAAAATTGTGGCTGTTTTTGATACAGACTCTGTTAATAATATTATATCTAGAGAATGTAATGAGATTCTATTAAAGAAAACACTAATCATAAAGACAAAACCATGCAACATTCAATGTGTCATGGTCAATACTAGAATGGTAGATGTGAAACAGGCAAAAATAAGCATTAAATTTGGAACATTTGCGTGGCGCTGTTTGTTTTTGATTGTAACTTATTAATAGCACTGATAATATTAGGAAATAATGTTATTCGCAGTGCTAGTATGAAAATAGATTTGACTATTTATGGTGAGAATTATGTCCAGGATTTCTATGGGAAAGACCCCAGAAGCAAATGATAGAAAAATCTGAAGCTGAATTTCAAGATATAAAAATCTGAAGCTGCATTTCAAGAGTTGAAGTCCTGCGACCTAGTCGCCAGAAGAAACAGCGCACAGAGGGGGCCAGTACCCTATACCTATGAAATAAGTGATAGTTATGTACTAGCTACACACACTTATAAAAGCTGTGGAAGGGGTGTAAGCTAAGTTAAAATACAGGTGGTTGCCAAAGACTGGGATAGGTCAATTTTTGACTAAGGTGACAATATTACTCATCAACCAGATATTCAAGCTACAGCTTCACCGAGCTCATGTCTCATTGCTAAAATCCTGTCACTGCCTGTAAAATTGCTCAAGGAACGAAGCCTGCAAGAGAAAAATTTGAAGTGTTGTTTGATCTCTTTATGAATACCCCCTCTGTCCCCTTCTAATTTATATCGACAGTGACAGATGTTACGCATAGGAAACACGTTTTCTTGGTGGGTTTTCTGTCCCATCTCACAGGCATTTTTGCAATGGCGAGAGTCATTTTGGTAGTTAAATTTGTTCTCGCTATTTCTTAGGTGTATATTTGGCTTAACATTTTCCAAAACGAGTGGGAAGAGAAAAGAATTGGTCAGTTAGGTGGTACCGTCATAGGGGTGATAAGGGATGTGTCTAAGACCACCCCCCCTCCTCCTGCAAGTATCTCATGCATTTCAAATATTAATCATGTTTACTAATGGAAGGTTGAGTGAAACTGAAATAAATATTGGCATCAAGCCACTAACTTATTTATTATGTCTGTCTTATAATTGTTTAGTAAAAGTAAGGTTTTTTAAATGCGCGCGCACACACACACACACATATATATATATATATATATATATATAAAAAGGGAAAACTGATAAAAAAAAATATATAAATTTGTAAAGATATACTTATACTTATACTTAAACAAGTGTGCTATGTATGTTGTTGTCATTAGAGTTTAGGTATTTAAAAGAAATATTAGTTAAGATTGTGTTGAAAATAGACGATACATAATGATTTAATTTGTTCTCAATATAACAAGACTCTGATATAAATATTATAAATCTATTGTGTTTGTTAAGAGTACTTGGATTAACCTTACAATTATTTGGGTAGGCAAATAGTAATGTTTACTTTTGTAACTTTTATAAGTATTTTTGTATTAGGGCATTACTACCACTGGCAACCCTAGAGCTTCGCATGGATACATGACTTCTGCTTTATGGTAGTGTACGTCAAGGAGCCATGTTGTGTCGGCACAGAGGCACAGACGTAAGCTGATACTCCGTGGGTCAACTGTTTGAACTTAGGGTTTGATAATTTCGTTGGCTGGTCAGTGATGAAGCATCTGAGTAGCTAGGGCTGGGATGTGTTGATAAGCTTGCAAAAAGAGCAATACATTCTGTAGAGTTCTCTTTGATTACATTTCTGGCTAGATATCCATCAATTACGTCCATTGTTGGTCCATCATTATGAAAAATTCAAGTTTTTACGATTGCAATCGTTTGTTCTGGATTGTTCCGCAAAAATTTTCGTTTTTTTCCATTTTGATAAATCCACAAATGGTATGTTTATATTGGGGGGGGGGGCAACTTCACAATTAATCCCCCCCCCCCCATGCACTTTGGAAAATTGACATTTTCATGGTTGCGATAAAGTTTGTTCCGGATTGTTCCGCAAAAAGTTTCGTTTACTCATGAGGGGCCAACTTCATGGAAACCCCCCCCCCCACTTTTAAAAATTCATGAGATTTTGATTGCAATCGTTTGTTCCTCGCTTGTTCTGGATTGTTAGACACAAATTTTTGTTTGTTCAGTTTGGATAAAACCACAGATAGTATGTTTACATTGGGGGGAAAGGGGCCAACTTCACGGTAGCCCATTCCAGTTTGAATAATATTCAGGCACTTATGTTAAATTAGTATATTTTTAAATTATATCAATATTTTATAATGCATAGATACTGAAACCTATTCTTTTTAATCAACCAGTTGTAGGGATGATAAGATAATGTTGAAAATTAACTATGTATCCTATTTGTTTGTCATGTTTGTAAAATCCACATAACAGATTAGACGCTGAAATTAAACGGTGAAAAGTTGCGTTGGGATGGGAATTCTTTTAAAGTAGATTTTTGTAAATCAATATTATATTTACCAGAATGCAAGAGTTTAGCTGTTAAAAGACTTTATTGCATAGCTATTTTTAGTTTCAATTTGTAAAGGACGTTTTTGAGTTAGTCATGTGCATTCATTTCGATTTGTTGTTTAAATTCTTAGTTTTTTTTTGCAACTTTGTAGAAATTTTTTTAGAATTTCAGGCTATTCTATAGATATTTTTAATCAATTTTTGTAAATTTATTCTGGGTCCTCTTAGTAAACTTTAATTTGAAAAAATTATTTTTATTGTCAAGGAATTTCTTAGTCTTCTTCGTGTCAGAGTTGGAATAATTGACATTTCCTTCCAATCATGTCTCTTTGAGGTCAAAGATACTATTTACTACATCATAACAGTAATAGTAGCAAACAAAAGTAGGGTGCGATGTCAATACTTTAGGGTAACCTAGTTATGAGCTCTCTAGGGGGTGGGGGAAGAGGGAGGTAAGTTCTCATGTATATTTAGGTAATTTCACAACTGCACAAGTAGACTAAACCAATATTTTGGAGCTTAGGAGGAAGTGAGGCCCATAAAAATACTTTTCTTTACTATGAGTTTTATGGCATGCAATATTATTATTATTATTATTATGCACCGCGTCTTACTAACCGTTCGGGTTATACGCACTTACGCTAATGTGCAATGGTAGGATGATTGTGAGATGAAATGGAGGACCTACAGTTTAACGTGTAATCCGAACCACGGTGGAGGCCTGGCATTCCTCACATTCCACACATTCACAAGTTGTGATTAATACACTTTTGTCAGAGGTGAAGGAAGGGTTTGGCAATCAGATAAATCTGTGCCGGGACCGAGGATTGAATCCCGGACCCTCAGCACAGAAGTCTGACACCTTACGCCTAGACCACCAGGTCACCCTGGCATGCAATAAGTTGTAGACTAAGATCTCCCTAGTTTTTGTATTTCTGACTTGCTTTGCCTTTTTATTGCTTTTTTGTGCATAATGAACGAGTAAAAGACAATATTTTTCATACTTTGACACAGAGGATGGGACATTATTTACTTGCCGCCTGTATGACCATACAGGTCGCAAAAGAAAGGCCATCATCACTAGTGACACTTGTTTATTTAGCGTTTGTAAGAGATATAAGAACTAACAAACTAAAATATAATAAACAATAATATGGAACAAACTAATAAAGTTAAAAACCAAAAAATATAAATTTTGAAATATTTTATCTAGTTGAGGTGAGGAAATGGAGCTTAGCATAGTGATAAAAATATATTAATTTTAAAACTATCAACATGAAATAGACACATTGTTTTTAAAGATAAATTCAGAACAAAATAAAGATAAACATGTTAAGGAACTCAAACAAACTAACAACAAACTATAAACAAAAAAATGTTCAAGTTTTGAAAGAATGTGAGAGAGCTACTACTAGAAAAATTTATCGAGGCTTTACAAAAGGAATAAATGGAAATCCATGCAAAAAAAAATCAAAAATGAACAAAGAACGGATTATTGATTGCAAAGATAAAATATAGATTTTTAAAAGTTGTATGTGTTCATGTGGCGAATATGGTTGCCATAAAGGTGTCAATCCACGCTCCTAGTGTAAGTAAATCTTGTGTTTTCCTGCCAAAACAAAATGTGCGTTTTTTTTTTTTTTAGGAACCATCCGGAACAAACGAAGAACAAACGATTGGAATCATAAAAATATGGATTTTTAAAAGATAGGGGAGGGGGTCAATTTCATGGACGTGCAATGAAAACATACAACTTATGGGCGTATAAAAACATATCAAACTATTTTTTTCCGGAACAAATGAAGAACAAATTATTGCAATCATAAAATTTATTTGTTTAATGTTTTTTATGGGGAAAGGACGGTGTGGCAGCTTCATGGAGGTCCAAAGTAAACAAACCATTTGTGAGCGTATAAAAATGGAAAAACTGATTTTTTGCGGAACAATCTGGAACTAACGAAGAAAAAACTATTGTAATCATAAAAAAAATTGTTTTTAAAAGAGGAGAAGGGCGAATTCATGGATGTCAAATTTTAAAGTATAATATTTAATTTTGGGTACATATCAAAAGAGAAAAAAATAATAATTTAACAATCCGAAACAAACGATGGCAACCATAAAAATTTCAATTTTCGAAAGTTGGAGGGAGATATCTTTAAGTTGACACTACCAATGTATGCATACCATTTGTGACATTTTCAAAACGGAACAAACGAAATGTTTGTGGGGCAATCCAAAACAAACGAATGCTAATTGTAAATACATGGATTTTTCAAAGTGGAGGGGCTACCGTGAAGTTGGCCCCTCACAAAGTGTCACAAGTTCATGTCCCATTTGTGGAAGAACAAATGAGAACAAACGAGCCTTTTTGTGGTACAATCCGGAACAAACGATCGCTACCATAAAAATGTAAATTTTCCAAAGTAGAGGGCTACCGCGAAGTTGGTCCCACCAATGTAAACATATCATTTGTGGGCCTATCAAAACAGAACAAACGAAAATTTTTGCGGAACAATCCGGGACAAGCGAAGAACAAACAAGTGCAATCCAAAAAACTTGAATTTTTAAATGGGGGAGGGGGGGGCAAACCGTGGACGTATTTTTTCACAGTTGGTACCTATCCATGGTACAAATGGTGGGATTATTTGCATTTGGTTAAGAAAATATTAAATATCTATCCATGTTTCCTGTTATATTATTTTTGACGGAGGTATCATTCTCATCAATAATCTAGGTATGTCATCATCACATTCCTATACAATTCAAAATTCTTCATTTTCTATTGAATTAATATCACAACTACCATATTCTTCAGAGCTTTGTAATTCTGAATCGGTAATTCAACATCAGAATACTTATATCTAATAATGCTATCAATTGGGGAGGAAGGGAGTTCTTTCATACCGGACATGTACTCCGTATCACATATGTCTTCTCTGTAATAGAATAAATATTAGGGCCTAAATTATCATTTCAAAATGTATATTATTTATTCTAATAAAGAACAGGCAACTAATGATTTTACAATAGAGATAAAGCGAATTATAAAGATAAATATGTTTTATACACCTATATAAGTTGTAATTATATATATATACACAAGAGAGAGATGAAATTGAACAAAACTGATGATTACGTTGTTCATTTGTGCAAGTCATGTTACATATAATAATATATTATTTCAAAATGAGTATATATTATATCAAGCTAAACTTCGATAAGTACTTGAATCGGTTGGTGAATCAGGCCAAAAATATGTATTCAAAAAATTACTAGGAAATTGCAGCAATAAACTCGAGTTGACAAAAAAAAAAAGGTAGGTTTATTAATAATTTACCTATACAAATAAAAAATATATATATTTTTTACATATTTTTAGGTGGCTTTCTTCATGTGTTCTCTTTCTATAGTTTTCCCATCCACTCTCCACATAAATAGGGTGCATTTACTATAAAAATTTGTTTCCTTCTCCTTGCACCCTAGAATACCTCAAACCTCAAAACCTAATCACTAAATAATTCAAAGTACCTAAAAACATTGGAGAGCGGTTATTTATAAGTTTATAAGTTACATCTTATTTGGATAAGAATGCTTCAGTTATTTTGATTAAATTAATTCAAATAAAAATCGTTCTCTCTCTTTCACTCTCTCTCACGCACATTTTTTTATGAGTCATATGTAATAAAAGACATTCCTTTGTGAATGAAATAATTATTTCATTACATTATTTATTTGCAAAAAAAAAAAAAAAAAATTGGTAGAAAGACTGTTGTTACAATAGTAAATAGCGGTTTTTCATTTGAAGTAAATTCAAAGTGCTCACACACTTGCAAATGTAAACATCAATTACTACTATAATATCATACTTGGGCCTAAAATTACTCTCTAAGTGTGTTCAAAATACATAAATAATGAACACTATATCTTCCTATATTGTTTAGGTACCCAACAGGATATCTCACTGATTGGCACATCATTATAGACTACTTCTGTAGGAGCTACAACTTTTAACTTGACCTGATTATACCCTTATAGGTGGAATTAACAGAGAAATTCTAAATATTCAAATATAATAGTTTCCAAAATTTAAGCCATATAAAATGCTGGAAAAATTGCCAGCTTAAACATAGATTCTTGCATTCACACCATTTTTAAGGCGATAAAAATCTATTTCTTATCAAGCATATTTTCAAGAGGCCACTCAATTAATAGTTTTACATCTGTGGGAGAGAACGTAAGAAAATACAGACTATAAATGTGATATAATTATAGTACCATAGGCCGACACGTTAGCTCAGTCGTTAGCAGGATAGTCAACAGTGCAAATGGTTTCGGGATCGATTTCTGGTATGGACGTAATATTTATTATTTGATCAATTCTCGGCCTTCTTCTGGATGTTGTATATGTCTTAGAGTTCAATAATTCTATTTAACCGGGTAAACTTGCCGTATTTCTAAAATTATCAAATATTTGAACAATATAATCAATTTAATTGTAACCACTTGACTTTTTGGGTTTGCTACTTAAGGTAAAGTGCATATATATGTTAATGCTTTCATAATCACCATTTATGCACACATTATATTTACCTATAGCCTATGCCTGACTAATTTGAGGAAAATCGTCCAGATGATTTAAAATGTAGATAATCACAAAATTGTAATGTTAATTAAAATGTAATTAATCAATAAAATTTATCATGCACATTTTCACATATGAACCAATATCTAAGTCTGACTGACAGTATAAATATAGATAATTTAATTGATAGTAATAATTGCGGAGAAAAAAAAATCATCAGTAGGACTCGAACCAGCGATCTACGGTATACTAGACTCGTGCGCTATCCGGGGAGCCACGAGACTTGTTGTCGATTGTCTTAACTTTAGCGTATATCCCTCGCTCGTAATGTTTCTACATTTTTCAAAATTTATTTTTTCGAAAACTTCTGGATATCTGGCCCTATGGGTTTGGGTATTTGTTATTTGGGTCCTTTCTGTACTATAAGTATTAAAAATTACAAAAATCCGTTGACCGTATATTCCCCTTGTAAGACGCAGTTATATTTAAAATGAACTTCAATATTGATATATGTTTAAAAATATGCATATTTAGTTAAAATTCATGTCCCATAAATTCTTGACTTATCTTAATTACAAAAAGAAAATCTTCTATAAATATTAATTAAAACAATTGCAATGGAGAAAATTTAATAGAAACATTACAATTTCTTTTTTGTCCATAATTTAAAAATTCTATTATAATTACTAAATATGACCTGATATGTTACTTAATTCAATCCTAATCAATATCATCATCATCATCATCATAATTTAGAGGCAAGTTTACACAAAATATTTCAATTCAATATTGGTTTTCAGAATAACCTTGCAATAACTCGCAAGATCAGCCATAAGTATTAATATCAAGCTTAGAGTAAAATTACTATGTTAATAAATATCAAAGTATAAGACAAAATGATGCAAAAATCAAAACAAACATGAATTATTAATAATCAATTTTAACCAGAACATAGTAGGGAAAAAATAATACTCAGTTTAAGTAGAAAAATACACTTAGTAGTACATAAGAAGAAATACAATAGACACTCAGGTTAGATGGAGAGAGAGAGAGAGAGAGAGAGAGGTGTGTATTTATACGTAAATTAGAAATAGTAAGAGATGGTGCCTAAAAGTATATTAAATAAATGGTACGGCGCACCGCACAGACTTTCTCTCTCTTTCTATAAACTCATAAGTTTTCTGAACGGAATAATGTACATTGTATCATCACCACTCCACATAAGAACACGCATAAAATAATATACAATGATATATAATCAATGAGAAAAGAGGCGCATCTTTGTCCACCTAAGAGCATTTCAAACAGTTTAATGTCTTCCACAAGGGTCAACACTTCGTATTAAAATTTCGATTTCTGGTTAAAATTTTAACATTTTATATGGTGTTGCAGATCTTCAAGTCATCGCATTGATATTTAATTATTCATTTATACATTTTGACCAATAAAAAATGTAAATATTGACTATTGAGTCTAAAATGGAGATAGATCATTGCTATGCAAACATTTCTCCTAAGAGATTTAAGGAAAAATAACATACTATTTTAGATACCTATATTTAATTACTCTATGGCATTGGAGAATTATTGCGTTAAGACTTAAGTAGTATATGTTTACAACTAAAGCTCACAAAATTGTATTAATATATTTGCAAATATCTCAGAAACTGCTGCTTTTATAAAAATATATGTCAAATAAAAGTTTTTTATTTCTAATAGTCCTACAATTTTGCAATGATAAGTTGTTTAGTTTCTCCAATAAGTTGGAGATACGGAAATTAACGCTTCTGTAATGTACCCTAAAAATCATTATCATAGGAAAATGAAAATAGCCAGTTTATTTATAATCTTAATCAACGCCTAGATACGAATTTTAATCAAAATCGTTTGAGCAGATTTTGAGAAAACCAAGTTTTTCTCTTTTCGCCCTTCAGTAAACTACCCTTAATTTTAAGTTTTTATAGACACACAGACAGACGGCATTGCAAAGACTATTTTTTAGGGTTCGGGGGGTCATGAGACGTTGAAATCCATCAACATTTCAGGTTAGTTTTTTTTACGATCGCAATACTTAAGCTTTAATGTCCAAAAAGCTAAAAGAATATATATAATTGCGTATAGATTGAAAATTATTGATTTTATAAAAATATGTTTCGAATAAAATATTTGTATTATAAATATATATACATATTTGCAATGCTAAGTAATTTCATATCTCAAATAGTTTCGGAGCTATTATAAAAAATGTTAATTTACGCATCAGACCGGAGCCCTTAAAGTCATTTTTCCGAAATATTGAGAGTAGCCATTTTGTTTGGAATATTTATTAATGTTCATAAATGAAATTTAATCAAAATCGTTAGAGCCGATTTTGAGAAAATCGACTTTTTCTCTTTTTTCCCTTCAGTAAACTACCCTTAATTTTAGGGGTAGATATCCAATTCCAAAAACCCCTCGGGGCAACCCTATGAAAACCCTAGATATCAAGTTTCAGCTCAATCGGTAAAATAGTTTAGGCTCTAGTTGGAGGTACAGACAGACAGACAGACAGACAGACAGACGGGAATTCAAAAACCACTTTTTCGGATTCAGGAAGTCATGAAACGTCAAAATTCATCAAAATCTCGAGTTCGAATTTTTTGACGATCACCATACTTTCTCTACCTGTAAGATAGAGAGAAAGTAAAAATAAGAGTGCATAGAATATAAATTTTCCATTTAAACCCTGAGATTTCTTCATTTTCATAATTTTTATAGTTTGTGCAGAGAAGAAAATAAAAATAGCCCAGTAATTTGTCTATTGCCAGTGATTAAACCAATTTTACCACATGTGTTCCTAAATTAGATGTGCTATATATTATGTTATATCTGTGGATGAGTTAAAAGTCTGGCATGTGTGAATGAATTTTTGTTTGATGTTTCTGTTTCCATCTATTAGTTGTGTGCTGGACTAATAATTCAGAGTTTTGTTTTTTCTTTTATCCTCCTGCCAAGGTATGATGAAGTGGACTTGACCTTTGATGCTTCTTTTGTGAATATAATGCAGGACTTTAAAAAGAAAGAGTTGTTTATTTGATTAATGTCAGAATAAAGAACATTTAGAATGATACAATAAAGGATTTTTTGTACATAAGGCCAATGGATATAATGCAGGATTTTCATTAGTGCTGTTTATTTGAAAAAAGGTCGGAGAGGACATAATGGAGACCATTTAGTCATCTTCAATAAGCCTACTATGTATAATGAAACTTACCATCTGCCCAGGCTATTCACATATTTACACTAATGAAGTAGGGATGAAAATGGTAGAACTTGGAAGAAATAAATTCCCATTTGTGTTGAGGCGGAATGATAAATAAATTAGGAAAAATCACCAGGGTAGAGATTACTACCCGTAGGCCATTAATTGTCAATATATCAGTCAAGGCCTAACAACTTTGAAAGTGTGGAAGTTTGTTACGTGACAGACAGATTGCGCGCTATATAGGTGGTTCCTTCTCCCTAAATAGAGAGCAGCAAGGCCCCAGGACTCGAATACGCTCCAGAAAACTTATAAAACTGTTTCTTCCAAGTGTGATGCTGCATATAAAATTAACTTTGTATCGTAGACTAGTAATTTAGCATATAAGGATATTTTATACATAGATTAGAATTAAGGCAACCTAGAGTTAAGAAAGGAATGAGGGAAAATACCAATGTAAAAGAAAGGATAAAAATTGCTTATATTTTGGTTTGGCAATTTGAAACATTAAAATAAAATCATTACAATGATTACCCTTGAACTTTGAAAAATTGTCTTTAAATGATTTTTACTAATGTTATTACAGACACTCACTCTTCCCCTCTCCCCCAGATCCAGCACCCATCAAACATTAAGGCTGCATTCCCTCCCCTCTTTCCCCCTAGCACTGAAACCATTCAGGCCGCTCACCCCTCCAACCACTTCTCTCTCACAACCCCAAGAGTCAAGACCTCAACCTTATCCTCACACACACACCTCCCCTACAACCACCACATATTCAACCCTTATTCCCCGTATTCTTCCCACCCACTCATCCTTGACACCTGAGTAGACCAAGCAAACAATCTCAAAATCAACAGACTAACAAGTTATTTAAATGAAACTATGCTTATGTTAGTTCATTAAATATGTATGGTATAGTGAATAGCATTTGGTTGAATATATCTATGAAGACATAAGTGTTAAAAACTTGGCCTAAAGTACAACAATCAATTTCAAATACAGAAAATATGCTATTATTATAAATTAAGTTGACTGCACCAGTTTATTCAGCATTTAAACATGTCTTCATGTAAGATTAGCCATAGATATTCAAATTTATACATAAATATGTACCTACTTAATCACATTGTTCCCTTATGGGGTAGGCAATAGCTGTGCATGTAGCTAGAAAAACAGCTCTGTACTTAATCCATCCTCACTAACTTTCTCCATACTTCCGCATCCTCGCATATTTCTTTCGCTTCAACAATATACATGAACCGGGATCTTTTAGTCTTAAAACTCTTAATGTTCTTCTTTTTCATACATTTATCTACGACATTTAGCCCTGTCTTAAATGGCCTACTCCTTCCTTTTGATCCACACTCTACCTTCAAATATTTGCTTCGTCCCTTAATCCACACTCATCCTCTCAACATGCACAAACCAACGTAAAACACTTCTTTCACAATGACTTATTGGATTCCCTTTCAAACCGCATTTCTCCGGCACCCATACATTATCGACTCTGTCCATAAGAGTTTGCCCACATATATTTCTTAGATATCTTATTCCAACTGCATTCACCTTTCTGAATTAAATCATTTTATTCATAGTTATTATTTTTAAAAACATTATTCCCCTTCATGCCAAGTGTTAGATGAAGTTCTCAAACAATAATTATATGAGAAATTGGTAGTAACTTCTATTTATGGTAAGCAATACCATCAACTAAGAAGCATTATTTTGCAGAATCATTTAGTAATAAATATTTTAGTCATTGACTTTAATGTCCAATTAAGGCATGTCTGAGAGAATTACACTTTCTAACTGATCAGAGTGTCTTAAAAGTAACATGTTTAAACAATAGTTTCAAACAGTAGAATAATTGGCCCTAATATACATGGATAATATTAATTATATTATAATTAGTTTAACAATGTGTTATATAAACTATTGAAAATCTGACCCGAAACAATTGTTGTAATACATTTTTCAAATAATAATATAGTAATTAATCACTGAATTTATTTGATGATATTGATACATTTGAAAGTGGAGGCCGTGGGAATGAAGTTTGTGAGGAGTATGTTAGCTGTCAGGAGGGGAAACAAGATTAGGAATGAAGTTATCAGATGAAGAGTTGGGGTGCAGGGAGTACATGAGATAGTAGAGGAAGCAAGACTGAGATGGTAGGGGCATGTAATGAGAATGGAAAAAAAAGAGGATGATGAAGAAAATGTGGAAAATTACTGCAGGGGAGACCAAGAAAGAGATGGGACGAGCAGATAGCAGAAAGTGTTCAAGTGAGAGGAGAAGAATGGAGTAAATTAAAGGAGGAAGAGTGGTGGTGATGATGATGATGATGATGATGAGATGATACAATGTTTCAAATTAAAATTTACAAGATTATCTAATACTTTTATTTATAAGGATTTCAAAAAAGTATTATTTTGTGTCTAAATACCATTACCATTTCAGCTTTCTGTCTTTTTTTAGAATCAGACATATCTTGGAAATGTATTAGGTGAATGGGTTGTAAATGTAATCAAATCACATTCGTAAAAATACCACAAAATATGTTAAACCCTCTTATCTAAGACACAACAAACTACAGTTTAGAGCACAAATTAATAAAGAAACAAAATTAGGAAAAAAGTTTCAAAATCAGGCTAGCAAGCTTACATTATCCAAAAGAGAAGGGTGAGAAAGGAAGGGATGCATCTTGACCCTTACAATAGAAGAGAAAACCAGGAATGGTAGGGAAAGAATGTGATATTTCAACAAAAGACTGTAAATGCCTTAACTTTCTTGACCATTTAAACACTGTTTTGTCTAGATAGTGCTATTTTGTTCAGTTTATTGTTATTGTTTTATCTTTAGTAATGACAACACAATTTTATGGCCTGAGGAACATATGGTTATATTATTATTTTAATTAGATTGAAATTATATAATGAAGTAAAAATAATTATTTATTGATAAGTTTCTATTCATTTCTCAAATATATTGCAAAGAAAACAGAAGGTTATATTTCTATTTTTTAAGAAATAAAGTAAATAGTTATTATTTTAGAGTGGGTGTCTATCTATTCTTAACCAGATAGTTTGTTTATCATTTGTTTATTAAAACAGACATATGTATAGATATATGTATAAACAGAAAATAGTGCAAATTATTTATATGGATGGTTGCAAGTTATAAAGTTGTGGTGACCCTTATGAGCATTGTCATTAAGTTTTGTGGGAATAATCAGATAACTTTGTAATTTACTCCACAGATTCAAAATTGTATAGTCTTAGCAAAATAGGGGTTAAAATATGTGATTCTATTAAAATTTTCTTAGCAATGTAGTAAATAATAAATACATCCTTATGATTGTATGTCATATATCATTGAAAGTTTTTAAAATGCAGCATAAAAGAATAAACTTGGACTAGTAAAAAATTGCAAATTTTTTTTAGGTGTTCAGTTGGCAGCACTGGGAAGGACCTTCAGGAGATGGATGATCTGTGACGAATGTGAATCGTGAGCAATGCCAAACTTTGAGGTGTACTAACACAATGAACTACAATTAACAAGTGCTAGATTAACTTAAGAATTAGTTTAAACAAAGTGTGCACTATTATTTGCAGCACAAGTATGATTCAGAATATTACATTGGCGCTGTGGACTTAAGTATTTGTCAATTTATTTTGTTACTGGGCATACTAAAGTAATCATGTCAGCCTAAATTGGCCAAATTACGGAATTTAATGCGCTTTTTGATGAAAGGGAAGTGTTTGAGCACAAGTTGCAATCGTTTTTTAGAGCTAATGAAGTGGTGGATTCAAAGAAACAAAAGGTTATCTTGCTAAGTTTATTACATCAGGTCACGTACAAGTTATTAATAGACTTATGTGTTCCCAATGAGCCTGAACATAAGACTTATAAGGAGATTAAAATGTTACTGTAGTCTCATTATGCAGTGAAGGTATCCATGTTTAAAGAAAGATATCTATTTTATCAGGCATCCAAATCTGAGGGGGAGAGTATTGCAGATTGGACTGCTAGAGTCCAGCATTTAGCAACAACTTGTAGTTTTGGGACTAATTTGGAGTCCAATATCATAGACAAATTTGTGATGGATTTAGCAAACGGGAAAATAAAAGAAAGATTGTTCACTGAGGATCCAATGTCCCTAACGTTTTCAAAAGCTAAGGATATTGCAGAACAAGTTGTGGCAAGTAGTGAATTGTTTTCCAACATTGATGGGGTCAAAATAAAGGAGGAACCTGAAATATTTAGTATCTGAACGATGTTGATTCAGAAATTATATCTGTAATCTGCACTTAAAGAAAGTGTGCAGAGCTTCTAATGCAGCTTCTAAGTACATGATAACTACATCTGGTGAACATTCTCAATTTCAACTTTTCAACACGATCGTGAAGAATCAGGCCTTAAGTGCTGGCAACTGTTAAACTTCAAAATAAATATTTCATTGAGGAAAGAGATTCAGGGGCAACCTTCAGTGCTATGGCTGAATCTATGTATGGAAAGTTTTTCTGAAAAACCTTTGAGACAAACTAATCAAACTTTGTGATATTATCCCCAGCATGTAGTGAAACCTCTGGGCCATTGTTTTATAGAGGTGACGTACAAACAGAGAACTAGTGTAATAGGGTTCCACGTAGTGCCAGAGGGGGACCCTTTATTATTAGGTAGGGACTTTATGAAGACTTTTGGGTTTGAAGTGTGTCAAATACATCACACGTCATCTGAAGATGAATATTTTACAACCTTGCAGAAGAAGTATCCTACAGTTTTTACAGACGTGATCGGATTGCCAAACCCTTCCTTCACCTCTGACAAGATGTGTATTAATCACAACTTGTGAATGTGAGAAATGCCAGGCCTCCACCGTGGTTCGGATCCCACGTTAAACTGTAGGTCCTCCATTTCATCTCACAATCACCCTACCATTACACATTAGCGTAAGTGCGTATAACCCAAACGGGTAGTAAGACACAGTGATAAGTGATGATGATAATAATAATAAATAATTAATAATAATTAATAATAATAAATGATAATTAATAATAATAATAATTATAATTTACAGACGTGTTGGGTACCTTTAACAAAGAGAAATTTAATTTGAAATTAAAAGATGGAGCAGTGTCAACATTCTGTAAATATAGGTCCATGCCTTTTGCGTTAAAACCTAAAGTGGAGGCTGAATTAATTCGCTTACAGGAAATAGGAGTGATTTCTTCCCAGCAAATACAGTAGATGGGAAACGCCGATTGTTCCTATTGCTAAGCCGGATGGTTCTGTCAGAATCTGTGGGGATTTTAAAGTGACATTAAACCTATTTTTTGAGGTTGACCGCCACCCGCTACCTATGGTAGAAGAGGTTTTTCAAATAATGCAAGGCAGTACATTCTTTTCAAAATTGTATTTACAAAGTGCATATCAACAAGTACTACTAGATGATAGTTCCAGAGAGATAGTCACAATCAGCACACACAAAGGGCTGTACTCATACAACCGCATTCCATTTATAATACCCCCAGCACCACATTTATTTCAGAGAATTATTGAAGGCCTATTAGCAGGAGTGGAAATAATTGCAGTATGGCAGGATGATATTATTGTTGGGGGCAAAACATGATAAAGAGATTGTGTGATATATTGTCAAGGCTTAAGGAAAATGGATTAACTCTTAACGTCAATAAGTGCTCATTCATGCATGAATCTATTAAATATCTTGTATACATTATAAGTGAAAAGGGCCTAATGTTAGATAAGAAATTGATTGAACCAATTATGAAGGTTGAACCACCAGTAAACGTCACCCAAGTAAAATCCTTCCTTGGGATGGTGGAATATTATAGAAGGTTTCTTCAGGACGTGTCAACTACACTTAGCCCCTTATACAGTCTGTTGAAGAAGGGATCCGAGTGGAACTGAAGCTTCAAGTTTTCTCAAGCATTTGAACAAATTAAGGTACAACTGATCTCGGCTCCAATATTGGCTCATTATGACCCAACGCAAGAGTTTATACTTACAACAGACGCCAGCCCAATGGGAGTCTCTGGGGTTCTGAATCAACTCTATGAAGATGGAACAATACGTCCGGTTGCATATGCCTCCCGCACGCTGACAGAGACAGAACACAGATATCTCCAAATACATAGGGAAGCACTAGGATTGGTTTTTGGAGTGCAAAAGTTTGTGCAATATTTGTATATGCGGAAATTTAGGCTCGAAACAGATCACAAGCCACTTGGGCCAAAGAAAGGAAGCTCAATTCTTTCCGCAAATCGCCTCCAAAACTATGCATATTTCCTATCAAATTTTAACTACCAGATACAGTTTGTGCCCACCCATATGAATTGTGCTGATTACTTGTCTCGTGCAGTCCAGACGTCAGATTTGGAACATGAAAGTGCTCTTTTACATTACTCCCAGAGTTTCCAGGAGGGACTCTGTAACCTGAACAGAAAACTAGTGGATTTCCATTGCAGAACAGATTCAGTGCTAAGCAGGCTGGAGAAGTGCATTGTTAATGGTTGGCCAGCAGCAGCTAAGGAGCCACTATCCCAGTTCAAGTCTATACAAGATGAACTAGATGTCAAAGGAGGGTGCATTTTTCGAGGAAGCCGATTGGTCGTACCGTCGTCTTTTCGAGACAGAATCCTGTGGGAACTACATGTTGGGTACTTATGAGTGGTCAAGACTAAAGCTATCAGGTAAGAATTACTCCTGGTGGCCTCGCATGAACAAGGACATCAAGAACTACGTCTTGGGATGTCTCACATGTCGGGTAGTTCAACAATCACTTCAGAAAGGCCGTCTGAATCCATGAAAGTGGCCGGCAACATTGTGGTGTCGAATCCACATTGACTTCCTTGGACCTATAGATGGGATGAATTACTTATTTGTTGTTGATGCTCACAGTAAATGGATTGAGGTATGCTCAATGAAGTCGACTACTTCCGTGGCAACAATTTGTGCCCTTACTACAATTTTTTCTCGGTTTGGATATCCAGAGGTTCTAATATCCGGTAATGGCAGTCAACTAATAAGGTCTACAGAATTCACTGAATTATGTTCAAGAAACGGCATAGAATGTAGGGCTGGGGCCCCATATCGTCCCGCAACCAACGGACAAGCCGAAAATGGAGTGTGTCAGATAACACAATGCTTACGCAAAGCTAAATTTAAGGAGTCTATGTATCCACGGCAATGAAGGAATTTCTACTAACCTACCGAAACACCCCACACATCACAACTGGAGTATCCCCAGCAGAGCTTATGTTAGGTAGGAATCTGCGCACTCGGTTGGATATAATCAACAATAGGGTTAAGAATGTGGACAGCAGAGAACTACTACTAACACAAGTCCAAACCAAAGTGAGTATTCAGCAAGAGAGGCAAATAAAGAACTCAGGTAAAAGGGAGTGTCATTTCAAGAAAGAGGAGAAAGTTTTAAATAAACAGTTCAACAAAAAGAAAATTACCTGGATTGAAGTGGAAGTGCATAAAGTGCTAGGGAGCTGCTTATATTTACTGTGTGCGAGTGGAAACATTGTAAAGAGACCTTTGAGCCAAATAACACCTGCCAGATTATCAAATAAAAGGAGTAGGCCGGGGGATGTGTCTATCAACCATTCTGTTTTTCCCTGGCGGTTGGAGGATGTGAATGGTGGGACCCGCTCCCTGGTGGCAGTGACAACAACAGTGCCCTACCACCTACTGTTGATGAAGAGGCAAGAGCTGGAGACTTTAGAAAGACCCCAGAAACTTCGCCAGACTCAAACGAGCGCAGGCCCATCCCATCAAGGTCACCTCTAGGGAAGCAGAATGAGGGCACGTTCATCCGCAAAGGAAGAAGCAGCCCCCACAAAAGCTCACGTATTTGCCTTTTTGATGGGGGAGTGGGATAGTGAAGTATTCAGTTGGCAACACTGGGAAGGACCTTCAGAAGATGGATGATCTGTGACGAATGTGAATCGTGAGCAATGCCAAACTTTGAGGTGTACTAACACAATGAACTACAATTAACAAGTGCTAGATTAACTTAAGAAATAGTTTAAACAAAGTGTGCACTATTATAATATGCAGCACAAGTATGATTCAGAATATTACAGTTTTGAATCTAAATTCATAGATAGCTGTGAATAGGTGTCTGTCCTGATTCTGATGCTTTAAGATGTAAAAATAAAAAACTCTCACTTTAACTTAAAAAGTTTCAACCGAAGATTTTGTCTGAATAAAAATAAAAGGACTTTACTGTTAGCTACACAAATATACTTTAGTAGACAGGAACATTTAACAATTAGAGAATAATAAAACTTTTAAGTTCTAATTAAAAAAGTTACTTTACCCAAAGTTAATTATAATTAATACCTATATGTCACAATTAATATTTATGCATCTTTTTTGTGTTATTTATTGCATGATAAAAAACAAGATATATTTAAATTGATTGATTAAATAAATGATTTTATACTTATTTTATCCACTTTTTAATAATCCTTGTATTTCATTAGTTTGAGAGCAGCAAAAACAAGTAACTCTACTCACTAGCATAAAACAAAATAAAAATATACTAAATTTTGATTACAGTGTTTACTATCTAAGAGAAAATTTATAATAGCTCAGTTTTTCCTGTATGTTTTTACTGTTTATATTGATTTAAATTTCTGAATGCTTTAACATAAAAAAATCCTTTGTTGAAAAATATTTAACTTTCCAACCCAATATAGCTTTTTAACAAAGCCAGACGTGCAGTTAAAAAGATGTACAGTAAAAAGTATTCATCAAAGATTATCTTAGATAAATAAAATTTTCATACCTTTCCATTGGGTGAACTCTTTTTGAACACTCTGAAAACAAACAAAAATTATTATTTTCAATCAAAATTATACTTAAAATAACAAACCACATAGCAATAGAATAATTTTGTTATATAAAATTGATATCATTTATTTACTGACAAAACTAAGCATTTAAATTGATGAAAAATTCTATAAATTTGAAAATAAATTTTACAAGAGTTACAATGTGAATTCTTAACTAACACAAATGTTACATTCAAACTATTCTCGGTTTAGACATAAATTTTGTATATTAAGATTAATAAATTAACATATTAACTTGCCATGATCCTTAGGGTTTATTAACTAATTGAATTAGTTTTAGTTATATTCATTTTAATTGTAGTAGGGAGAAATATGAATTTATAATATAAGGACAGTACTTGGATGTAACAGCTAATTAGATTAATTGGTACAACTTCTTTGGTCAAATTGAACAATATAAATTAAGAAACCTAACATGAAGATAATTTATTCAAAGAGAAACTATCATATCAATAAATTAATTCAAATAAAACAGGTGCAATAACTTTTCCTTAACTCATTCCGTACTTACTAGAAAGCAGCATTATTTATATTTTAATACAAATAAGATATTGTTTTTACTTATTGTCTTTATTACTTTAAAATCAAACATGGACTTTAAATTCTTAGACTTTTTTTTTATAAACATTACATAATATACCTGTGTATAAGGTGCTTGTTTTATACACAATGAGATATATATATTTTATATATATTTATATATAAATAGCTCTAGTATCATCTTGTTGGCGACTCTGTATTTAAATACTATATTATGAGTATGACAAATTGACAGCAGTAGCGCTTTAACAACGCCATTTTATTAAACTTTTGCACACGCTAAACTACCACCCACTCTAGGCAAAGATTAAAGTAGGTTATAGCTCACACAGGGCATGGCAATATAGAAACAATGTTTTTGTAATTGTATACTTTTAATCTTCATAGATTTGTGTTAAAGTGTCATATCCTATTATCTACAGATATTTTCATCAGTTTATAATGTAGGGCTACCTGGGTTGAAGATGGATTAAGAAATCTTATTTATAGGCTATCATACTCAACTTGAACACAGGCCTACGTTTTATGTACCAGTTTTGTTAAGTTTGATTAAAAATCCCCCAAAAAGTGTTTATATTTACCACTCTCCGCAGCAGCTATATGTTCAGACAATGTGAATTAATCCACATTAGGCCTACTATTAGTAGAAATGCCCAACCATTTATTCAGCTGAAGTGAAACGAGAGGGAGGTCAGTGTTAAAAATTAAAATCTTTGCTTTTAACTGTTAAATAATAAAATTCATTTTGCAATTTGAAGAAAATTCTTGAGACTATGGTTAAAAGTGATTATGTACCAGTAAACATATAAGTTAAGGACTTATATTTATTTCTATAATAGTAGGTATATAAAGAGAGTGGGATTCCTTTTATTTCTTTGTCATCATATGACAAGTTTTATATTTTTTGCCATCTCTACACAAAGAAGCAGAACAAATCTCCAATAATAACAAATTAATATTGTAAAATAAATTATATATAATCCAAACAAATCAACAAAACTCTCATCAATCACAGAAGAACGTTATTATCTATACCATGAATATTCAAAGAATGTCACATCCCACCAAAATATTTAATAGCAATAGTTATAATTTTTAATATTATAAACGAACCCACTCAAACAAAACTTAACCTTACAGACATCAACCATTTTTTCATAAAACTTTGGGATCCAAAAATATTAAATCTTTCAAACAATTCAAAACATTATTTTAGGAAATGATTCCTCATTTACCAATTTTAAACTAGAAATAATCATTTTTAAAAATCAATCATTTGTAAAGTACCTGTTAGAAAGGTTATGAAGAATATCGTAGACGTGAATGTCCGAATGAACACAGTTACACTTTATTAAACAAGAGAATATAAATGAAAATAGCACACGACACTACATGGCAATCTTCAAGGTAACGAGCATCCAGCAAGACAAGGACACCAAAGTGGTAGGAGGTTGTGTGCACATTTGTACTGTCCATGAATGTGGGTATGCATAGATGACGACACTAATTGTGAGCTGAGACTCGTGAACAAATGTTCTCAGCGTAGCCTGTGGTGTTGTCCTTGCTCAGAGCAAAGGACTCCTGACACTTCCCCTTGAGTCAAGGATCATGAGAAGAAATAACATCTCTATTTCAAGGCAGCCATCCCAGCAGATTTTGTGCACCAAGTATGCTTTGATCTTGGCAAAGCCTTGGTCAGAAAATCAGCTATTTGATGCTCAGTCGATATGTGACTCACAGTGAAAGACTTGTCCTGCAGCATGTCCCTGACAAAATGGTAACGGATGTCAATGTGTTTGCTCTCGGAGTGGAATATTGGGTTCTCAGCCAGTCTCAGCGAGCTTTGGTTGTCACAATAGATTGTTAGATCTGCCAATTCGTCAAGGCCCAACTCACGGATAAAACGTTTGATATAAATGGCCTCTTTTACACATTTTGATAAGGCCATATACTCGGCTTCTGTGGTGGACAGAGCCACTGTCCTTTGTTTCCTAGAGTCCCAAGAAATTGGGCTTCAGTTGAACAGGAATAAATAGCCTGTATAGGATCGTCTATCCTCAGCACAATTACCCCAATCGGCGTCTACAAACCCTTTCAATTATTCAAGATCTGTCCTGTAGGTTAGTCCGACATTGTATGACCCCTTCAGGTACCTGAGAACCCGCAAGGCTGTCTTCCAATGACTTGCCCCATAACAATTGTTTAATTGACCCATGTAGCTGACAGCGAAAGCAATGTCAGGCCGGGTTAATGTGGACAAGTAAGTAAGAGCTCCTACCAGTTCATGATAAGGGAGCTTCTTATCTTCTTCATTTGGTCTCTTGACTTCCCTTCAGTTTTGCTGTCGATAGGAATACTTACTGGTTTACAGCCAGTCATATTAAAACAAGCAAGAAGTTCCTGTACATAACCTCACTGTCGTAAAGAGATGTACCCATCACCCTGGTCAATCTCAATGCCCAAACAACACTTTGCGTTACCAAGATCTTTTATCTCAAAATGCTTACCCAGCTCCAATCCTAGGTCAGCGATTGTTTTTGGATTTTTAGACACAATTAGAATATCATCTACATATGTTGCTATTAATGTCGCATCTTCCACTGAACCGATTTGGAACAAGCACGGATCAGATTTAGTGGGAGTGGCGCCAAGTTTCTCAAGGTTTTGATCCAGCTTGTTGTACCAACTCCTACCCACTTGGCGCAATCCATACAGGGACTTCTTCAGAAGGCACACTTTATTACCTTTGCTGAATTCTTTCAACATGATCCTGGCCTTGTTGCCGGTCGAGCTATTACCCTCGGAGCTTATGATGCTCTGTAGTACCTACTCATAATTTTTTGGAGTCTCCATATGGATTTCTTCTTCAAGTTCACCGTTTAAGTAGGCTGTAGTGACGTCAAATTGTCTGACCCTCATGCCGAATCGCGCTGCCTGTGATAATATGAGGCAAATGGATCCGATTCGTGCCACGGGTGCAAAAGTCTCTGAAAAATGAATGCCAGGTCGTTGGTTGAATCCTTGTGCTACCAACCTTGCCTTCTTCTCAAACGTTCCATCAGGTTTTGATTTGTTGCGCAATACTATGCGGCACCCGATGACTATTCCTTGTTCAGGTTGATTGATAAGCTTCCACGTATTATTTTTTAGAACTGACTTCATTTCACTTACGATAGCTTGGAACCATTCTGAAGCATCAGGACCCATCATTGCTTGATTCATCAGCACTTCAGAGATGAAGCTTTTCTCGACCTCCTCAACGATTTAAGTTTGTTCAGGAACACCTGGATGATAAATCTTCCTCGGCCTTCCCCTAGAGCCTGTCCTTACAACCTTTGGTCGACCACATCCTCTAGGCTGGTGTGGAGTTTGAGCTTCAATGATGTCGTTATTGACATCATCCACTTCGCAAGGAATGTCGTGTTCAACATCCAGAGCATTGACGGGCACAAGCGGCTCGTCAGGACCGAAGCCACGAAAATCCTGTTTTTGCTCAGAGTCGTCTGAGGCCGATGTCAGATTTTCTTCCTCGTGTAGAGGATTTTGTTCGAGGTCCACGTGATGTTTATCATGCTTTAAGTAGTCATCTGTTGGAGTTTGCAAACTAACAACAGCAGCATCATTGGTATCCTTGAGCTCATCTTCTAAGAATTTTACATCGCGGCTGATAATTACCTTCTTTTCTGATGACCAAATGCAGAAGGCTTTGGATTCCTCCGAGTATCCAAGGAAAATTCCCTCCAGACCCCGCTGCTCGAGGTTGCCTTTGCAGGGTTCTCGATCGAGCTAAAATACATGACTGCCATATACTCTCAAGTGTGAGATATTGGGTGGTTTGCCGGTCCATGCTTCAAATGGTGTGAGACCGTTTAAGCTTTTGGTGGGTAAGCGGTTTCGTAGGTAGTTGGAGGTGTTGATTGCCTTAGCCCAAAATGAATTTGGCAATTTGGACTCCATCAACAAACATCTGGCTGCATCGAGAAGTGTACGTTTTTTCTTTCGGCTACATCGTTCTGTTCCAGGTTGTGAGGAATAGTCAGTCTTCGGGTAATCCCTTGCTTCTTCAAGTATTGATCAAACTCTAGGTTTGTGTACTCGCAACCATTATTAGATTGTAAGCACTTGACCTTTTGCCCTGCTGATTTTCTATGAGGGTTAGGTACCCCACCGTCGCGTTGAAAACCTCACCTTTGACTTCAGGAACCTGACTTCACACCATCTCATGGAGTCATCGATAAACTCAACGTAGTACTTTGTACCTCTTAGAGAACTTGTCCTCATCTGCCCACATGTGTCTGTGTGTATGAGGTCCAAAAATTGTGTTTTTCGTTCAGACCTCTTGGGAAACAAAGTCCTCGACATTTTTCCCTTTGAACATACATCAAAGTCTGGTTTAGATGTTGTTTGTGTGAGTTGCACTCCAGTCACTTCTTTGCGTACAGCGTCTATGATGTCTCTCGTGTCCGAGTGGTCTGTGTAATAATTTGAGCGGAACTCTAACCTGTTTTTGAGGGGGCTATGCGGTACGAGCGTCTTCTTCAAACTGGCGCATGTAGTATAGATCCCCAATTGTCAGCATGTAGTTCGACTTGCCCGTTCAAGTTCACTACTTCAGCGCATTTTTCTTTAAAAACAACATCAAAGTCTCGGTCGGTAATCTTACTGACAGATAAGAGGTTAGTCCTCAGATCTGGCACGTGCGATGCATCGGTCACTGTGAAGTTTTTCTTGTTGCCCGATACATTGGCGGTAAACAGTAACGTTCCTTTTCCGATAATTTCAGTCGATGAGTTGTTTGCACTTTAGTTTTCACCCAGTTTTTTTTTTATAAAATAATTTTGTTTACCACTTCTGTTTATGAACGTTACGTCCGACGTTTCGCCGCGCGTGTTATTTTTCGAGCATCGTTTTCTTCGATGATCTTAGCGCTTAGGCCCTCCGGCGTTGGTAGCTCGTGACGCGACTCGATTAGGGTTGTTTGAAATATTTGTGAGGTTAGATCCTTTAACCATTTCATTAAATACTTCAAACAACCCTAATCAAACTAAATGGATGAAATTTAACTATACAGGCCATGAAACCAATATAATCATTGAGATTTTACAAAATTATAATATCAAAATAGCATTTGGAATGGACAACCCAATCAAAAAACATCTAACTCTAATCTCAACACCCAAAATAAATACAACAAAAGTGGAATTTACAAACTAACTTGTGAATGTAATGGTGCTTATATAGGCCAGAATGGGAGGACACTTTCTAGACGTTATGCTGACTTTAAATACAATAGAATCAAATCTAAATTTGCTGAGCACCTAAAAACCTCAGGTCATCAACCAACACCCATCAACCAATGCATGAAACTTCTTCAACCTTCCACCAAAGGTCCAAAAATTAATATTGCTGAAAACCTCCATATTTATAATGCTACTTTTCATCACAATATTATTCTAAATGAACAAACAAAATTCGCGAACTAATCCCTTATCAATACAATCAAGAATCTCCCACAACATGTGAAAATCAAAAACTCAAATAAATCCCATCCTATAAACCCTGTCCTCCTACCATCATAGTTGAGACCTGTTTGGGCCAGTGTCGAGAAGATTAGAACCTGATTTCATTCTCCCTTTGTCCTATATTTTCATTCCAGACAAACCCCATTTATTTTATTTTCATTATTTTTTGTCTATCTATATTCAACAGCGCTTAACCAACCGACACACTAGCGACATCTCAAATATAAAATTTTAACTTTCCCAAAATTTTTATTTTGGTCACTTGGTCTTTTCTAGAACACTCATCACAAAGGTTATAAAATTAATAATTTAATGCACACAAATCTATTGCACTGTGTTAACATTGGGAATAACATCTTAATCCCAATCTGAAGGTAAGCTTGATAGTTTGGGTGCGTTTCTTGATAGTTAAATTTATATATTATAATTTTTGTTCTCTCATTTTATTATTACAACATGATTATTTTTAACGTCAGTTTTTTAGTTTAAGTCTCTGTGTATCCTCATATTGCTAGTTTGATTTTTTTGAATTTGTGTTAAAATCTTGGTTCATGTGTTTAGTAAGCACAGGCCCAGGCTCTAACTAAGTAAAGTTAGAACATTTAATTCATAATTTTATATAAACTGACAAGCTATTTGTAGAGTTATATTCATATAAGAACAAATTATCAAAATGTGGGTACAATAAATGAAATTTTGTAAACGTTATACCCAACTATTGACCACATTTTTGCAGACACCGAGATTAGTACTTGGATGACATCTTAGATTCTGCGCCCACGTGACACCATCTGTTTACTCGCACTCGTTTAGCCGCCATTATTTAACAACTGTTGAGCGTTGTAGTCACTTTCCAGCTAGTAGCGGTAGCTGTAGAGCTTATACGCATGCGCGCGCCAGTAAAATCAGTACCAACCTTACGTTTTCTGCATAAAAATCCTTCAGATATTCTTCAGATAGCTATCCGGCAGATAAATTCAGTTTGTAATACGCGTAAAATATTAAAGTGGCTGATAACCTTTATCTGGCCGCTAACTTTAACCTCTCAATAGCAATATTTATCTAGTAGTCATAAGACCAGCCCTTAATAGGTTACAGATGATGGGAGAATGGTGATTAAATCCCAATCAAGTATAATGAGTGATTTTTCTAAATGGGTTCTCAACTTCACTCAGCATAAGTGCAGGTACATTTTATCTCAATTCTAGCATCCTCATCCCTACCTCAATAGTGTAAATATACGTACAGATAGGCTGAAAGGATAGCAAGCTGTAGAGTAAAAAATATTGCTCATCATCATTAGGTCATAAATCTTGGGATTTATTTGCCCCAGCTCTCCAATTTTGCCTATCGTGGACAATTTTTTTTATATTCCTTATTTCCAAATGTATGCTAGTCGAGGTTAGTACTTGTAATTAAAATTTCAACTTCCGGTTAGTATTTTCAACATTTTACTAGGAGTTGCACATCTTATGGTTATCGCATTTTTATTTAATTCCCCATTTATAAATTGAGACCATTAAAAAAGGTAAGTATTGACTATTGAGTCTAAAATGATAGAGAGAGATCATTGCTGTACAAACATTTCCCCTAAGAGGTTAAAGAAAAAAAAATCAACTTTTTGAGAGACTTACTTATCTACTTATTCCGTGGAATTGGAAAATTATTGCATTAAAACTTTAGTATCTCTGTACAAATAAAGCTTACAAAATTATAATAATATATTTGCAATAACTAAAAAACTATGGGTTATAGATATAATTCAAATGAAAGATTTTTTATTTTTAATAGTACTACAATTTTGCAACGTTAAGTTATTTAGTATCTCAAATAGTTGCAGAGATACGAAAATTTCTGCTTCTGTAAAGTACCCTAAAAGTCATTTTCATAGGAAAATTAAAATAATCCATTTTATTTGTGATTTCAATCAACGCCTATGTTTAAATTTTAATCAAAATCGTTAGAGCCGATTTTGAGAAAATCAATTTTTTCTCTTTTCACCCTTCAGTAAACTACCCTTAATTTTAGGGTTAATTATCCAATTCCAAAAACCCTAGATATCAAGTTTCAGCCGGATCGGCAAAATAGTTTGGGCTCTAGTCGGAGGTACAGACAGACAGAAATTCAAAAACCACTTTTTCGGATTGAGGGGCCCATGAAACGTAGAGATTCAACAAAATCTAGAGTTCGATTTTTTGACAATCACAATACTTTCTCTACCTGTAAGATAGCGATAAAGTAACAAGCAAGTCATTTATTGTTCTTTAATACCTAAAATAAATGGCTTTTTATGTGCTAGTAGTCCATTGAGAATTGGACAAATGTGTATATGTTTTGTTTTTTTAATCTGAATAATCAATACTACAACCACCCAAAATATTTGCTATTCCTCATGAAACACCTTGTATACATATTTTTTAAAGTCTTCACATTGAAAATTCAAAATATCCTAAGTTTGGTCAATATTCAACCGTTAACAGTGTACCCATAACATGTGTTAAAGACTTTTTTTTATGTTTATCTTGAGATGTTAGTAAAACTTAAATATTTTGTATTTTATTTTATTAAAATAAATTTTATATTGGTAAATCCAATTCTACAATGTCACTTAACAAACAACCATATATTTATTTCCAGAATCCATAAAACATCCCCAAGAAATAGACAAATATAGCAAAATAAAATGTGATAAATTATATTGCTCAACCTTAATTCTCTATTACAATGGCAAATGTCTTTAGGGTAAGTTTTAGTAAAAATAATTAGCTGCCCGCCGCCGCCGCCACCGCACCACCACCATCATCACACCACCACCACACCACCACCGCCACCACCACCACCACCACTCACCTAGTTGCTTGTCGCTTACTACTGGCATCATCCATGTCAGGGCTACTAGGAGGATGCAAAGGTCCAGAATGGGTCCAGGATGCTTCAGATACTGCAGGGTCCCCCTCCAGACCTGCCTATAATATACAAACAAATAGGTTTAAATTCAGAGATATAGGTTAGGTAATTTTTAAATATACAAAAATAAAAATTAATAAATTCACCAAATTATATAATTTGTTTAAGTTTACCAGAATGATGAGTTTGGTTGAGATTTTTTGGTGCTATGCATCTTTCTACTCAGGCTTACACCAAGTAGTGAATATTATTTGTGTGATTTGGTTGTGATAGTATTAAAAAATATTAGTTTTGTTATACAGTCCTTGGCTTTGAAACTTAACCCTTTGAGTGCCATGCCTATTCCAGAACTCACACAAAGAGCGCCAGAGGTCTGTTAGGTTTTGTGTGCGAAGAATGCCAGAGCTATTTCCTCATTTTTTGTAAGGATTTGCAAGAAAATTCACCAAACCTTTATTTATGAAGCGATTATTTTGATTTTTCTATCATTTTAATCTTCATGTACTTTTCCTTAATAATAATAATAAATTAAAACAATACAATTAAAAATTTTAATTTCTAAATTTAAATTGAATTGTCAATTTTTTAATTTTTTTTTCAAACATAAAGCTAATTTACATATTTAAAAAATATATACACATTCTATTATTATTTTGCTGTAGTGCATTTAGTTTTTTACAAGAAAATAAAGTTTTGAATATATATGATTATAAATAGGAATTGCAGGAATTTTTATTTGATATCCTACATTAGATATTTTTGGGCCGTTATTAGCTTACCTTACCTTACAGCAAGATTTATTATTTTGCTTACCTCATGAATAAATATATAGGCCTACACATAATTAATGCATTTTTCAAAAAACCTTTTATAATTATTTAAATAGTATATTTTTCTTAACTTCAGAACAATTTAACCCGTGCATATGAAAACTATTTACATCAGTATGAATTTGAGCCACACTTCTGTTTTCCCATGCAGCTCGTACGTAAACTGGTGTTGCACTTAGCACATTGAGTGTGTGCAGTGGCGGATTTAAACATTTTGCGCCCCTAGGCACAGTTATAATATGCGCCGTCCCTCCAGTTTTTTTTTTGTCAAGGACTTAGGGAGTTTCGGTGGAAATATGTGTTGTGGGATGGGGGGGGGGGGGATGTTAGTATCCGAGAAAAGATTTCTACGAAAGATAATCAGGCATGTACAGTACATGCCCTACAATAGCATGAGTTTACATTATGAAGAAGGGAAGACTGACCTCAGTTACAAAGCGATTGTAAAGTACAGTTATTTAAAAATAAATATTGTCATTCTGACCTAAATTTGAACTATTCCGATAGTGTCATTCAATAATTTTTAAACGTAATTATTAAAAACAAAATATTATAATAAAAATAATGTTATCCGAAATGTGCCGACCCTAGGCCCGTGCCTAGTGGGCCTATAGTGTAAATCCGCTTCTGAGTGTGTGACTGTATGTCATTGTAAATGTACTAAACTCCCAGTTCCAATAACAACACACACTCTCTCCAAACAAATGTGGGTATATTTCTTCACAAGTAGATTCATCTCTACCATATCAGCACAATTAAAATATGTTCATAAAAAGTGAATATTAGAAAGATGGTGACCGTGTCTAGATAAGATCTGTCTTTCTTTATTTGTATCAGAGCCTTTATCTACTTAGCCTCAATACCAGTCTTGCATTAGCCCTCTTAGACAACCAAATTTCCCATCTCAGTTTGATTGGATAATACAGACTATCTATCAATATGAGGGAAGAAGGGGACTTTTATAGTGTCATGTTTAGAGCTAATGAACGCTATATGCTATGACATTATGTTCTTATCCAAATCATTACAGTCATATTTAATTTTTCCTGAAATTTATGCCATTTGTACTTGTCTCAATTCTCCTCCTGTGACCCAAAATATAATTCAACGATTGTAACCTAATTGTTCAATTACAGCATCACCATTTTGTATAGAATCAAGACCAAAATTGATTAAATTAATCCAATGACCTTTCATAATAGGGGTGTCTTGTTTTAATATAATTTTTTCACAGTTTGTATTAATCAGCACGCAATACTATATAAGGATTCACTATCTTTGTATCATATCTTAGGAGTATTGTCAGCTTTTACATATTATGAAATAAAGGGTAGTTCCGTCCTAATTCTACCTATTTAATTAGTATTTGATGCAATTGAGAATGGTTTGAAACAATAAACACATTCACTCCTTCAACTACATCAATGACACAAATGTCAGCAATAGTTATTTCCAACACTATCATGGCAGTGTCACTAGTATTTCAAAGTTCAAATAATACGTTGTTTTCATTGTCAAGCCACACCCATAAGCTGTGAATGATTGCATAGTATAAACATAACTTTCAGGATAAATTATAAACCTTATATATAAATCATTAGCTCAAGTACCCTGTTCCACCAGGGTTCAATTCAGTTTGTGAATTATTGTATATAGACAGTGTGAACACTCATGTTTGAATTATATTGAATTTATGAGTATCGTGACTCTTCCATCTTCTCAAAGGAGATTAAATACAAATAAATATTTATTTAATTTGATAAAATCTAATAAAAATTGGATTTGATTCAGCAACTTTTTGTAGATAACATTGGAAATTTTCACGCCTGGTGCTAGAATGACCAGATCAGCTTGTTTGCTAACTCAGGATCAGCATCTGCTAATTTAAGTCTGACCTTGGGATTTATATAGTCGTTCTGAAGCATAGGTTGACTCGATTTGTATCCTTTTAAATTGAGATGTGAAATCAGATGGGATCAATAGAATTCTGGGAATGAAAAGTGGCTCCTTCGAAGCAAGTCCTGTAAAAATTACCTATTATATAAGATGACACATCAATGACTTCACTTGCAGTCTGGCTCCAATGCAGAATTATAGGAGCCCCAATAATCTTTAGTTCAAAGATGTGACTGGGTAGGCCCGGCATATTCAATGAATTCAAAATCTTAACTGGTCAATGAACAATTTCATCTGGATATATGAACAAGTTCAGGGAATTGTACATGTGTTCAGCTCACACAATTATTTTTTCCAGCACTAAATCATTAATTGCAGAGGTTGAATCATTCATGGGTGCCAAAAAAGCCCTTTTCCTGAACCAAGATAAAGGTTTGTTTTCACTGTTATATACACTTGGATAAATCTGACCAATCAACAATTTAGTGGTTTCTACAACCATGCAAAAATCCAAATTTTGGAGGCATATTTTGCCATCTTGCCCTTACATTTCCCAAATGCCAATATGTAATATGGTTTTTGTGTATGTACATGTGCTGTTGTCCCTATGCGATAATATATAACCCACTTTGGTGGCCGCATGGTTTAACACGCTACTTTCCTGTTAGAGTAGCCAAAGATAGGGAGATTGGGGTTTGATCCTGGTCAGGTGCAATGAGGGTGGTTTTACCTAAATGGTTTTTCACTCTCTTTCCATGCAAGTGCGGGTGCACTTCCTCTCAATTAAATCTTCCTAATCCTTAACACATTAGTGTAATTAGTATATAAGTGTATAACCCGAACGGGTAGTAAGACACAGTGGTAAAAAAATAAAATAAAAAACATGCATGTTCTGAGCTAGAGAAAATTTTTCAACAGGCCACTAAATAGATTCTCTCTTCAAGCATGCAATGACTCGAGTGCCTGAAGTCACCAGCAAATAAGACAGTTACTTCGCTCATCACTTGGTTGTTCAATCCCAAGTACTTGAGTGTTCTATCTAGTGCTTCTGTGGACATTTTATGAGACTGTGAACTTTCATCCTTAACAATCAGTGAATACTTATGCAACAATTTTGATAAAGCACTCTTGTTTTGTTATGTTGCAGACGGGAGTCTCAGTGAACACATAACTAAGGAGCAGCATGAACACCGGATGAACTGTTCTTCCATCTTGGAGAAGAGTTGCAGTGATTTCAGATGATGATGCTTGTGCAATGTTTCTTTTTTCTGTGATTTTAATTGAGTCAGTAGTACAATGATCACAAGTTTATTTGCCGGTCCCCCTAGGAGAGTCTAGAAAATAAATCTTTCTGGACCAATTTTTAAAAGTGACAAATATATCTGTAAACTCTTGATTGCCAGTTAAGTACTGTTCTTGTTTTTTCAGAGTATTGACAGCTATTCGGCATTGTATCAAGTTTCCCTAACCAAATATGTAACCTCTGGATAAAAATCAGAGCGGGAAGCCAACATCTTTAATGGTCTAATAAAGAATGCATGATATTTTTTATTTAAATTAAAGCTTCATCAAATATATGATCATTATAATATCTACTTGTGGACACATCGCTTGTATGCATTGTAAAATATCCTCAGCTAAATTGTTTCACTGTCTTATCCATAAAGAAAGTGGATCTGAAATGTGGCAAAAAATTAACATAACTGCAAATAAATTTCGAAGCAATGATGGTGAATCAGACACTGCAGCCTTTGTCAGTGTTCCATTTCTTGACTTTTTCTTGATCTTTTCTTGACCATAGACTAATTTTCTTGACTTTTTTTTATATAAATAAGAACGACAATGTTTAGAAAGTATAAATGTGTGTAGGATATATATATATTTTTTTAATCTCTCCTACCAAGCGATCCAGTTGAGATAAATACAAAAATTGTAATTGTGCAAGGAAAAATATTTTAAAAAGTATTTTACACAAACCAAAAATGTTTAATTCTCATTTTGGATGGGGTATAGCTTAAGAAAATAAATATTTAATTAAGTAAATTTAATATGAAATTATTACTCTTAATATTTGCTAGTATAAAGAAATAAACTAAAGTATTACAACAAAACAATATTAAATAAGAATAAAGAATATTGATCAGCATAGATTTCAATCAAATGTATTAGAAAGGTAAGAAAATAGAAAGCTTTTAAAAACAAAGCACAAGCAATAAAACATGGCACTTGCCGTTCATTCTGACCTTTGCAAGTATTACTGGCTCCAAAACCAATCATAATTTTGGATGCAGTCTTCAATACAACAGGATTTGATACATCTATTTTCATTAATCACATTGGGTTATCATAATCTATAATGGATTTCTTAGCTATGCAACACGCAAAACTGTAAATCAACATGCATAGTCTTTAATACAAAAATTAGAGAAGAGCATAATTCAACTGATGCCTTATTAAAAATTGGCTCAAATTCAAAGGCAACTGATAACAAAAATTCCAACTTTGCTAGAAACAGCTTGTCTACTAGGACCAATTTTACCTTGCCAAAATTTGTTGATGTTGGTGGATTTCTTTCAAAAGCTTCCACATATTTATGAAGAAATGTAATCATTTTAAGTGCTCGTTTCAACCCACCCAATATCACACAATTTTAGTGGGAAAAATTTACGATCCAGTGCTCCGAGAGTATTCACTTCATCTTGTGGGGAAGTCCTTGAATAGATAATAGATGACACGAAGAAACTCATGAATTTTCCACAAAGTTATGAGTCTTTTAAAAGCAAAGAGAAATAGATTTTTTTTAGCTTTGGACTACAACTTTTGATATTTTTCTTTACTTTCTTGGCTGCCATGTTAATATCTTGACCTTTTCTTGATCAATGTCTTAGCTTCTTGACTTTTCCTTGACCTGTAGACACCCAGGAATGTGTTACAGTGTAAACTATTTTTAAAGTGTCAAAAAATATGATTTGCGGTAACGTGCGTAAATAATAACCATCCGAGTTGTTCAGGTGAACAGTGTAAAAACACCCGTAACTTCTCTTTAAGTGGAGGTATCCTTCGACATACCTTGCTTATGTAGATTAGTAAATTTCTTTGATAAATTTGTTCATCCAAGACTTCTGGGGTATCTCAACAGTAATAATACACACTTCACAAGTTGTTTATCATAAGATTATCACTTTTTGTTGAACCCTGGTACTGATAATGCCATTCCTTTCCACATAGTTCAAGTAATAGCATGTTTATGAGAGTGTCAGTCTAATGGAACTTGTCTCTAACAATTATATTCAGAGCATTTCCTATACTTAACTTTTATTTTAAATGGAAATAATGAATTAGGTCAGAGGATCCAAACTTGGATTTGGTGGGGAAAAATCTAAATTGTTAAGACTTTTTTAAATGTATTTTCACGTTATTTAAAAAAAAATTCACTGTTCAATATTTGCTTAAATATCTGTTTTATCCATTACTGTCTGACTAAACAAATTTTTTACTTTCTCATTATCCTACAGGTAGAGAAAGTATTGTGATCGTAAAAAAATCAAACTCGAGATTTTGATGAATCTTGATGTTTCGTGACCCCCTGAAACTGAAAAAGTAGTTTTTGAATGTCTGTTTTGTCTGTCTGTCTGTCTGTCTGTCTGTACCTCCGACTAGAGCCTTAACTATTTAACCAATCGAGCTAAAACATGGTATCTAGGGTTCTCATAGGGTTGCCCCAAGGGATTCTTAGAATTGTATATCTAACCTTAAAATTAAGGGTAGTTTACGGAAAGGGGGGAAAAGAGCGATTTTCTCAAAATCGGCTCTAACGGTTTTGATTAAATTTCATTTAAAAACATTTATAAATATTCCAAACAAAATGGCTACCCTCAATATTTCAGTAAAATGACTTTAAAGGATTCGGTCTGATGCGTAGATTCTCATTTTTTATATCTCAGAAATTAATTGAGATATGAAATTACTAATCACCACAAATATGTAAATCTATTGATAATACAAATATTTATTCGAAACATATTTTTATAAAACGAATAACTTTTGAGCTATACGCAAATATATATTTTTTTAAACTTTTTGAACACTAAAAGTAAAGTTATGAGACCTTAAAAAAATATTCTAACCTGAAATGTTGATGGATAACGATGTCTTATGACCACCACCACCCCCCACCCCCCCCCCCCCCGAACTCTAAAAAGTTGTATTTGAAATGCCATCTGTCTGTGTGTCTGTTTAAACTTAAAATTAAGACTAATTTAATAACGGGCTAAAAAAGAAAAAAAATCGATTTTCTCAAGATCGGTTCTAACGATTTTGATTAAAATTCATATCTAGGCATTAATTAAGATTATAAATAAACTGGTTATTTTCATTTTCCCATGAACTTTACTTTTAGGGTACTTTACAGAATTGGAAATTTTCGTATCTCCGCAACTATTTGAGTTTCTAAATAACTTATCGTTGCAAAATTGTAGTACAATTAAAATTTAAAAACTTTTATATGAAATATATTTTTATAAAACCAACAGATTCTGATATGTTAGCTAATATTATAGTACAATTTTGTGAGCTTTAGTTGTAAAGAGATACTAAAGTTTTAACACAATAATTCTCCAATACCATAGAATAATTAAATATAAGTCTCTCAAAACGTTTGTTATTTTTCCTTAAAGCTCTTAGGAGAAATGTTTGTCCATCTCCATTTTAGACTCAAGAGTCAATATTTACATTTCTTATTGGTCAAAATTTATAAATGAGGAATTTAATAGCAATGTGATGACCTGAAGATGTACAACCCCTAATAAAATTTCGAAAATTTTAGCCGGAAGTCAAAATTTTAATACGAAGTGTTGAACCTTGTGGACCCAATTTTGATCTTTTTTATTGGTCCAAACATACAAATGAGGACATTAATTCTTTAAAGATAAAATTATATAATTTAAAACTGGGACTCAAAAAGTTTTACATAAGTATAGTGCAATTTATGCTTGGGTTTGCTAGTGTATATTATTTAGTTTCACATATATTACAAGTTTTGAGTAAATATCTCCATTTTTAAACAATAGAGTGAGAAAGTCCGTGCATGATTCTGTACCATTTAATATATTTATTAATATCAAATGAGTTATGTAGAGTAATAGAAAAGTGTGTGTTAATTTTTTATTTCACCTCATATGGTGGGGTAGGAAAAAAATCATAATAATAATAATAATAATAAATAATAATAATAATAAATAATAAATAATAATAATTTAAAATAATTATTAATAATAAATAATTAATAATAATAATTAATAATTATTATTAATAATAAATAATTTAATTAATGATAAAAATAATAATAAATAATAAAAAAATAATAAACAATAGCAATAATAACAATAACAACAATAATATTAATAATAATAACAGCCGTTCATGGTGAAGTTAAGGCTACCGCCTTTTCTCACACTTAGCCCAGAGCTGCAGCATATCATCGTTGACTTCAGGGGGTCTGCAATATGCTAAAGGTTTGAAATAAGTGGATTAGGCTTATAATTGTTCATTATTTACAAATTATATGTTCACTAAGTATCATTTTTATGCCACTGAGTTATTAATCAAGTTTCTTATATTAGGCTCAAAATACTAAGTTTAGTCTTAAAATACTGCATATATTACAGAACACTTTAACTTTGTTTGATACATTCAATAATTTTTTGTGATCGTCATCATCATCATCAACATTTCCAGCCTATGCCGGGTCAGTTTAGTAAAATACCTCCATCTTCCTCTATCCTTCCAACAAACTTCCTACTTTAATTTCTTCCATTCTTCTCCTCTTACTTAAACACTTTCTGTTATCTGCTTCTCCCATCTCTTTCTTGGCCTCCTTTGCGGTCTTTTTTACACATACTTCATTTCCAACATTTTATTTGGCATCCTCTCTTTTTCCATTCTCATTACATGCCCACACCATCTCAGTCATGCTTCCTCTACTAATTCATTTACTCCCTGTACCCCAACTCTTTCCTTGATAGCTTAATTCTTTATCTTGTTTGTGATAGCTAGCTTGCTCCTCACAAACTTCATTTCCATGGCCCCCACTTTCCTAGTTTCTCTTACATTCATGTCCATGTTTCTGCTGCATATGTGACTATAGGTATTTGAGATAAAGTGAAACAAACCTAGTTTATAATCACTTATTTTCAGGGAAGAATTTCCCACCAGGCCGCCTAGGTCTAGAGCGGCACTATTCAGTGGGCGGCATGGCATGGCAGAAAAAAAATGATATTCCATATTTTAATATTTCATTGACCACATGAAAGTGTATCGTTTTTGGCTCGTCCCCCCACAACACGATACCCAACAGGGCTTGCCCCCTTGCTTCTGCATACCTAGTACCTGCCAAGTGCCAGTACCAGCTTACAAACTGTGTGTTTATGTTCACAACAACACACTCACACGTCACACCCTCTGAGTGATTCACCCTGAGCTTAGTCCGCCACTTGTCAGCTTGTTCATAATGACTCAGACTCACCTCAACTGTTCTCTGTTTGTTTGTCCTGCTGGTAAATGCTTTTAGTTTATGTTGTGTTACTGATCGCGGGATACAAAACATGCTGTGCCGGTGGCCAGTTCTGAATATAGTATTTTTTACTAGTAGTACACTTGTGTTATATCTGTGTAAAATTGTTAATGTGTCTGTGCATATGTGTCTTAACGCTATTAACTATATCTTATGTGAGAGTCCATGTTCCGCGCGTGTTGAGTCAACGTGTTGACTGTTGTGGGTGCTCTTGTTAAGTATTTATGTAAGAAATGAACTAGCCAAAGGGCAAGACTAAAAGGGCAGTGCTAAATACAACATTTAAAAAATGGGGAAGAAAGTAGTGGGGCACACTCTGAGAAGCTCCCTTAGATTTTTTTTTTTTGCGAGTAACAGTAACATCCAAAAGAACAATCCTGAAATTAACTGTGGATTTGGAGCAAGCATTGACTGTGAAAGTGGGCTGCAGTGTGAGAAATATTGCTAGACAGTAACAATAATATTGTGCATCATCTTTCATCTTCCTCCGTTAATATTGACTTAGTTGTTCCTTCATTCACAGAAGCAATGCTTCCAGCAGGGCTATTATGACCATTCGACGCAAAGTTAGTTGCTACCGCTAGTTAGCGTCACTCTCGAGAAAAAGATGGCGTTTGGGTTATTGTGACCACCACACTTTGTATCGTCTGCTAGTTTTAGCTTTGACTTATTATATTAACTAAAAATAATTTCAACCGTTTATAATGTAGACTTATCCTTATATTTAGGCCTACCTTAATTTAAAATAACTTTATTTTATAATTTAAAAAAATATGCCTTATAAAACTTTGTCTCAAAAACAACACTGTTCAATGAGTAAATTTATATTTTGAATTTTTGCTTTCTTAGTAGGGCTATTTTAAAACTGTTCTCAATTTTGTCACATCAAAAAAAGTGAACGTTTAAAAATATAGGCCTACAGTAAGGTGTTTGAAATTTTATTTTGTTTGATTGAGTTGAAGTTAGATAAAGAAAATATCCTATCTATGCGGTACTCAACTTGAACATACATAGGCCTTCTATGTGTTAATTTTATTAATTTACAGTGTCGAAAAGATTCTCACATTCAAGATTGAATCAAATATGTTGTGTGAAGATCTAAGAAAATAAAACTAGTTATTTAAAGTTGACAATAGAGTGAACGAGAGGGTGGTTTGGATGGTTAAAAATAATAAAATGCATCTTTTATTTAACAGGAATGCTTGAGACTTAAGTTAAGTGTTTAAGAATTTAAGGATATTATATTTTTTATAATGAGTTGTTTGCAATTTATTCACTTCAGGATAATTAAGCCTAACTACTAATTATCGGTTTCAGATAAATTTAGTAAATCATCATTATCATTAAAAGACCTAGGCCTAACAAACCGCATGTAAACATTAAGCTAGGGCCTATTTTGGTTATTTACAGTCTTGGCAGAAATATTTCACAGGCCTACAACTCACCATACTGTATGTATGAATCAGTTTAAAAAGGATTACATTATTAAAGTTTTGTTGAGGCATTTTAAACAAATTAGACCTACCTTTATATTGTCTTGTCAACTTGTCTATCCATGTGTTTTGCCCTAATAGGGTATAGATAATAATGGCTGAGTTATAGAATTCGGATTCATGTAGAGGGAGAGTGGGAAAAACTTTATAAAAATAAAACCACTCATCACACCCAGCTAGGATTCAAATCCCTAACTCCCCACTATTGGAAAATTAGACCAAAGAGACCAACGTATTGGTCAATGTTGCCCCATGATGTGGGTCAACATACTACTAACACCCCAAATATATTGAAGCCTAACTAACCTCCACCTACTATAAAACCAACAAACAATTAATCTTAATATTAGAATTATCAGTGTGTTGATGGTGAGTAATAATGCATTTTGATAGTGTTATGTTTCAAAGAAAATATTCTTTTAACATTCAGTGTAAGCGTACTATCCTAGGGTGGCTCTTATTTACTCTTAGTGAAAAAAAAATTCAAGCTTTTTTTCACACCAACCCCCAAATCGGTTCCAATTATTAAAAAAACTATCTGTGAAAAATTTAAACTCAAATGAATAAAGGGAAAGGGTGCCGGGGCCCTTAAAAATTTAAATAATCATTTAAGTGCAAGAAAAAGTCAATTTTATCATATTAGCTCCCAAGTTATTGATTACATTAAAATATATGTCAAACAAAAGTTATACTTTTAAGCAAGTGGCATACATTATTATTTATTACTTTTTTTCCCTACGACTATCAGTATTAAAAAGAAATCAAAAAAAGTAGCGCCACAAATACCACTGAGACATTCTCTCCTACTACCACAAACACAAACATCCATTCCATCAACTTAAATAAAACATTTTAAAATTTTTTTTAAAATTATTTGGTCATCAACAGGTCGTCTATTCATTAATTAATTGCTCACAATTCCCTTACATAACTGACAGCTTTCGTTTTTCCTTGAACTAGTATGCGCATGCGTACAGTCTGTTTGCCAATGTGCAGTACGCAGCCCCAACAGTTCAAGGTTAAAACTCAATAACTGGTTAAAACTCAATAACTGGTTAAAATTCAATAAATGGTTAAAATTCAATAACTGTATGCGACCAGATGCTATTTTCAAAGACCGCAGTTCTCTTTCTGAATGTGTACGGTTGAAAGAGAATTTTAATTTCACAATGGCTTCCGTTCATTTACGTGAAAAAATATATTTACTTGGATATTATTCAAATGAAATAACTAGAAGCAAATTACCATCAAATAAACAAGTGTTAGGTGTATTATTTTTTAATCTTCGTGTGGTAAAGTTAACCTGACGGTTAAGTGTAAGATTAACTTTGCAGGAAGTGATAATTTTCTGGGGAAAAGCAGGAATTCTGACTAAGGCTGTGAAACACTGCATTCCAAAATTAGAAGCTTTGTACCAAGAATGGAGGCAGTTACAAATACACGCTGGAAGAACAACGGAATTTCATAAGGAAAAATAGATAGCTTTTCAATCAAAACTCGATCTTTTTGACATAGCATATGCAAACACTTTGGAAATAATAATTATTAAAGAAGATAAGCTGTTTTTAATTAATCAAAGGTTAAAAGGGCGTCCAGGGTTCATGTATGGAATTGATTATGACGCACTTAATAGAGAAAGAAGAGTTAAAGAGCGAGAAGAGAGACTTTATGAAAAAAAGAGTAGCAATCATGGAATTGAACAAAAAAAGTAAGTAATATGCAAGTTTTTCAAATTTAAATATAATATTTATTTAAATACTCTGAAAGTGTAATACTATATAGTATTATAATATCGACAACATTGATTTAAATAATTTTTAATACTGATTTTGTCAATTTTTGTACACTCTGATATGAATAAAAAATAATCCATGTTAAGAAATTTCCTGGTTTCTTATTTCAGAAAAAACTGCTGAATTGATGTCATCAACTTCAGACAGCAGCTTAGAAGAACTGTTAAATCCAGTACCATTTGCCGGAAAATCCACCGATGATATTCATGAAGAAGAGCACCCTGTTCCGATAGATATGGAACTTGCATCACCAGTGGCAAAAAGGAGTAGGGGACGCCGTGAGATAATGGATTCAAAGCTTGCCACGGCCTTAGATAAATGCAAGGTCAATGACAGAGATGCGGTGCATATCATAATTGCTGTTGCAGAGGCAATGGGACATGATGTTCAATATTTGGTCATCAACAGGTCGTTTATTCACAATTCAAGAGAAAGGGCAACTGTACTTAAAAAGTAATTTAAGGAGACTGAATTAAAAGCTGTTGCCGTGCACTGGGACTGTAAACTGCTTCCAACGTTAACAGGTAGAGAGACTGTTGACAGACTTCCTGTAGTTGTTTCAAGTGGTGGTACTGAGCAACTCCTCGGAGTACCTGCATTAGAATCCGGGGCCGGAAGGGAATAAGCATCTGGTGTTTGCGAATCAATTTTTGAATGGGGTCTTCAAGATCGCATAAAAGCATTAGTTTTCGATACAACAGCAACAAATACTGGAAATTTGAAAGGTGCGTGTATTTTAATAGAAAATATGTTAGAAAGATCTTCTGTATTTACCTTGCAGGCATCATATATATGAAATTGTTCTTAGAAGTGTTGTCGAAGAAAAGATGAGTAAATCCACAGGTCCAAATGTAATTATTTTAAAAGATATCAAAACTTTTGGTCTGGAATTAATGTTAATAATTTCCAATTCGGAATTGAAAACGAAAATGTCAGGAAACATTTAAAAAAGGATTATGTATTAAGAATTCTTGATGTTGTTAAAAGTACTCTAAATAAACAACCACCTCGAGAGGATTACAGAGAATTTCTTGAATTAGCAGTGATATTTCTTGGAGAAGCACCACCTTGGGGAATATCTTTTCGCATTCTAGGGGCCATCCATCATTCAAGATGGATGGCAAAAGCTATTTATTGCTTAAAAATCTTTCTGTTTCGCAATGAATTTGTACTATCAGTGGAAGAAGAAAATGCGATCTGCGATATTTGTATTTTTCTTGTCAGCATATACGTTGAAACATGGTTTTGTGCGCCTTCTGCTGTCAAAGCACCCCACCTGGATTTCAGGGTTCTGTCTAAGCTTTCTCAATACCAAACTGTCGATCGTGATGTATCTCGTGTTGCATTAAGAAAAATAAGTAATAATTTATGGTATTTAAGCCCTGAAGATGTCGCATTGTCTTTTTTTGATTCAAGTTTGTCATTTAAATCTAAACATAGAATGGTTGATGCTCTTAATCGTGAATCAGAATCATTGGACAAAAAAGTAAAACGAGTATAAATACAAGTCGACAGAATCCCGGAAATTGTTAAAAGAGGAATTGAACAATTCGTTTTCACTGAAACTAGAGATTTTTTCAAAAGATTTGACGTAGATGATCAATTTCTACAGACAAAACCATCAACATGCTTAAAAATTAAAGTTTCATTAAAACGCTGGAAATAGATTTGGTGGTAAATAGCGATACAAGGTCAATCGCAAAAACACACCTAATGGTAGTAGTGAAATGAGTCATTGTATAAAATATGTAGACAAAATACAGTCATTCATAGCAAATATGTACCCTCGTAACAACAGAAACTCCAGCTTTACCTAGCTAGTGTTTATAGGATGCCATTTTTTTATTTGAAGGAAGGTGTGGATTGTTGACTGCCAGGGCACATCTATAGGATCGACCCTATGTCTGAGACCTGGAGTCAGAAGTGATTTTGGGCCGATTCGGAGTAGTTAAAAATGTACCGGCTCAGACTTCAAAAGAAAAGATTATAATATTATAAACATATATGGTTAATATATCATTTTCATTTTATATAAAATAAATGGTACGGCGCACCGCACAGACTTTCTCTCTCTTTCTATAAACTCGTAAGATTTCTGAACGGAATAATGTACATTGTATCATCACCACTCTACATAAGAACACGCATAAAATAATATACAATGATATATAATCAATGAGAAAAGAGGCGCATCTTTGTCCACCTAAGAGCATTTCAAACAGTTTAATGTCTTCCACAAGGGTCAACACTTCGTATTAAAATTTCAATTTCTGGTTAAAATTTTAACATTTTATAAGGTGTTGCAGATCTTCAAGTCATCGCATTGATATTTAATTATTCATCTATACATTTTGACCAATAAAAAATGTAAATATTGACTATTGAGTCTAAAATGGAGATAGATCATTGCTGTGCAAACATTTCTCCTAAGAGCTTTAAGCAAAAATAACATACTTTTTTAGATACTTACTTATATTTAATTACTCTATGGCATTGGAGAATTATTGCGTTAAGACTTAAGTAGTATATCTTTACAACTAAAGCTCACAAAATTGTATTAATATATTTGCAAATATCTCAGAAACTGTTGCTTTTATAAAAATATATGTCAAATAAAAGTTTTTTATTTCTAATAGTCCTACAATTTTGCAATGATAAGTTGTTTAGTTTCTCAAATAGTTGTGGAGATACGGAAATTAACGCTTCTGTAAAGTACCCTAAAAGTCATTTTCATAGGAAAATGAAAATAGCCAGTTTATTTATAATCTTAATCAACGCCTAGATACGAATTTTAATCAAAATCGTTTGAGCAGATTTTGAGAAAACCAATTTTTTCTCTTTTCGTCCTTCAGTAAACTACCCTTAATTTTAAGTTTTTATAGACACACAGACAGACGGCATTACAAAGACTATTTTTTAGGGTTGTGGGGGTCATGAGATGTCGACATCCATCAACATTTCAGGTTAGTTTTTTTTACGGTCGCAATACTTAAACTTTAATGTCCAAAAAGTTAAAAAAAATTCATATAATTGTGTATAGATTGAAAGTTATTGATTTTATAAAAATATGTTTCGGATAAAATATTTGTATTATAAATATATATACATATTTGTAATGCTAAGTAATTTCATATCTCAAATTGTTTCGGAGCTATTATAAAAAATGTTAATTAACGCATCAGACCGGAGCCCTTAAAGCCATTTTGCCGAAATATTGAGGGTAGCCATTTTGTTTGGAATATTTATTAATGTTTATAAATTAAATTTAATCAAAATCGTTTAAGCCGATTTAGAGAAAATCGACTTTTTCTCTTTTTTCCCTTCAGTAAACTACCCTTAATTTTAGGGGTAGATATCCAATTCCAAAAACCCATCGGGGCAACCCTATGAAAACCCTAGATATCAAGTTTTAGCTCAATCGGTAAAATAGTTTAGGCTCTAGTTGGAGGTACAGACAGACAGACAGACAGACAGACGGAAATTCAAAAACAACTTTTTCGGATTCAGGGAGTCATGAAACGTCAAGATTCATCAAAATCTCGAGTTCGATTTTTTTGATGATCACCATACTTTCTCTACCTGTAAGATAGAGAGAAAGTAAAAATTCAAGACACATATTTGCAATTTGGATTGACAAATTTATTTAAATATAAATTCACAGTTCTAAAGAAGCTTCCCATGAAGTCATCTGTATTGGAGCATTTTACTTCATTAAATTTGTTCTTACATATTAATATACATTAGCTATTTATGAAGGAGTCATACAGTATAAAATAGAGGAGTGTGAGTCCAAGTCTTGGCATAGGATCTACTTTCAAAGCCCTGCAGGTCAAGCACGGATCTTTTCATTTTGAGCGTCATAAGCCATGACGGGCGTATGCATGACGGCCATCTTCTGACGTGATGTCATAACTGTGAGCATGGAATTGGATGTCATAACCGCTATGGTGTGTATGACAGCGTGTAAACTTTGAAGGGCGCTAGTGTGTGTTGGCAACCATGATAGCTCGTTTAGCTATGTATATGATAGGGATGGTAGCACCATGAAGTTGTTGAACACCAATCAAAATACGCATTATCTTGCCCAGAGTTTCAAAACATCGCCATGTGAGTCGCAATGAACTTGATGAACGCAAATAATCTTTATTATTCATTTTTTCATTTTAAATCATAAATGTATATAGTTAAATATAGTTATATTAACTCTAAAATGTATTCATATTGGTTAAGGTAGTGACCCTAAATTATAAAAAAAACAATATAATGAATTTGATAAATTTTATGAGGTGTAATTATAAATATTTTACTTATATAGTTATGAAAACTATATACATTATACATACAGTATCATAAAAAAGCTAATAGCTAATGATTTAACAATAGGCCTATATCACATTCAGTTTTCTATTAAAAGTATAATTATATAATGTATTCAATTTGCTTTACTTCATCCTCTGAGCATGGGCAAAGATAAATATTAGTAGACCTAATCGTTACTTTTTTAATGCATTCACAATAATTTGTATCTATTTCAGTAGCATATCAATTATCTATCAAAGTGACCACAATTACAAGTGTGAAAGTGAATAGGAGTAACTTGTGGACTAGGCCTACATAGTTTCCCCTTCATCCCTAGGAAGATAACAGGTCCACAAGAATCTGTCATTGCATCAGACAGAACTGACATCAGTGATAGATAACATAATTCATGTGTTATTGTAATAACTAAAGTTTCTTAATGAGTGTGGCTTTTATCCATAGCTTATGGGAGGGGACAATATCTAGCAGAAAAAACTTTATCGTTCTTGCCCGAGTTTTTCAATTCTACTTCTAGGCAAGTTTTGACTTTTTCTTTGAATATCACCTATGTAAATTCACCAGTAAATTAGTTGTAGGTTATGCAGTTGAAGATCAATCAGGAATCAGGCTTAGGCCCTGAAATAGCTCTGGCTATTTTGTGTTTGGATCACAGCTCCAGAATAGTGGAAAACAGTTTAACAATACAACAGATGTTTATTCACTTTAATACATCTAACTAAATTAGTGAAAACTTTGTGGTTTAAGGAAATTACCCTCAACTATATAACTATGCCTATCGTGTCAGTTTGTGTTTTGTCCAAATAATCCCAACTTGCTAAAGTGGTTGTAACCAATTTTTTATGATAGCACATGCTTTTCATATTAGTTACAGGACCTATGTTGATAATGCTTTATTGATAATGATTTATTAATGTTCCCTAGATTTTTAAATATTTTTTCTAGCGTTATTTTCTATTCTTTTCATTATTGTTGGAGCTAAAAATCTCTATGGTTCAGGAATAGCTCATAATGAATGGTAACATCAACATCAAAATCACATCAATTTTTTTAATAGTAAAAATACAATAGTTATAAGAATTTACATTTAGTTTTTGTACAGTAAGTCAAATTTTATTTCAGCCCTTCTTAACATTCTTAACTAATTATGACATTGAATATAAAAAGTGAAACAACGGTACAATTTTTGTTTTTAATTTCAAATTATTTATGTGGCCTTACCTATACATTTAAACTAATTTCTCTTTTAATCATAGCAGTACTTTAAACAATAAAAGCAGAACTGTTTTACTGTTTTTCTAGATGCATACTGTGACTGGTTTTATTGCATGGACAAAATGTGTAAGTACCTAACTTATACCCTAAATCAGGGAAGACGAAACTTGTTCAGCCAGTGTGCTACTAAAAGGCTAGCTGAATTTTGAATTAGTCTAATGTGCCACCTATTATTTACATTTTTTAATGAGTATTTAAAAATTAAACTTGATGCAGAGTAAGTATTGTAATGAATAACTCAAATCAGATTGTAAATATTTTAACAATGCCTAGATTTTAATTAAGGAAAATTTATTGTATTACATTGTCAATTGAGAGTCTTAGACAAAGTTAATTCCGATAACTTATAGTGAAAACATTTAAAGTAACACCTTTAGTGAAAAACAATAAAATAAATTGATATGTATCATATATTGAAACAAGAAACTTAGATAATTCATTTACATTTTGCTAGCCAAGATATTTTTGTTTGGTTCATAACTTGTCTTCAACCGCACACAACCTATGCACTTAAGGGCCAAAATGATTTCTAATTGTTAACTTCAAAAAGTTCATTGTGATATGGCTGTTAAAATATTATTAACACTATGAAATTACATGACGTTGGGAGAAGTTTAATAAATATTTATTTTTTTCATGTTGGTGTGCTACCCAAATAGTGTCCGCGTGCCATCCCTGGTGTAAATGTACATCCCCCCCCCCCCCTTTCCGGCCCCAACCCAACCTAACATGAGGCAGTATGTTTTATGACATTGGCAATATAGGGGTTCCTATCCTAATTATTATAATGTTATCTTTAATATTATGTGCTATCCAAAATAGATTTTACCTACAGATATTTCATTAGTTCCATGTTTAAAATATTTATTTGGGTTTGATCATAGCTTCACATAAGTCAAATTTTTAATTTTAACTGGGCCTATTGAAAATTGTACCTAAAATTACTTAACATATTTTATTCTAAGGAAAGTATGTTCAAACGCAGTGCCAATAGTCCATGAGCCTAACCTACTAAACATTGTTTCATACTTACATCCAATTTAATTTTGCCTAGGATATTATATTTCCACAAAATTCTGTATAAATTTTTGTTTAATGTGTCCACAGAATTGTTAATTGTTTCTTATTGCCGATTGAGGCTAGCCACAACTTGCACTAGCCTAATTGTCTTACAAAAAATCTATTAAATGAGATGAGAGTGATTAAATAAAGGCTAAGACATATTAGCTTGGAAATTGTACACAAATACCTAACCGGAAATTTAACTTGTAAAACTTGTTGGTGTAAATGTGTAATACACCTTAATAAGAATATACCAGCAGGTTTATAGTGAAAATTTATTTAAGTATTAAACATTAAAGTTTTTGTCAAAGATTTGTAGTTGATGAAGATGGCTAATATTGTTTCATTTGTCTTTACTTTAAACAAATGCATTTAAAACTGTTTGGACTGTAAAAGAATGAGAATAAATTGCTGATTATTTTTTGTTTTTGTGATATTAAATAGTTTTGAATTAATTGATACTCCATAATGTTCCGCAAAATGTTGTTCAAAACTGCAAAAACCGCTGGTGATATGAAAATTTGAGGAATTTTTCCAAATGAATACATCCAGTCACTTTTCATGGCTCCATGGAGGCACTCCACACAATTTCTTGGTTGACAATGATAAATTGTGTTTAAGTTGAGTATTGATCTTCAGCGGTGTTTTCAGGAACATTGCAAATGGGTTTCATTAAGTTGTGCTTCAGTACATTCAGAGTTGCCTGAAAAAAAAATTACATAACTATAACATGACAATAACAACTATTTCATCTTGATTAAAGGCAAACAAAAATATAATTAACCCTCTACATTTTTGAATTAAAAACTATGCTTTTAAAATCTTATCTTTTAATAAACATCTGCTCTAAGATGAATACAAATTTTTAATATTGTTTAAAAGTTTCAGTCAAGCTCTATTTTGATATCCATTTCCTGGGTCAGTTTTTAATCCAAGCCCTATATTTTCCACTACCGGCTCGCTAAGCCTGTTATAGCTTCACATGCCTTATAATTTAACTTAAAACTAAGACAGGCACATCAACCAGTCCACGGCCATTAATTTATCACTATGAAAGGGTAAACCCACATTTCACCAATGATAAATTTTTCGACCATGCCGGGACTTGAAATGGGAACCTTAGCTCAGTAGAGCCCGATTGACTGAGCTGACACCTTAGCTCAGTCAATCGGGCTCTATAATATAGGTACTTTTGTTATTGTGTAATTTTACAAATTTTACAAATTTCTCAACAATATTTGTTCCTGTGTTACTTGGGTAAGTGTGGCTTTGAATGGTTCACTTTAACATAGTTTTTTAATAATCTTCAGTTTAGTATCATTGGATTCACCGCATTTTTATGAGTGTGATAATAGAATAAATTTTATGATTTTCAGGTTTTTTAGAGAAATGAAAATTCACCTAAACTGTAGAGTTCTTAGGTTTTGTCCCCATCTAGGCTTGTATAGGCTTAGGGAGACAGTATATATGGGTAAGTTTAAAATAAGTGCAATCATACATCGTTAACTAATATTGTGTAGGCCTAGTTAAACTTATACTTAATTAACTAATATTGTGTGGATCTAGTTAAACTCATATATAATTAGCTAATATTATCTAGGCCAGTTAAACTCATACATAATTAACTAATATTGTTTATGTCTAGTTCAACTCGGGATACAAATTAAAATGTGAGCTAGGATTTTTTTAAAGAAAGTTCAACTTACTTTTTTCTTTCATGAGTCCATTGTTTTGATCCAACTGCTGACAGCTGCTATGTAGGCCTGAAAAGCGTTTTAACTCTTCAGAGATGTTTTACAAACTGCCAAAGAGAAATCGTTCACAATTTCTCGCAAATGTAAGTAGAGGTACATCTGTAAGAACCTGAAACATTATTACATTCATACAACGTTAGAGTTATGAAAACATAAACCTAGCCAAATATTTTACTCTGGCTTTCCTAGCCTTAAAAATACAATTCTCTGTAATAACTATGAAAAAAACTCACTAGGCAACATCACTAGGCAACATCACTAGGCCTACAAAATGTTTACGTTATGAAAACATGTCCCTAGCCAAATATTTTAAACGGTCGGCATAACCTTAAAAAGAAACACCATTGCTCTAGCCATAAGGTTATGATTACACTTCATCAAGTTAAGTGGTAAATAAACACAAATAATTTAAGTAATTATTATATTAGTACAACACTAATACTCTAAATTTTCATTTACACAAATGTAAATCAAAATAATTAAGAGTTTAAACAAATATAACACTCACGAGAATAAATTATTTATAAAAGGATAAACTATTACACAGCTGAAACAGGCCAACATGTACACCTCGGTTAGTTAACTGATAAATAAATACAAATACGTTAGGTGATCATATTGATAAAGCACTATTATTGTTACTTACCGATTGCATGAACGTAAAATTAATGAATTCTTCAGTTTGAACATCCACAGCACTCACTAAATATAATTATATATAAAATATATTTGTTATGACAATGATTAAGACGGCCCTCTGAGTGCAACTGTAAGTTATGACGTGAATGACAGGAAAATGGCAGCGTTATCGATCTTATGACACCATTAAAAAGATTGATGCTCACATTTCAGCCATACAACGTGTTACTGATGACATTTCATAGTGGTGCCGCGTCATAGATATCCGTGCTTGCCGTGCTGGTTTATATGCTTTATATGAAGCATATTATAGCTATGATCAAAATTATTATAAATTATTTTCTCAGTAGGCTAATTATAGCCTACATTATAATTATATATCATCACTCATCTATGTGATAAAATAATGTTCCAATGATGGTTAACAATTAAAGATACAGAAAGTTTTTAAACTATGATGACAAACCAACAAAGATGTTTTACAGAATCGTATATACCCCCATATTTTGATTTTTTTTAGTTAAGAGTGTGTTGATAGTTAAAAGCTAAGCCATGCTAGCTAAGCTTAAACACATCAACCAATAGGATAAGTCATTATTGGTAGTATTATTATTATTTAATCAATATTTAAAGAAAAACTTAAGCCTTTTTTTCCCCAAAATAGGTAGGCTACCTGTTCATGGACCAACATAAGTGGAAAAACACTAGAATATATATTAAACTAATCATTACTTTTGTTTATAAATTACTTATTAGAAGATGGATAGCCCATCCTAATTTTATCTAAAATTCAATGACCAAAGTTTGATTAAGTTATGATGGGTTATATATTGTTATATCAAATTTTTCAAGTAAGTAATAATTATAAGGGAATAGGTACTTAAAGATGAGCAATACTTTAAAAAAAACACGAAATATTTTGGAAAGTTAAAAAAATTTTCCCACCTATAAACACAACAACAAAAGCAATTTTCCAATATTACAAAATTTAAAATTTTTTTTTCTACATGGTTATAAAAGCTATAAATACAAAACTAATGGAATTTTCACAACATGGCACCAAAAATGCAATGCAATAAAACTCAGTTGACATTTTTTATGACTAGGCCTATAAACTATCCCAACCGAACAAAGCCTAACCTCCCATGCATCAACATTTTTTTCCTGAAATTCTGAATTTTTAAATGTCTCTCTATAAAATGTGATATGACAAGCACGCCATTTCAATCTATGGTCCTATTAGATTCCTGTTCTGATAAATTGGTCTTTCTCATAGAAATATTTTTAAAAATACTAAGCAAATAAGTTTATTTTAACAATATTACCTATTAAAACATCAAAATTAATGTTTATTTATGTAGTATAAAAGGTTATGTTAAGCTATAATGAGATGGTTTTCATTATTAGCATATTAATATGTATTATGTATTAGATTATATGTATTATATATTAATATATCTCTGATACCACTTGAAATATTTTGATCAAAAGTTTAGGGAGGAGGAAGTAGGTAGAAGAGGCATTGAAAAGTATGAGGAAGGGAACGGCACCAGAGTGGACGAACTCGCGGTGGAAATGATAACGGCAACAGTAGTAAGGGCAGTGCGGAAGGAGAAGAAAGTGCCAGAGGATTAGACGAAAGGTATTATTTTAGCAATAATCAAGAAAGGGGATAGGAAGAGGTTTGAAAATTATAGAGGCATAACAATGATGAGTCAATGGATGAAGGGAAGATGGGGAGAGGAGCAGCATGGGTTCAGAGATAAGAGGTCAATGATAGATTTAATATTTGGAACCATACAGTTGATGTAAAAGAGATACGAATTTGGAAAAAGTCTGGTATTGGCATATATAGATGTAGAAAAAGTTTAAGATAGTGTGGATAGAAAGAAAGTATGGAAAGTAATGGAGGAGGCTGGAGTAGCAAGAGGAGTGGCTAGTAAAGAAAGTAATATGTATGATAATAATGTGAGTTGTTTAAAGACGGAAATAGGGTGGACAGAGTGGTTCCAATTAAAAAATGGAGTCAAGCAGGGAAGTGCCCTCTCACCATTACTATTTTTATTAGAGCTGGGCCGATCAGCTATTTTGCCGATTAGTCCGATGCCGATCATTTGTTGCCGATTAGGCCGATCACCGATGCCGATTATTTTTGTTTTCAATTTTAATAAGTGTATAAAGTAAAATGACCCATAAAGCAAAAAAAAGTTACTTTTACTAGTTTTATAATGTCCAATATAGTTTTGTTTTAATAACATTTAAATAGAAAATTTTAAAATGAAAAGGTTGTTTAATTATTATTTTATATTGTTATTTTTAGGACAAGTGAACCTGTCACTAAAAAAAACAAATCACAATAATGAATAGCAAATATACCGGTACATGTTAGATAATTAAAGTATGATTTCACATTTATGATTAAATAGGCCTACTGACCCTTTTATTAGACAAAGAAAAATCATAATCAGCAAATTTAAATTTAATTTTAATGATAAAAAATAATCAAGGCACACATATTTTTGCACACAAGGAGAATAGGCCTACATCTATTTTGTTTTTAGATGAAATAGGAATTTTTACATCCAATGTCTATTAAAATATGGCTTCAATATTAAACAAATTTTAACGATCGTAATATTTTTGTGAATTGTGATTTAGATATATCATAACATAGGTTTTCGTGATTCTACAAAGCATTCCATCATAATTTAACTACTAAATATTAATATCGTATAGAAATAAGTGGTTTCTTAAAATAAGTATAATAAAAAGGCATCACCATTTTTAAACAGTAATCCGATCTTTTTATTAACAATTTAAATAATCTTAATGAAAAATAACATTGTATTAACTACATTTAAATAAAAACTACCTTTAGAAAATCGAATGAACGGTGAACGGGTCAAAATGAACGGATCATTGAACTGAACCAGATACAATGGATCATTCATTTAAAAGAACGATTTTGCCCAACTCTACTTCAATATGATAAAATAAATAATAAATAACATAATGTGCAAAGAAAGTTAATTTTTGTGTTTTTTTTAAGAAATACTTTAAAACTTATTTTAATTTACTTTTAACTATTAGAGAAAATGTAAAATTTAAATATTAATATATATTAATTAAATTCATATTGAAATATGAGCGAAACAAATTCCCTGCCAGTGGAAAGTTTTGTACTTGCATTAAAAGAAAAACGGTTTCCATTTAAAACAAAATGTGCGCATGTGCGAGATTATTACGTCCGATGTTTCATTTTTTGGGCATCTTTAACAAATCGAAATAAAACAACACCAATCTGCTAATATTTTATTTTATGATTATTAGATTTGTTACTTGTGAGTATCTTTATTTCTAATAACATGTATAAATTGCAAAAAGACCTATGGTAAATAGATTTATTTTGATATATTTTGTTTGGAATGTTGGATGTGCTGTTTATTTCAAACCTAAGTCGCTAAGAACAAGCTAATTATTCAAAGATCACATACGAGAGAGCAGAGATAAAATATTATTTTTTTAGGACTTAAAATATACCCACACATTTTGAATAATCGGCATAAATAATCGGAGATTCAAACACCGATCATCGGAATCGCCGATTATGCGATAATCGGCCGATGATCGGATTAATAATCGGCATCGGCCCAGCCCTAATTTTTATTGATGATGGAAATGATAATGGATAGAGTGGGAGGCAAATTGTGTGAGGAGAAAATTAAAGCAATGATATTTGCAGATGACTTAATGATATGGGGGAAAATGAAGAGGAAGTACAGGAATAGTTGCAGGAATGGAATGAGGAGGTGAAAAAGTGTGGAATGACAATTAGTATGGTGAAAAGAGAAGTGATGGTGATGACAAGGCAAATAACAAGACCAAGAAATGTGATAGAACTGTACGGAGTCGATTGAAAGAAGCAAAAAGTGTGAAGTATCTGGGTAGTGTGATTGAGGCAAAAAGGGGTTGCAGAGAAGATATAGTGAGACAAGGGCAGCAGGGAGAGGTTTTCTACAGGTGTGTAAGAGTCCATGGGAACGATGGTGTCTACTTAACTTTACCAATGAAATTCCCAACTTTTTTCCTGATTTACTCTGACCATTTCCTAAAATCTCCGACTCTAAAGTATGTCCCCCCTCCAACCCCCCCCCCCCTATTTTTATTAATCTTTTATGAATGATAAAGAAGTTTTAACATTTAAATAAACTGTTTTTATGTATTAACATAGTCTAATAAGAATTCGAAAATTATAAAATATAATACACAGCTACAAACAAAAAAAAAGTTTTACTCACATTATAAGTTACTGATTAAGTGATTATTATATTTTATATTTTGACTAAAACATTTTCCCAGTATTTTTTTTTAATTTACCAAATTCCCGACTTGTTCCCGTTTTTTCCTGACCAATTCAAATTCCCGGCTAGTTCCAGTTTTCCCAGATTTTCCCAGATGGTGGACACCCTGAGGAAGTTTTTGAGGACCATGCTAGCTGTCACCAGTAAGAGAGGATTAGGAATTAAGATGTAGGGTCTAGAGTTGTGGTACATGAGATAGTTGAGGAAGCTAGGATGAGATGGTATGGACATGTGATGAGGAAAGGATTCCAAGAAGATTAATGGATCTGAAGTGTGTAGGGAAGAGACCGCCAGGGACACCAAGGAAGAGATGTGAGGAACAGATAGCAGCAAGTGTGTAAGTGAGAGGAGGAGAGTAGAAGAGAGTGTAGGAGGAAGAATGGTGGAAGGACAGAGGGAAATGCAGGTGTTTTACTTTACAAACCTGGCCACAGGCTGTAAACAATTCATTATTATGATGATGACACATCTATAATGCTAAGAAGGCCCTAATGACCTCATTGTGTCGATGGGCCTCAAATACTAATAATAATAATATAATGTTAAGTGTGTGTGTGTGTGCGCGTGTGCGTGTGGCATGTGCATGTGTGTGTGTGTGAGTGCATATTTTATATTTTAATGCATTTTTGGGGGATTAATTTTAAACTTTTTTTAAAAAATAAAATTTGAAAGATGCTACCAACAAAAAATACAACTCAGTATATAAGTAATGAAAGTAATTGGTTATTAAGTTGTCAACCTCTGTGGTCTTAGGGTACAGTGCTTGCTGCAGGAGTAGGTGTTTGTGGGTTCAAGTCCAGTCAGGGGGATTTCTCTTGAGCAATAAAACCTGTAGTACAACTTCCTTCAGAGAAGTAAAGCCTTCGGTCCCATGTCGATTGTGGCATGAAAAAGAATCCTGGAAGGTAGGTTAAAATACCTTTTCTGGTAAAATTGGTAGGCCCTTTCGTTCTCGCTCATAGAAAATTCTCATGTGCTGATATAATCAGTTGGTTCAGAAAGTGCACATTAAATGCCTTAAATAAATGTATTAAGGGTTGATTTTAGACCATTATTAAGTTGGTGGGATTAGGGCTTACTCCATATATATCTTTGGGCCGCTAGTGCAAACTGATAATCTGATTTGACCTTGGATGAAAAATGTTGGGCCACCCTGCCTTAGACCATGCAGCCACCAAAGTGAGTTCGAAAACAAATTGTTCACTAAAATGAAACCCAATCATTCAGAGCTGAATAGGCTACAATTATTTGCAATAGAAGCTTAATGAATATACAAAATAAAGTGTAACAAGAGGCTATGACATTTTAGAGTTTGCAGCAAGTGGAAAAAAAATGTCTGCATAAATGTGACATACAATTAACTTGTACTTTAATTCATTTAATACTTGTATATTTAATATATGGTGTAATGAGTAGCCTATATTATGTTGGCTAACCTGTTGAACAATAAAGTGTGCCCATTAGCTACCTTCTTGACCTCATGCCAATGCATGAAACCTGAGATCCAATATCATCTTTGCCTGCTAGTCATTCCCATTATGGATCAGAGTTTTAGTCTACAACTAAATAGGCCTATATACTTTTTTTAACTATACAGTATATTATTTCCAAGATGGTTATCGCACATGAAATTTCTTCAGTAAACAGCTTTTTTTTTCTGAAACATAGCAAAGTGCATTTTCGGCGAACAAATCTTTGCAACACAGAAGTTAGAATGTTGGGAAACATTTTCAAATTGATTTTCAACCGATTTCTCATTTCAATCCAGTTTATACAGCAAAGTGTGTGTGTCTTTAAGTGTAGAGATTGAATTTCTCTCAAAGTTACATTAATTATCAGATAGTATGGTACCGGTAATAAAAGTGTTAAATTTCAACTTAGAACAAATGGTTCAATTTTCATATGAGTATAACTTATATCTAATTTGGAGGATGAATTTGAACATTTAACTCCTTCAAACAAATTTTTACAACCACAAGTTTAAATGTCATTACTTGGTAATATGACCCAATTTGACAGTGCAGATGAATCGTAGCAATCTTGCATATAGTTTTTTGAACTTTTTATTAGCCTTTATGTAGGTAATGAAATCAAGAATGATAAAATTGTTAGTACATTATTAACAGTGGTAGGAGTCAAAAATATAGCTACATCTTTACGTGACCTTTGCACTCCTTCATCAAAGACTTATGAGTTATGACCAATTAGTAGATATTGTACAAAGTAATTTATACCCTAAGCCTTGTTTTATTGCTGAAAGATATAAATTTAGTTTTCGCAATCAAATGAAAAATGAAAGTAGGGCGGAGTATAGGTAACCTAAAAAAAGGTATTGTCATTGTGATTTCAAAGTAGTAGGCCTACCACTAAACAATTATTTACGTGCCAGACTAGTCAGCAGTTTAAGGGGTAAATCATCTATGCAGCGTCTTCTGGCAGAGCCTGACCTGACATTCAATATCGCAGTGAAAACAGCTACATCCTCAGAAGCAGCAGAGCGGAATGCAGCCACAATGATGTATAGTTTTAACACATCATTAGGCCAGCAACAACATATCCAATGTCTAGCATCAAGAGAAAGTGGGCCAATTTTTATATCCACACAAGGGTGCAGTGCTAGAATGCTACTGTTGTGGTAAAAGTATGTATACCACTCTACAAATAATTGCATATTTAGAGACCTAATCAATTTTTGCCATAAAAAGGAATATCTTGAACAAGCCTAGCGAGCTAAGTCCAAACAAATCCACTGTAGTTCAAATAATGAATATTTTAGAGGAAGTAACATTACTAGCAAACAAACTGGTAAAAAAAAGAGTTTACAAACATAACATTTCAAAAACTAGGCCTCAGAATAATTTTTCAACCTAGTCTATTATGTAGAATTTAATAACTAAGTTAATCCTAATGATATTGATGATGATCTTTGACCTTTCAAATTTATTTGCTATTAATGAAAATAGTGAAAAGGTAGCCCCTATAAAAATCAATATAAAGGCAGAACATTAAACAATTCCTTAAGAAGTAGACTCATGTGCTGCAGTGTCTGTGATTTCAAACAAGTGTTATAAACTAACCTATAATCAAAATAAGCTAATGTCTACAAATATAGTTCTCACTTCTTACATAAGGGAACAAATAATTCCACTAGGGGTAATGTCAGTAAATGTGGGGTAGGCCTACTTAACGTGAAAGTTTTCACCTGGAAAAAACTATTTTTTACTGGAGGTAATTAACGTGCGTTTTCTGAGCCGAATGTTTTTATCAGCACACAAGGATTTCTATGAGCAAGTGCCAAAGGGCCTACCAATTTTGCCGGGAATGGTATTTTCCCACACATTCCACGGTTCTTTAACACGCCACAATAGACATGAGACTGACAACTTTACTTACCCTCCAAAGGAAGTTGTGCTACAGATTTGTATTGCTCAGGAAAAATCCATCAACCCCAGCTGGTTTTGAACCCAAGAAATCCGGGTCCTGGGGCGAGAACTTACCACCGAGCCGACTAACTCTCTAAGTTAACTACATTGTGATGGCTTCAATTTAAAAACATGATGAAAAATGTTACATTACAACTAAGAGCAATGAAGAGATTACCTTCAGTGCTTTTTCAATTAAAGACATCCACCACCTGAAATTTGACTTTTGGACCCATTGTAACTGGTTAACTTATTTATTTATTTATTTAGCACGGCGTCTTACTACCCGTTCGGATTATACGCTGTTAACTTATGACAGAATATACTGTATATTCTTTACAGACACAAGAGAAATAGAGAGTTTACATTTCATTCAGTCTTAATATATTATACTTCAGTAACAAATTAAAGGACTATATTTGTTATAATAGTTTGAATAGCATATCCTTAATAATGCAAAGAATTATGACAACTTACAATTTGTTAAACAAAGGAGAAGACAGTGAAAACCAATCGTAATAAGTAGTACGTAAACTCCAGAATATGAACCTGATATTAGAAATTCGGAAGCGTTCAAACCTACTTGGATATATTAAAGTAAAAGAAACAGAATTAATGTTGACAAAAATACATAGACAGCCCAACCCCACAGTACCAATTCCATACGTATTACGTCATATCCTTGGACATAAACAAATTACAGTGTTAATAGCCTACGTTATTACAACTAAGGCCATACAGACCATAGATTGTAGATTGGTGGTGTTCAACGTAGTTGCGCGTTAGATCCATAGATTTAAGAAGTGAAAGACTGCTCATTTTAATACGGATGACTTTAGTTGCAATTAGCTGTAAGTATAACTGTAAGAACAGGAAGGCACCTTTTTCAATTTCAAAAGCAGAACGCTGAATTTTATAGTTGCAAATGACTGAGAGGCCAAAATGAATATCATATTTTCCTCAAAATTATTTTACTACATAACCAATAGCACATAACACATAAAATAATTAAACACATTCATTTAAATGATAGGAATCGTAATTGAAACATATGAAAAATGTACACAATTCATAAAGTTGATTTGAACGCCAGTCAACACATTAGACGGGATAATCTCTTCCCGATTGAAACGCCTTGTGGTAACCATACTTGTTTGTTACTAAGGAATTGTCTCTGTATTAGCTTTAATCACTTTTATTGCAAATCAGATTAAAAATAAAGGGGAAATATCAAAATTTAGATTATTTTATTGAAAAGTAGGTTTATCCTAGTATATTTATTACAATAACAAAATCAAAGCAAAATAAAATTTTATTTTATTTTATAGACCATTTTCAAAAAGGGGATTAAAACAAAGTTTAGTTACTATAGAGATACTACTAACATTAATACTGTAGAGACTATACAGACACTTCTAACATTACTACTAACTCTTTATAAAATTTTATATAACATAATTTTAATGAAATTTGACGCCATATGTGGAAGAAATACTTGGGGATCATCAATGTGGACTTCGACGAAATAGATCAACAATGACTAAGATTGTGATTATTCGCAAATATTAGTAAAAATGTGGGAATACAATATGATGGATCATCAATTTTACATGTATTTTAAAAAGGTCTACGATTCAGTTAAAAGAAATAAATTACATTACATTAAAGTTAAGTTTGGGGTATCAAATAAGCTTGTAATGCTAATTTAGGTATGTTTGACTATAACGCGTGTCAGGGTGCAGGCTGGATGTCACTTATCAGATTCTTTCGAAATACATGATGGGTTGAAACAATGAGATGCACTCTCCCCAATACTTTTTAACCTAACCATATAGTATATTATGAGGGTAATGCAAGAGAGTAGGAAAGAGCTGACATTAAATGGTACAATGCAGCTACCAGGATATGCAGATGACTTAGCCTAGTTGGGATATAGTAAGGAAGCTGTTGCAAGAAATGTGGACATTTTATTAGAGGTTAGTAAGAAAATTGGTTAAGAAGTGAACGCTGAAAAGACCAAGGATATTATGATCTCAAAGCGAACACAGATTGGGGACGATAATTTAGAGATTACTACGAACAGCATATCATTTGATAGGGTTAATGATTTTAAATATTTAGGAACAATTTTAATTAGCTATAACAATACTAGATTGGAGTTTAAGAAAAGAATACAGTCGGAAAACCCATGCCATTAATCGGTCACTAAGTTGTTGACATATCGGCTGCTGTCCAGGAATGTAATACTCAGATTATACTAAACAATCGTTTTACCGGTTGTTCTTTATGAGTGTGAAAACAAAATACTTAAAAATATATTTGATCCAAAAAGGGATGAAGCTACTGGGAGCGAAGGAATTTACATAATGATGAGTTGCATACCCTGTAATCATTACAATAAGGATAATCAACTTTCGTAGACGGATTAAGATGGGCAGGAAATGCAGCGCAAACGGGAGATTCAAGAACTAAGGTTGAAACAAGGTTTATGAAAGACAATCTAACTGTGGAAAGAAAAGTAAGGTTGTTAAGAAGAAAATAACCTTCATAAGCAGGGTGAAAGGATGGGAAAACCATACCCAATGCATTCAGTAATTATTTGAAGCCCAACCTTCACGTTTATGAGCGATAGCTGGTCAGGACACCTCCACGAGGTCCTCGCTGGTAAACTTAAGGTCGATACTTAGGTTAACCGAGTTGAGTTGAGTTTCTGACCTCCTCCGTTACACTGGTGCCACTATGGGGGGAGGGGGATCTCCTCCCACCAAGGGCCAGGAAAAGGCGAGGGGGTTTTCCCAAGCTAACCAGTTATGACGGATTCGTTGACAAGCAGGAGTCGGTGGATCATCGCTTGCTTTATGTGATTGCACATGTGGCTACGTTTAAAGGTTACATCCGTGATCTCGGGCTAGAAATTCCTTGGGACGGGTAACAACGGTTAACAACAGGTGCTAAATGTTCTACCGTTGTTGGAATAAGGTGGTTGGCTGGAGACTATAGTCTGTGACTCAGTGAAGCCATTTGGTGATGTAGCAAGTCAGCAGCCCAGCCTGAATAGTGTGTCCTTTAAGTACCACTTGCACACATCATATTGACTAACGTGCTACCTGATTATCGATGCTATAACAACATTGATAAACTATCTCAACAAAAATCAAACTTCAACCTCTTTAGACTACTAATGCTAGAAATAACAAATATTCCCACTAGGACAGCCTTAAGTTACCCTTCGATTTTTATGTGAGATTCAAAAAAAAGAAGCAAACTCTCATTTTAACAGTTAAATGGATTGACATGAACACAACCCTTGCAAAGAACGAAAGCGTAACACTCATTTTTGTTTTCTACATGATTCTGAGGTGACAGATCTAACGATTTTGTTGCAGTCCCTACATAATTATATATTTTACAACGGTTGATACTTTCTATGTAGAGAATGGAATCTTTACCTGTTTCATTACCAGTTCATCGGGTGTGAGATGTTTCTCATTTTAAAGTTGTGTGTGTAGACTTGGCTGGACCACTTTTCCTAAAGGATATATACAAGAGATGGATATGTTTGTTCACATGTGCAGTGTGTCGGGCATTCCATTTGGAGCTGGTTAACGAGTTTATCAATTGATGTATTTCTACAAGCTTTTCATCAATTCATAGCAAGAAGAGGGCAACCCACAGGAGCTTATGGCAACAAACACAAACACAGCACAAACCTTACAGGTGCTAACAATGTGTTTAAGAAAAGTGATTGGGGTAATATATAGGACTATTCTCACTGCAAAGAATCCATTGGAAGTTCAATCCACCTATTGTTGTATGGTGGGGAGGATGGTTGGAAAGACTGATAATAATTTTGAAGAAAGATCTCCGTAAAATACTTGGTCAGGCTTCACTGAAATTTGAAGAAATTAAAACTATCCTCTGTGACTGTGAAGCTTTGATGAATGCTTGACCTTTGAACTACATGTCAGAGGACTCAAATGACTTAGCAACATTAACACCCGAAATATTAATACAAGAAATGAACTAAGTGGGTGTGCCTGATTTTGATGTCACAGAGTCTACAAACCTTTACGGCAGAATACGATAAAGACCAAATCTGAAAGAAGCGCTGATACAACGATTTCAAAAGGAATATCTTGGACAACTAGTACAAGGGAGCTAAACGAGTAAAGTTCCGGAAACTGAATGTTGGAGAGATTGTGTTGATCGGCAGTGACAACATAAAACGGTTTGACTGGCTAATAGCCAAGGTTATAGAGGTGCTAAAAGGACGTGATGGTGAAAAAATTATATCCTCAAAGCAGGGGCCCGCAGAATACAAACCAATAAAGACAGGAGAGAATATGAATCCTGTGATATGTAAAAGTGACAGTGAGAATGACAGTGTACCAAGACGGTCTTAGAATGAACGCATTGTGAAAGCACCCAAGAGACAAAATGTATTAATATCTCACTTAGAATTTGTTATGACTTTGTAACTAATTTATTTTGCTAGTTTATTTTCCTTTTTTCATAATATTGTTTATGTCTACTGTTGTATGTGATTGAAATGAAATTTGAAATTTGTTAAGTTGCTATTGCCCCGCTAACTTAAGGGAGGAAGACGTTGCAGGCCATACATAATTATATGTTTTGCAAAGTTTGGTATCTTCTGAACAAGAACAGATTAATAAGTTGTGTACTGGTTCATCTCTTCCAGATAATATTTGGTATTATATGATCTGTGTTTCTTGATGAGTCGTTTTTAACTGTTGCTTTGTGCTTATAAAATGTTAACGTTTACAATTAACTTATGATCGTAACTGTTGCATTAAGCTTATAAAATGGTAGAGTTTGTAATAAACTAATTATTGGAACATTTCCTTAAATCAGTTCGTTTCCAACAGGTTTCTTTAATTGTTTTTTTTGTGCTCAAACAGATCTCTGGTGCATAATCTTGTTATTGTTTTTGAGAGTAGGGAAGTTTTATTCCACACTTAGGTGAAGAAACATTAAAATTAAATGCTATACAATTAGGTTTCACAGGTAATAATGTACAAATACGAATACAAACTTTAATATATTCAAATGTGTAGCTATCAACCAGATTGTTTACATTCTGCTTTGGCTACAATGTAAAAATTTGGACTATTATTTTGTATATTGGTTGCAGAATAATACAAATCAATAAATGTAATAAAATAAGGTAGCTAACGTCAATATACCACCTTTTTTTTGTATGTGTGTAAGAGAAAAAGAAGTACCCGAAAATGTTTTCTCTCTTACACAATGGTGTGTCGACGACAACTTGAGAATTCTCAAGTTACATTAATGTAACCTAAAGATGTATGTCTGGTTAATACCATTGATCTCTATAATATAACTGGATGGACATCTGTAAATGAAATTTTTGAGCTTTCGTCAGCCAGTGATCTCTAGACTATACTGGATGGACATAAACACACCCCTTGCAAAGGACCATGTTTGTCATTTGCTTGATTGTGTGGAGATAGATTTAACTGTTTCTTTCAATGTACTTGTGCGAAAACATGTTTCTGGTGAATAAAAATATTATTGTTTCACAATAGTGAGATATACCACTTGGCTGAAGACACATTTACCGTCAAATGGGGTGAATAGCAACACTCTCAATGCTATTTGGCTATGCTACACCAATAGTTCAAAACGTAAAATCGTGTAACTTGCCTAAAACTTGGGTCTGGCTTTACCCATTAATTTTACCAGGGAATTAAAAAAAAATGTGTGTTATTTTTTAAAAAAACATGATATTTCTATTCACTCCACAGTAACTTAAAAACAATGTGTTTTTCTATTCCTCAGATTGAGGGTTAAATAGAAACACTTATTACATTATTTACGGATGTGAGGAGTGGACAGAAACACTTTTTACAATAATTATTTCGATAGAAACCCTTTCTATCTTGGAACAAAAGGTTTAATGTTGATAATAGAGTATTTAGAAAATGAAAACTAGAAAAAAATCACATTAATCAGATAAGTAAAAATAAAAAATAAACAAAAATCTATAAATAAATCGTTAAGTCACTCAGATCATCTGGAAAACTAATAATGTCTTCAAAGCGAGCAGAAGAGCTGAAAATAGGCGTAGACAGCTTGCGAAATACATATTGATGGCTGATATGACTTTTCAAGAGTTGTAGAAAACCACATTGTCTGAGTGGTTCGCTTAAAGAAAGGGCCCATATATCAGGTACCTGAAGAATGAGAATCTTTTCTGACATACAATCTGAAATATTCCTATGTCTTTCCATAAACATTCATCACTGCAAAGTCTCCAGGAAGAAGAGAAGTACCAGTAGGGCCACTTGAGGCAGTATTAGCTTCCTCTTCTTCAGACGAAATATTTGAGTATTCATCATTCTCTCGGAGGGAAAGGCAGAGTTCTCTGATAATGAATCTACCAGAGCTCGTTTGGCCCTATTTTTAGAGCTAGTAGAAACCTTGGTGGTAGATAAAGAATCCTGGTCCTGGTTAACTGGACCTGTAGAGGCTTCAATACTTGCATCAGTTAAGCTCGCGCTTTTACCCGGAACGACGTCATTTTTCGTTCTTTTCTTTCGATGTTTGGGCAAGTCATCATGTCTAATGCTTTTTAGAAGCTCTTTGAAGCTGTTATCTATTGCTCCAGCTGTTGGTGCTTGTTCATGGGTTTCTTTGGTGTTATCGATGTGAGGCAGCATCCTCAATATTTGGTCTCTACCGAGAGGCACTTTTTCCGGATTTCTTGAAAACAGCTATTACATTTCCCTCCTTCAGCATGTCACAAAACTTCTTCATATGACCAGGAAACTTGTTTGTAGAGATTATTGGCTCAGTCCTGCCTGGTCCTTTTTTTCAATATTTTTAAGAATCCCACGCCAGACAATTTTAATCGGCCGCAAAAATGCAAAGTCTAATCGCTGCGTCAAGTGAGTAGAATTGCTCGGTAGAAATATAAGACTGACGTTGCTTCCTGCGCACATTTTTATTGTTTCTAATGATAGATGCGATGCCAAATTTTCTCCTATTAGAAACGTTTCCCCATCAAGCTTTCTTAAATACGGGAGAGCTTCTACCCAATCTTTGAAACAGTAAGAGTCAAACCAACCAGACTTGGTTCTGTTATCTCGGGAGTTTTTGGGACCACCCTTCCTCCAACTCTGGTACAAGTGTTGTGACTCTTATATAACGCAAGGTGGCGATATAGTCCCGTCTCCGACAGCAGCAAACATCACGGAAGTGGACGCTTTTGTTGAGTTCATAACCCACTCCGGGTACTTACTTCTTCTTAGTGTAGTAACTTTACGCCTCCCGGGATCATCGCATAGATTTGTCTTGTCGTAGTTTACTATGTTTGATGGCGGGACGTCTTTGAGCTCCTTTCCAAGTCTGTCAAGAAATGCGTTGATAAATTCTGGAGTTATTGTAGCTTTGCTTCTTTTTATATTTTGGCACATCCTCATTGATAGAGCATTTTTTATGGTATTGCAAAAAGGAGTATAGAAAATCTCGACCAGACATATTGTCCTTAAACAGCCTAACAGTCTTTCCCTGGTGATCTAAAAAATTCATTAACTATGATTCTTAATCTAAATGAATTAATAGTGTAACCCCAATTTCCACATATTTGTAATCGATCTACAAGAAGCTTTTCCTCTAGTGAAGGTAAGGCAGTCTGTTCACCATGGTTTTTCACTTGGTCACCTCATTTTTCCAATGTATATATAACACGCTGTAATGAATATCATGTTTTTCCGCTGCCTTCCTCAGACTGAGCCCTCCTTGCATGTTTTCAACAACCATCTTAATTTTCTCTGCTGGGTGGTTTTTAGTACTGCCCACTTCCAAGGTTTGACTTGTACTTGCGAGGCATGATAACATTAAAATCTAAAATAAAAATAAAAAATAATAATAAGTACTAGTGGTGGGGTCAATAGAAACACTATGTTTCTATTCCCCCCACACTTTCTAAACCGTGAAGTTGCAGTAAACAAAAATTAATTGCAACAAATGCATTAAAAATGTGAACGAGTTAAACATAAATAGAATGTTAAAGTAGGTACCTTATGTTTCAATTAATATAGGTTTTTGCTGAATTAATCTTGATGGTTTGTTACTTATAGTAGAAGTTTTTGATCGCCAAAACGCAGACAAATGTTATCTCAACTTGCAAAGATGAATGCATCAACTGACAGTGTTACCAACATAATTAAACCAAATTTCCTTAATTATATATATTGGAGTAGGTACAAACTTCAGAAAACAAAGAAACTTATTGTTTTTCTGTCAGTTGCCTTCAAATTAAAAAAAAAATTGTTGCTAGTCACTCCACTGTTTCTATTCACCCCATTTGACGGTACATTAATTTCAACCCTAGATGTCCATCCAGATATATTATATATATCAATGTCGTCTGCACACCATTGTGTAAAAGAGATGGAAACTTTCGGCTATCCTTTTATCTCATGCATACTCGTACATACAAGGCAGTGTAACATTTTAACATCATTCGCAAATTTATATGAATCTATGAGATGCATCAATGAATGATTGGTTAAATGAAATAAAAGTGTTAATAAAAGGTTTGAAGAACATAGCTCAGTTCGACACTCGTAACTTGTTTCTTTAAATAAGTTGAGGTAGTTAATATAGTAAGACTTCCTACAAATGTATAACCGAAATGATTGTTTAAACGTAGAATTACTGCACAAAGTTTGTCATTCATACAAATATGATTATGGTTTAAGCTATCTTATTTCATTACGTTTATCGAATTTTCAATAAAATATGGTTTCTGAAACCGGTACAAGCTAATAGCCAACTTTAAATATATTATACAATATTAATACTTCCTACAGTACTATAACCTAAATGATCATTTGAACGTAAGATTTGATCTTTAAAGTATACGGCAGTGTTGACCAAACTTTTAGATCATGACTCTAAACATTTTCTTTTCCCGGCCTGGTGACCCAAAAGTCTAGAACAAACTAACTTGATTTTCCTACGGATTGACATTTAGAACATCTTTTATAAAATACAAACATAGATTTATAGACCTAAGCAGAATACACTTGTTTGGTGTCTGCCACAGTAAAACACTATACACCTATATAACTCCTGAATTGGTTTAACAATTAGATAAAATATAAAATAGTTTTTATATTCACAAAGTGTATTTTATCTTTTACGTAGTAAGCCCTCGATTCCTCAAATATGCCTACATCAGTACTAAACGATAAGAACATGGTTTTTCTTGGAAAAGAGTTTTGCAGTGATCTCGTACTTATAAAAGAGACAATTAAATTATGCACTTTTATTTAGTGTCTCTTTCTTTATTGTGAAGGGAGACAACATACAATACAATGAGTTAGTGAAAGGGATGGAGAGATATGGAATAACTGGTACTAAAAATGGATGGTAGCGCATCCTGTAGTCTTTGTATTGCAAGATTACACAGTTGGGATCCTTGGATTATTGGACAGGACCGATTTTGATGTGTGTAAAGTGTATATGAATGCCTTTTTCGTACAATATTTTTATTGTCATTATTTCAGTAATAATTTATAATGCCTAAGTTTAACAATGCATTTGTAATTACAATCTTTCATCATTGTTTTATTTAAGTTTCTCTGGAGTTTTTACTGACCTTCAGGAACATCCTTGTGATCCTCATTTGAGTTGTGACTCAGGGTTTGGGAACCACTGCTACACGGGATGGATATAAACACACCCCTTGCAACGGATAAAAGTGTGACGCTGAAGTTTGTCGTTTGTTTCATTTTGAGGGGCTGTATCTATAGGTTTATTTCATTCTTCATGTGCGAAAGTATTTCTATGGTGTGTGGAGTATGATGTTACTCTGACGACACCGAGTGCTCTTGAACTATGGGCCACCATGTGTGGCGCTAGAGGGAAGGACTCCTATTCACGAGATCTCTCGTTTTGAACTAGAATCTAGCCTTCTCAAACGCTTCAAAAACGCTGAGAAAACATTTTTGTATTCCTGAACTAAAATCGTTCGTATTCGTGATGAGTGGTCGAGAAAACAACTATTTGAATTCGCTTTAAGTTAGTTGTATACACTAATTTCTCATACAACGAACTAGTTTCAGCTGAGATCAACCAATCCCAGCACAGGATAAACGTTAATGTTTTCCATTGTGGACAATATTTATCTCTATGATACATAACCATTTTTCTTTCTATTATAAATAAATTTACTAGAATACTTTTATTGGGTCAAAAAGAAATGTTACTTCCAAGCAAAACGTATTCTTCTGGAATTTATTGAAGGTTTTATCTTAAAAGCGTGATAAACTAAAATTCTTATTTTGATACAACACTTTTAGTAATATTACTAAGAAAAATAATAAGCATAACAAACCTTTTTAAAAACAGATAATGCAGAGGTGCGAGATTGTCCATCCATCACGTATTCTAATGTGTCAATTAAATAACCTGCACTATGTTTATTCAATCTAAATAGCTTGACAAATGCTTTATCACTAATACAAATGCATCATCCCTATAGTTAAAAATTCAAAATGGCCTATTTAATTCAAGTTTACGTTCTTCTAATTCTTGGATTGCAAGTAAATGTAATATATGCGCCATCTTTATTCACCAATACTGCTAAACACTTCGACATTTTATATTTCGAGTGGGTTGACCCCTTAGAGAATTAGCGACAGAGATAAGTTCGAATTGTTTGTGTCTCGAATGGTCTTAAATGATTGGGGAATATCAAATGTGAAGCTCTAAAAGGAAAAGTTCTAGAGATGCTCAAAAGCATACTCGGGAATTCTGGCGCAGGTCACGCGGTTTTGTTCTCTGGCTTCCACGCGGGTGGGACCACAATTCCACTTCAATCACTTTCATTGTGTTAGTCGAACATCATAGTGCTTGTTTGCACATGATACGAAAGAGTGGTATCGGAATTTGTTCTTGATTTAGATCCCCTCTGATTGTAACATAACAGAAACCTGTAGATTATAAGTGACTGAATGTCTAAGAGGGTTTCATGAACATCACCAAACAACAATAGGGTTTCATGGTAGCAGCTCAAGCAAGTGCATGAATGCACTTTAGTAAACCCACAATCACTTCAAGTGCCGACCCTACATAGTCATTTTCAAAATATCCAAGCAGAAAGGACAAATTTTCTGTTTACTATGAGAACATGCCATTGTCAACTGGGGCAACATCCTACACGGAAATTTTGGTGATCAACACTACAACGAAGTGTCAAACCAACCATCCTATCCGTATCTACAAGAAGTCATCCCAATGATGCTAACCTCCACCAGAACTATTCTCCTTACGTGGGTATTCCTGTCTCCAACAACCCCAAACAGACATCATTTACCTCTACCTGAAACTTCAATTAGAAGTCACAATAGAGTTCCACAGAGACCATCATGGAAGTACTTAGAGATGGCCCACTACAGTTCATACAGCTAAGTTGGAAAGTTGACTATTTTATTTATTCAATGACATTTTAAAATGACGTGGTAATTAAATGTATGGGGATGCGAGTAATTTGATCTGTCAAGTTAATTATCACAACTATGTTCTTGTTGAAACGTATATGTAAATAGTAGATAGCAAAAAAAACTTATGTCTATCATATTTAAAGGGGTATTAGTATGGTTCTACTTATGTGTCTATTCCCTTGTAAATTTTGAAGTGGTGGTACCAAATCAAATAGAGGAGTACACGTCAAATAGGTCAGGGTGTGCTAGCTCAACAGAACAAATAGAATATTCCTTGATCATGATAGAACTTTCGCTAAACAAAACTAAAACAAATATGGATGTTTATAAACTTGAATTCGATGAACTCCAATAGGAATTACGTATTAGAGGTGTTGACCCAGGGTCTACCACAGAAAAAATGCGCTCGCAATTTCGAGAATTAATATATCAGGAACAGGACTAGGGAAAGTCAGGAGTAGTTGCCGAATTAAATCCTACAGATTCAATAGAGGTTTAAATTATAGAAGATAAATTAAATAATTTGTTGACCCAGGTTAAGGAAATTAATTATCTAGTTATTCACCAACAAATAAATTTGTTACAAAATCTAAACATATTGAAGATAAAATACTACGTTATATTTGTGATTATGAACAGGTTAAACTTAAAGTAGAAGAATTAGTCTTTTTCTCTTGAAATAAATGCTCTAATACACGAGAAGATTAGAAAACAAAAAGATAAACCTAAGACAGCAAAGAAGGAACAAACTGTTATGTCACTCGAGAACTTGTGTATACTTCCCAAAAATAAAATAGAACCTCCACCAAAAATAAATATAATTGATACTATCCCAAATCCTAGAGAGAAAGAGACATTACCATTCTCAAAAATGTCCAAAAATGGAATTTAAAATAATTAGGGAACAATTCGTATCCAGTAATATTTTTAGAACAATTAATAAAATTAAATGAACTACACAGATTAGAGGATCTAGAAATATTAAGAGCCCTCCCAGAACTTTTTGAAGGTAGTATAAGACAATAGATTAGAAACAACTCTAATCTTTGGAATTCCAGGGATACCTTTATAGATTGTTTTAAAAAAAACTCTATTTTGTGTCGAAAATATTGAAAGCCTAGAAAATGAAATTAGACTGTCAAAACAAAGACCCACAGGGTCGGTTACAAATTACTTCATCAGGATCCAAACATTATTTAGAAGACACGGAAGATATTCAGATAAAGAGCAGTTGCAGAAGATTTATGTTAATCTCAAACTCAGTATTAAGATACAAATATCCCTCAATCAGATTAATTCTCCATGAGAGCTAGAAAGGTTAGCGGCACATTTCGAAAATGCCATTGAAAGGAATGTAAATTATGAAAAACATGAAAAATTAACTCCTCTACCCAGTAGGCCTAGTGTTGTTGTTCCTAAACAACAATTCCAACAGCCCTATCCAAATCAAAATTATATCCCTTCACGATTTAATACTGACAGTAACAGAAAGTACAATGCTAGACAGTACGTTACTAGCAGTACAGTCAGACCTAGCAATAATAATTATTTTGAGCAAACTAGGTTTAAAAAAAAAGGTGTTACTTTTACAGTTCCCCTGAACATTTAACTTCTAGTTGCTCAATTAGAAACAAGAGCCCCGCATATAACTATAACAAAAAAACTAACCGTGCGCGGAAAATTATCTATGTCAGCGCAAACTGGCTAAACCAAATTTAAAAAAATTCTTAACACGCCAGAAAGGACTTCTATGTCATTGTTGTGTTTAAAGGCTTCTTTAGGAAAACTTAAGGTATTTCCGTTAGTGGATACCGGATACATAAATAATGTATGTTCTAGACAATTGTACGAAGAGTTACGCGATAAAAAGTCAATATATAAAGGGAACAAGAGTGCAATATAGAATGTATCACTGCGGATAAAAACATATTTAAGGTTAGTAAAAGATTTAAAGTTTTTATTAAAATAAGCGGATTGTCTTGGCAAATATGGTTTCTTGTTGCACCTAAACTAACGATACACTTGTTGTTGGGCAAAGAATTTATTGAGAATTCTAAGATGAAAATATCTATGAGAAACAAAGAGGTTATGTTACCAGGTAATAAAAAAGGAGATGTTACGGTAGAACTGAATGTGATAAACAACAATGCCGATAGTAATGAACTGTTACAAGACCTACTAAATGATTTCAGTGGCGTCATTATGGATAAAATCGATAAGACTAACGTGATGACGTATGAAATTGTATTGTTTGACAAAGACCCTGTTAGATCACGCCCAAATTATTTTGCCCCTTGCAAGCTAAATATACTATGCAACCAGATAACTGAACTTTTAAATAAGGACATTATAAGACCTTCTAATAGCCCATTTTCTTCACCTTCTTTTTAGTTTCCAAACAAGGAAAATCACCCTGCCTTTTTGTGGATTATCGAAAATTGAATAATAATATACGTTTTGAAGCAACTCCCTTACCTACGCAAGAAATGGCGTTCCAATATTTAGGTAAAGCAAGAATATTTACTTTGTTGGATTTAAATAAATCATTTCACCAAGAATTACCTAGACGACTTAGTGGTCTACTCCAACAATATTAGCGACCATAAAGTTTATTTAAAAGAAGTGTTTACAAGACTACGCAAATCGGGATTAACCATAAACCCCCCAAAAATACAAGTTGGTGTAGCGCAAATAGAATACCTCGGACATATAATTTCATATAAGGGTATTTACATAAATACAGAAAAAATACGCCCCATAGTGGAACTCAAAATACCTACTACCCAAAAGAAATTATCAAGATTTTTGGGCATGATGTCCTTATTTGGTAGATTTATTCCCAATTTGGCTTCTATGGTAGAACCCCTACAAATTACGAAAAAAAAAAAATCTGTTCTTTAATTGGAATGACACGGCTGACCAAGCTTTAACTCAACTAAAAAAAGCTATTACTATGACACCCAATCTACGAATGGCAGATTTTGACAAACCCTTCATCCTTCAAACCGACGCTTCTTCTTCAGACCTTGGAGAATAGAAGGACAAATACTACCAGTAGCGTAAGCCGGTCGTACTCTGAGCCCTCACGAATTAAATTATCCAACTATGAAATTGAAGCCCTTGCTATTATATATGCCATAAACAAATTCAGAAAATATTTGGAATCAAAACCGTTTGAATTACACACTGATAACCCGGCTGTAGCTTGGCTACTTCAACATCAACGACAAATAAGTAAGATAGCACGTTGGATTACTCAACAACTAGAACTTAGATTTAACAGTGTGTATAATCCGGTGGCTGATAGGCTATCGAAGATGTTTGAAGAAGAAACAATAGAAAGTTGCAAAAATAACATTTTGAATATTAAATTCTTAACACAAATACCGGAAATGTATACATACATACATACAATCAGCACAAAAAAAGGACCAAGAACTAAGTAAGCTCATTGAAAGACTATATAATAATAATAATAATAATAATAATAATAATAATAATAATAATAATAATAATAATAATAATAATAATAATAATATTACCAATTATAAAATACTAAATAAGATCTTATACTACAAACCATCAACTAAATCTTAGTGGAAAATGTATGTTCCATAAACTTTTCATTATATTTTATTTCAATATTACCATATTTCACCGGTTGCAGCACATTTAGGGGTGGCCAAAACCATCATGTTTATCAGTAAGAATTTTTTTTGGCACGGTGTGGACAGACAGCTACTTGACAGCGTTCAATAATGTGATATTTGTTTACGATCCAAACCATGTCTAAATTATAAATACAGCTACTTGTCATCAACAGTTTCAGAATTTCTGATGCAAAGTTTGTTCATAGATTTTTTTGGACTATTACCTAGATCTAAAAATTGTAATAAATACATTCTTACGGCATTAGATGGATTTTCTAAGTTTGTGTTATTCTTACCTCTAAGCAAATCTACGACTGAGCATATTGTACGGCTATACAAAATAAAATTTTCAAAAACATTGGTTTACCATGTTACATATTTTCTGACACTGGTTCCCAATTTACTTCTTACTTCTTCAAAAACGTGTGTTTTCATCTTGGTGTAAGACAATATACTACTGTGCCTTATTATCCTCAGCCTTATTTATGTGAGATATCCCATAGAAATTTAAAATCTGCTATCATAGCCTACCATAATCTCCATAATAGTGAATGGGATTCTAATTTGCACTGGCTAAAAATTGCCTTTAACAATGCCGAAAGCAATAGTCACAAATATACGCCCGCAGAACTGTTATTGGGCCATGAACTTTCAACACCCCTGAATCTAAAATTATCTTTACCAGTAGTCCAAAAGGGGGACCAGAAGGAGGCTCCCTCCACATGTGGACTAACGCACTCAAACAGTTAAAACGGACACAAGCTCGTGTTGGTAAACACTACAACAAGGACAGACAAGGACATCCGATTACTTATAAGGTAGGTCATCATGTAGTTCGTAGTTCATAAAATCCTGCAAAATAGTGACAAGGCCGCAGGAATTGCTGGGAAATTGAAATTTCGCTGGTCAGAGCAAGTTGTTATCAGCACATTTTTGAGAGAGGTAACGATTCAATAATTAGTAGATACTCATGTTTCACAACTCAAACCGTGTCCTATTGAGTTAACACCATTGTGATAATATTATTACTTCTAGATAACTAATGATAGTTTAGGCTAAACACAATACAAATTAATATATTATGTATTAGTATTTTCGTATTTATTGAATAGTCAAAGTAAGCCTACTTACTACCATTTAAGGTTTTGCCTTTCTCTCTATATATTTTTTTTTGTTTTATTTATTCTTATGTTTATTTTTAGTGTGCCATGAAACATAGATAATTTGAAGTTGTCTAGGAAGCCACTTTTTTAATGACATTTGGATAAATTTATGCCGGAACAAGTGTTTATTATAATCAAGGGTAGCTTATTTAAAAACCTGATTCCTAGCTATAGTTAAATGGTAATTAATTTTGTTGGTAATTTACTAATGGCTGAATATTGTTGGTATAGCAATTTAACATTATTTTTTATGCATATGTTGGTAGTTCAGTTGCTAATGTTTGTTCTTGGCTGTTATGTATTTAGTTTTTCAGTTCATATTAATATTCCGGTTAATAAAGTACTTTCAATCCGGTAATGTTTGATTTTTATATAATACACATTCTTTAAACCTGTGGTGCCACGTTTTCAGGTTATGGACCCTGAGTCCTTTAAAATGAACGAACATTTATTATTGTCTGTGTGCATCGAGAATCAACATTAACATTAACCTCTAGAAGACTTATCTTAGAAGAAGCCTTTTTAGCCGGCATGACAAATGAAGAAAAGTATCGTGTTCCATTATTTGATGGTTCAAATTTCAATAACTGGAAGTTAAGAATGGAAACGCTGCTTGATGAAATCAATTTGCTGGAAGTAGTTAAAAGTGATTACCGAACGAAAGTAATTTTCAATGAAGCTGATAGTTCTGAAATCTTGAATAAGAAGACAAAAGAATTGGCAGAGTGGAAGAAAAGGTTTGAAAATACAAGTCTCAATTAATCCAGAAACTTTCAGACAACGTTCTTGAATGTGCCAAGGATAAAGAATCTGCATTTGATATATGGCTTTCCTTTATAAATACCTACGCAAGAAAAGGCATAGCTAACCAGTTACTTCTACGTAAAAGTATTTTATTGATAACGTTCGATCCATCAAGTGAAACTCTGGAGGTACATTTTAATATATTTGATAAATTGATTCGGGAATTACAGTCAACGGGTGCTAGATTAGAGGAATTAGATATTGTCTGCCATCTTTTAATTATCATGCCGAACGAATATAATGTAGTTGTTATTGCTCTTGAGGCTCTTGCTGAAAAATTGACATTGAGTTTTGTAAAAAATAGGTTATTAGATGGGGAAGAGAAACAATTTTAGGAAGGTATAGCAGCAGAAGTCATAACCTCACATTCCTTTATGACACAAGCAAATCGAAAAGTTACAAAGAGCTATATGAAACAGTCTTAATCTTTTTATCAACAAACTAGGCCTAATCAAAACACTCAGCGAAGTCAACTTCAGTGCAAATTTTGTAAAAAATTTGGACATGTGATCTCATAAATCCGTAAACTTAAGAAGAAACTGAGTGAAAATGAAAAGAAAGCCCAAGTCGCCATAGTTGAAGAAGCAGAGTTCCGTATGGCAGCCAACACGTCTTTGGAAGTGGATTCTGTTTTGTTTACATCCTGGTATCTAGACTCAGGAGCTTCAGAACACATGATCTGTGCTACTTATTGCCATCTTCTGACCAATATTCATACTCTCCCAAGTCCTGCGAATATCAAGCTCGCGAAATCAAGTGAAAATTTAAAAGTGACAGAAGTTGCTGATCTCTGTGCGTTTTTTGAGATGGATGGAAAAATCAATGTGATCTAGCTGGGAAGTATTCTTATCGTGCCTGGTCTACAACACAACCTCTTATCAGTCAGACGACTGGATTCCAATGGATGCAAGGTAATTTTTGAAGAAGGTGTAGTAAACATTTTCAAGCATTATAAACTTGTAGCAGTTGCATCCGAGTCTGCCAAAATGTATTTAGTGATATTTTCTGTCAAAAATAGCTGTGCCAATGTTGCTGAGGTAGATTGTACAAAGCTATGGCATAAACGACTGGCGCATATCGGCAATACTAGTTTGAAGTCTCTTTGTGAAATGGTTGATGGCATGAACGGTGTGTGTAAACAAAAACTTACAACTCGGGAATCTCCATGTGAGCATTGTAACCAAAATAACATGAATAAATTGCCTTATGTAAAAACTCGCTCAAGGGCTAAGCGCCCCTTGCAGCTTATCCACAGTGATATCATGGGTCCGATCAGTCCTACATCCTATGACGGTAAGAGATACATACTTACCCTAACTGACAATTACAGTCACATTACCTATGTTTAGACGATCAAAGAAAAGTCATAGGTATTCGAGTGTTTTAAGAAGTATAAAGCTCTAACAACTGTTCATTTTAATGAAAGAATAATCCGCTTCAGGTGTGACCGAGGTAGTGAATACTTATATTCAGAGATGAGAAAATACTTTAGATTCAAAGGTATACAGTTTGAATATACTATCAGATATACACCCCCTCAAAACGGAGTAAGTGAACGCATGAATAGAACACTAATGGAGCGTGTGCGGTGTATGCTACTAAGCGCAAATGTTTCAAAAGATCTCTGGTCAGAAGCTGTGATGACAGCAGTATATATTGTTAAGAGAAGACCAACAGTAGCTTTGGATTGTAAAACTCCTGCCGAGGTCTGGTATAGTCAACGTCCAAACTTGTCAAAATTGTGTGGGTTTGGCTGTATTGGTTATGTGCGCATCCCTAATGAGCTACTTAAAAGGAAACTGAACAATCGTACCCAGAAGTGCATCATAGTCGGCTATTGCCCCAATAGCTATAGGATGTGGAACCCTACCACAAGAAATATTGTTTTGGCATGTGACGTGTTTTTTGATGAAAATGCCACTTCGAGTGGAGAAAATATGACCACATCCCCAACAGTGAGAGCACCACTACTTTGTGATACAGTTACCATTCAGTCAGAAGGAAGCCTAACTTCAGGTGAAGCTAGTCATGAAGAGTTGGACAAAGAAACGCCTCCTTTATCAGATGAAGGTGAACTTCGTCGTAGCTCACGCCCACGTGTGAAACCAAGCTATTTGCAAGATTATGTAGAATTTGCTATGAATACAGAAAGCTTTCTTGACAATTTGCCTGAAGATTTTTATGATCTCTAGGGTGGACCTGATGCTAACTGTAGAAGAGTAAATGAAATCCCTCAAGAAAAACAACACCTGGAAACTGACTTCACTACCCCCTGGTAGGAAAGTTATCTCCTGTCGCTGGGTCTTCAGCATCAAGGGAGATCAAGATCGTAATAAGGATTGCTATAAGGCAAGGTTAGTGGTTAAAGGTTGTCAACAGACGAAAGGTTTCGATTTTAGTGAGACCTATGCCCCAGTCGTATGTATGACTATTGTTAGAAGAATGCTAGCCATCCTTAATCAAGAAGATTTACATGCATATCAGATGGATGTGAAGAATGCATTTTTGCATGGAACTTTGTCTAAAGAAGTCTACATGCAACAACCCCCTGGTTTTTCAAATAATTTAGAACGTGCTTACAAGCTCAAGGAACACTGTATAGCCTCAAGCAGGCACCCATAGAATGGAACAAGTTCCTTGACACTTTTCTTAGATCACTTGGTTTTAAACCAGTGCAGAATGATCCATGTCTGTACCTACATGTTGTCGGTGATACCAAGAACTTCATACTGATTTTTGTCGACGATTTAACCATCAGCAGTTCTCACATACAACCTCTTGAGAAAATCAAAGCTGCACTTCAAGCTAAATTTGACATGAAAGATTTGTGTAATTTATACTTTTTTCTCGGAATACAAATTGAGAAAAGAACGCTATATCTTAGCCAACCATCTTATATAAAAAAAAGCTTTTATGCAAAATTAACATGGAAAACTGCAAAATAGCTAAAACACCAATGGAGACGAAGCCCCCTATTAACGATGGAGGATCAACATCTATAATTGGCATCAAGCCATACAGAGAGCTCATAGGCAGTTTGATGCACTTAATGTTATGCACCAGACCTGATCTGAGTTTTTCTGTCAATTATTTCAGCAGGTTTTAAAGCTGTGCAACTAACACTTATTGGGAATCACTGAAGTGCATTCTTCGCTATTTACAAGTAACTTCACACCTAGCTCTGCACTTTCCTAAAGAAGAAGGGACACCCCTAATCGCATATGCTGATGCAGATTGGGCCAACGATTCCAGTCGCAAGTCATAATCTGGATTTCTTCTGAAAGTTTTTGTCAACTGTATCTTGGAAAACTAGAAAGCAGCCCACTATTGCCTTGAGTACCTGTGAGGCAGAATTCATTTCACTTGCCAATGCCTGTACTGATGTCCTGTGGCTATCAGTCTACTGGGGCTGGGAATCAACCCCGAAGTGCCCACCATATATGAGGACAATCAGCCTGCCATCAAGTGTCTTGAGAAGTAGGAACACAAAAGATTGAAACATACGGATGTGAAGTATAATTTTGTAAGAGAGTTAGTGTGTGATAAAGTTGTAAAGATTGAATATGTCCAAAGTGAATTTCAAATTGTTGACATTTTAAACAAAAGCTTAAATGCTACTAAGTTTAGACTACTATATAAGTGGCTAGGATTGAATGTATCATAAAATAGGTTATGTATTCCTCCATGTTCACAATATTTACCTCCCTTCACATCTTTGTTTCTTGCACCCACAATTAGGATTCATCCATGTTTAACACATTTGCCTCCTCTCCGTGCACAATAAACCATTTTAAATCGAGGCGAAGTGTTGGTATAGCAATTTAACATTTTTTAAATGCATTTGTTGGTAGTTCTGTTGATAGTATTTGTTCTTGCCTGATATGTATTTAATTATTCAGTTAATATTAATATTTCAGTTTATAAAGTACTTTCAATCCCATAATGTTTGGTGTTCATAGAATAAACAATCTATAAACCTGTGGTGGCAAGTTTTCAAATATTATTATTTTGTTGGTAGTTTAATAATGGATGAATATTATTTTAAAATATTATAAACAAGAGTGGTTATATTACATTAGATAATGTATTCTTTATTTAAGAGTAGGTTATTGAATACATTTATTACAAACTATAAAATTATTTGATGGTAATTTACTAAATACTAAATTTAATTTAAAAGATGTTTTGAACAAGTGATTTGAATTAACATAATAATGTGTTTATTGAGGGTAGTGTTTTAAAATACCACAATGCCGTCAGTTTCCGTGACCCCTGCAATTATGAAAGATATTGCATAGACCAGCCTAAATGCACCAGAAAACGAACCATTTAAAAATAAATTTTGGTTTTCAAAAGCACTCTTGTACTCTTTGAAATTATCCAAATACCCGCTCTCAACGCTAAAAAATGCTGTCTATTTCTAAACAAAGCTAATAAAACTGCGACGGTCACCATCCTGTACATGGGGAATATATGTAAAGCACGGCCGCTGGCCGAGATCGCTTGATTCCTGTAGAGATTTTAAATACAGACACCAAGAACAGGTTACACTTCAAAGTGAGGCGTGTGTTATCATAAAGTACAGATGTATAAATCATTGCCCTGGACGAGCTAACGCTGCTAATTGTCTCAGATTCCCTTAACACTTTGGAAATTATTTTATCTTACTATTATATCACGTAAATAATCTGTTTAGTATTTTTTTATTCAAGCTATACTGAATATCAAACTAATCTGTTGCGTTGTATTTTTTAGAGAATGAGCTGTGGGGAGATCCGCAAACATCCTCGGATCTGATAGCTCTTGGTATCTACCTGGAGGAATTGACCGCAACCGGTTGGTAATTGCTGGCCATTGAATGACCAGATTTTTAAGAAAGAAAACTTTTAAAAGTCAAACAAAAAAATAGAACCATTCAAAATTAATCCGAAATATGAATAATGTGCTAAATTAGTGAGGTTTTTTCAAGAACAAAATTGGGGATCATCAGTTTTTTGTTTTATAAATCCTGAACCTTAAATATTATATTAATTTTAGGTGAATTCCTTTTTGCAATATTATTGTATGTCACCCTGGCTCAGTTAGTAGAGTGCCTACCTCTTGATCTAGGTGTCCCATGTTAGAATCCTGGCAGAATCATAGCTATTATTGTGAAAATAACTATACAAATTAATAGGTAGTTTCTGTATGATTATTCATGGCCATCACTTATGTTAAAATATTCTAATACAAATTTATGTTTGTTTCAGATTTGTGAGACCACTCTAGGATGTCTCCTACATATCAGGTGTCTGTGGAGGTTCCGGTAGAATCACGTCCACCACCACCCCTAGTGCCACAGGCGGCATTGAAGGACATTTTTTCGGCTCTGGATCTGAATGATGCATCCATAGATGAGATTATATTTTACGTTAAAATAGTAAAAATATTGATGTATAAAATAATATTAATATTATAAGTTGAAAGAACATATCATGTGCAGATTGCTTAGTAAACCTCTATAATAGAATACTAATAGGTGAAAAAACTTTTCTAATAGATTCTTAAAGTAATTGAAATTTCCCAAACTGTGTGAAATAAAGAAGTGTCTTTTAAATTGGGTAGTTAGAGCAACTGAGGGATTCGTTTTAATACTTGATATTTATACTCTCCACTCCGCGGAAAAAATATAAATAAAATGGTTATTTTGTTTTCAGAAATTATTTTTCTAGGTTATATGATAACTTGTTTGATTTAAAAAGTGCAAAGAATGAATTTTTTTAAATGACATTGGCTGGAAGAATATTGTTTCAAGTGCTGACATTGAAGTCAGTTTGACATATGTTTGAATTCAATTTCTTGTGTTTTTGTTCAAATGATATTGGAGATGCCAGTTGAAGCCTCGGGAAAGACTTGGTCTTGAGCTCAACACCCGAAGGCCCCATTAACCCTGCGAGAACTTTGGCCCCTCCAGGCAGTGGAGGCGTCATCCCACAAGCCGGTGATGCTGAAGATGTTGGCTACATCCACCCGCTTCCAAGCCATGTGAAAGACTCGGTCTCAACCCCAACATCTGCAGCCCCCATTCAGCCGGCGGGAGCTTTGCTGCCTCCAGGTTGTGGAGGTGTCTCCCCACAAGCTGATGTTGTAGGGGCGAGGCAGGCGGGAATCACAACCCCATTCAAGGATTGGTTATGGTGGTGGCGGGGCCATCATAAGCCACACAGAAGGGAATTGGTGGTCCGGTAAATCAAGTTGGTGGATAATTGTCGATTTGTATCTCTCTTCGAATCGTCGAGGAGAGAATAAAACAACTGAGGCGTTTATTTTATACTGGTAGAGAAGTTACCGTACGTCTTGGTGATCCAACAAGCGATCGCGACGCATCAACTGGCTTGAAGAGCAAATTACTGTTTTGCCCAATCGGCTGTAGGACCATAGTGTCAGCGCCGATGATCATGTTGGCTTACTTTTGAACAGCACGGAATCGACGTTGAATTCTGTATTAGTCTCTTTAGGTGGTTGGGTCAGTTAAACGCTCGTGCTCGATGACGTAAGTCGCGTGTTGCAGAATAATAGTTTGTTCTGGCGGGTTGATTGTTGCCAAAGCTATATGTGATAATAAAAGAGAGCCAGGATGCATGGACGTGAACAACTTTAAACAAATCAAAAATGGTCGTCCTATTCAAAAGCTCAAAGCAGAGGAACTATGCCGTGATGCACGTTTGAATCTTTTGAAAGGTGGTGAGCTCCCTGAACTGAAACAAATTAAAAAATACCTTTCCCAATACAAAATCACCGTGTTCAAAAAACGTCGGGGGAGTTAAGTCCTATATAAGGGCCTACACCTCCCGAACATTCCTTGAAGGGCTACCTTGATTTGTAATTTCACGACGATAAGCAAAACCATTTTGATGTCATTAAATACTTGACAGCCGCATTTAAGTGCTTGTACATTTGCCGTGAATGTTGTGTATCGTTCAGTAATAAGAACAAGCACCAATGTGAATCCGCGTGCAAAAAGTGACACGCTTAAGTGGTCTGCAGGGGAGGTTGATCTATGGCCTGTAAAGACTGTGGGCACTGGTTAACTAGCCATACTTGTTTTGATAACCATAAACGTCCCGGTGTTTGCAGATATCAAATGTTGATCTGTGATGTCAAAAAGGTTTGTGAGGTCTGCGGGCAATTTTTCTGTTTGGAAAGAGCAGAATACTCACAATGTGTTATGAGGCTTTTTATAGAGTATGTGGGAATCATCTTCCTTTTGGTCATTTCTGATATATGAAGCAAGACCCATCCAAGCCATCACCAGAGAAGAGCAATTTCATGTTCGTATTCTATGGTTTTTAATGCTGACAAGAAACGCTTCTTCAAGGTGCGGCCAACACGTACTTGCACGAACCTAACCTCTGTGTCGTGCAGACGTGTTGCAAGGCCCGTCTTCATATCGATATAAATGACCATAATTGCACCTAATGTGTGGGTGATAGGGTTCACCTATTCAAGGATGATGCCACAATGGCCCAATTTTTTGGATTTCTAATGCAAATTAAAAAACAAAATTTAATGCCAAGGACTATGATGGAAATTTAATTTTAAAATAAATGATGGGGGTAAAAAATGGACTCCAGAGCTCATAATGAACGGTGGGAAAATCATGTCCTTGCGTTACAGCCCGTTCCGATTTATTGACTCTCTGAACTTTCTCCCGATGTCGTTGTACAACTTACCAAATACATTCTGTTTGGAGGAGTCCTTGGCCAAGAGACATTTCCCCCATTTTTTTCAATAAAAAGAAAACACGGGGTATAGGGGTCCCTTGCCGCCAAAGGAGGACTACGGCATCGATGAAATGTCAGTTTATCGAAAGGAGCATTCTGAAAAGTGGTATGACGCGCTGGTGAAAGAAAATTATGTATATGATTGTAGCCGTGAGTTGGAACTGTATTGGGTGAAAGATGTAGCGCTACTACGGAAGGTCTGCCTAAATTTAGATACATGCTAATGGAAAAGCAAAGGTGGATCCTTTCAGAAAGATGTGTACGATCGCTGGAGCGACCATATTGGTTTATCACCGAAGTCATCTTAAGGAGAATACGATCAGTATCATCCCTAACGGTGGCTACTGGTGTCCAGACCAAAAGTCGCACGTCGCTGTACAATGATATTGCTGGGAGGCCCATCAACGCCGTGTCTCTATCCTTCATGCGGGCAACAGCTGTTAGGAGTACGTATTAGGGTGACGTGTAGACGACGTTGTTAAAGCAGGAGATACCACCACTGTCTTCCAGTTCTGGGGCTGTTATTGGCACGGGTGCCCTCTCGTTATCCTGACAAGACCACCCTTATCAAAAACAGCCACCACGAGACCATGTAGACGCGCTATGAAGCGACCATGGCCTGCGTGGAAGAATTTAAGAATGCTGGATACACTGTCATAGAGATGTTGGAGTGTATATTTATTGCGATGAAACGCACAGACATGGACTTGAAACCATTTTTACTCCAGCACGATGTGTACAGAAAGGAGTCACTCCGTTTCAGGGATGCATTCATTGTCGGGCGTACAAATTGTATCAAAAACTTCCACGAAATAGACCATTATTGTGGAGAGCAAATTAAGTAATTTGGATATGTGTTCATTGTATCCTTACGTTTGCAAGTACAAAAAATATCCCATCGGCCACCAAAAAATTGACTTGGAACCAAATTGTCCATCTATAGATCAAGTAGAAGGCATAGCCAAAGTTATCATGAAACCTCCAAGGGATTTATTCATGTCCGTATTGCCTACACAGATGCACGATGATTTAATGTTCATTTTGTAGGGAAATGTGGGGAAGAGAAAAACCAAAGCACATGTCAGCACAACGACAAGAAAGATCGCTGGTTGACAGGCGTCTGGGTGATTGACGAGATCCAGAAAGCCTTTGAGAAAGGCTACAACGTTGAAGAAGTACAGGAATTGTGGGAGTACAATGTACTTGTTTACAAGCTTCAGACACATTCTGGCAGATTGTTTCACGGTGTAAACACCCCCTTAATTCAACGATGAATTAAGGCCGGTGCACAATAAAAAAATAATAATTTCAAAAAATTTCAAAAGATAAAAAAAGACAATAATTGTAGAGGAGCCGATAGGATCATCACAAAACAAAATATGGACCGTACTCAGGTCCATTTGAGTTCTTCCTCCCCGAACCCGCTCTACAAATATTTACTATATTAAATATTTAGAAAACTTTCCCAGCAATTAAAAAAAAGGGTAAGTATGTGACAACATAAAAAAGGTAATTTTGGTATAATTCATTTTATTGCTATAAAATGTAGGTATTTAAATATGGCACAAAAGTAAGGAATATATATGTAAATTTTAGTATAACAATAATGATAACAATAATTTGAAGTCTCAATAATGATCTCAAAGATCAATCTAGTCCTATAATGACAAAATATAACATTGAAGTATAAACAACTCTTTCCAAAAACAACCAACTCCAACAGCGGACTTATGGTCCCTAACCAATAACAGCCTAGCGGCGATTTTAAGCGCTAGCTTTAATCTAGCCACCATTTTCCCTTTTCTTATCCAACAACTTACAGAAAAGATTGCTGTTTGAACTTTACCAAAAAATTTACAAGTTTAAATTATAGCTTACTAGCCGGACAGACTATAAGGTTAATTCTCCAATACAAAGGATGGCTTTTCCATAACATGTGAAAATACTAAGTATTTACAAAAACCCAGAGGGGGACTTTGAGTCTACATAATGCGAAAGCCATTATTTATCAAAAAATTATTCTAAGTCGAACTTAGTTTTTCATGCCGAATAGGCTATAAATTTGACAAGTAGTGAATAACATGGCGTCTCCATGATGTAACAATGATATTAACAGACATACGCCCAGAAGGGGACTTCGTGTCTACAAAACACGATTGCAAATATTCTATGTCCCTTTTAAACATAGAAACTGTTCAGAAAATCATTTAAAATTTAAAATGTTGGCCGAAAGTGAATTTTACAATACATTTGTCGAAAGGGAATTTTTATACCTTTTTAATCATCCTGAACACCAATAAGTGTTTCTGGAGGAAGTCCAGACAAGAGTAAAGCTCCATGCATTCTACATAAATATATATGCTAGTATTCTAGCTCAGAGAGGGGGAGGAGTGGTACGCCAAAACAAAGGAAAAATCACAACACAAGACAAAGAGGGATGAAACAGCAAGAAGGTTGAAGAATAGTCATTGATGTTAATGATGAGGTTATATTCCTCAATTACAAGGATGCACGTGACGCGTTGCATCTTAACCCTAACACGAGTGTGGCAGTGGCATGCTGTACGATTGCTATGGCTAGGTTGAACTTAACAACATTCTTGAAAAATTGGAGGACCACGTTTTGTATCATGATACAGATAGCGTTATATTCATGGAACGCCCCGGTGATTGGAATCCACCGTTCGGAGATATTTTTGGTGACATCATTGACGAACTTCAAGATTACGGTCCGGGAAGCTATATTCGCGCCTTTGTATTTAGCGCCCCCAACAATTATGCGCACCAAGTTTCTGTAGGTGGCGATCCTGCCAAAACAAAAACGGTGTGCAAGATTCGCGTGACCACCATAAACTATGGCTACCGGAAAGACGTTAATTTTGACCTTTTGAAAGCGATAGTCACCGAACAGGCTTTGGAAAGATAAATGCATTTACCGCACAAAATTGTAAGAAGAGGTCTTGCGACTGTATGTACCGTTTCGCAGAATAAATTCTACCGACCAGTGTACACCAAAAGGCGGATAACCGATGCTTATAATACGTTACCTTTTGGGTATTTGAGTCCTTGTAAACGCGCTCGCCACGACTAAAAGGTGATCATTTAGACGGGCTGAATAATCATCTTTTTTTCTTTCTCTCTAGACAATTCCACTGACATACCATTTTTCAAAGTTTTGAGATATTTTCATATTTTTTTCTGCATTAAAATACGCATAATTTTTTATATTTTATTTTATGCACCCGGGATACTTTTATATTGTTTTAACCACCAGTACAACTCGACACCTAACTGATTATTTCTACTCATAAGTATTAGTTGTTTGTATATATATTTATTTTAATTCTATTCAATTTTTTTTCCTTGTACATATTTTAAATTGAAACCATCTGTTTGTGTACATATATTCAAATATTCTTTAAACCGGACTTTGTAATTTAGTACCGAGGCTAATAATCCCGCTATTAGCTCAAGAGATTGTTTATTATTTCCATAATATATATTATATAACTATTATTTTTTGTAAATAAATATTCCAAATATACGTTTCATGGCGTGAGCCATATTTCTAAAACTTTTATTTCTGTGTAAATAAATATTTCAAAAATACTGTTCGTGATGTGATATATATTTGTAAAAACTTGTATTTTTGTGGATAAATATTCCAACTATATTTTTCGTGGTGTGAGATAGATTTGTAAAAATTTGATTTGTGTAAATAAATATTTCAAGTGTTTTTAAAAACTCTTATTTATGTAAATAAATATTCCAAGTATACTTTTCATGGTTAAGATATATTTGTAAAAACATTTATTTTGGTAACTAAATATTCCAAATATACTTTTCATAGCATAAAATATATTTGTAAAACTTTAATTTCTATAAATAAATATTCCAAGTATACTTTTCGTGGTATGAGATATATTTGTAAATAAATATTCATTGTATAATTTCACAATGTGATATATATTTGTAAATGAATAATCTAAAAATTGTTATGTTTGTGTTTTAACGTCCACACCCCCTCCCTCATATCTGATAAATACAAGTTCATTTAGCTTATAAGCTCAGTTTCAAATATTATTGACAAGTTGAAACATCCATTTTCGGCCATCATCAGCAGCCCTTCCGGCTGTGGAAAGTCACATTTTGTGGCCGACTTTATCCATCACCTGTGACTTTAAATTTGATCAAATCACCTGTTATTAATATTTATGGCAACCGGGATTCAAACAAGATGAGTCAAATCCCCGCGTCATATTCTGTAAGGGCTTGCTGGAAATGGATGACACCTGTAATGACTCTCCACAGATGATTATCCTGGATAACCTTATGCGTGAAGCAAACGAAGTGGTCGTCACCTTTTCACCAAAGGATGCCACCATCAAAATATTAGCGTAATGTACCTTACATAAATTATATTCCACCAGGGAAAGGGCCAAAGAGACATTTCCTTAAACGCACATTATATTGTGCATTTTAAAAATACCAGGGATAAAGCACAGATTCAGCACTTTGTACGGCAAGTCTGTCCTGAAAACTCCCGTGTTTTACAAGAATTTTACGCTGATTCTACAAGTACTCCCCAAGGTTATGTATTTTTAGATTTCAAGCAAGGTACAACCGAATGGTTCAAATATAGAACCCTCAAAAAGTTGGGGGCTGCGTATACCTACCACGCAAAAGCCATAAAACACTGACACTTACCGATTACAAATCATTTCATAACCATGAGTCCCAAAGTGCTGAAGCAAGCCCCTCTGTTGTGTGCGATGCATCGCATGAACCCACAGAAACGTGTCGCCTTGTTGAAAACCGCAGACAAGAGACTGATTGACTCTGTTTGAGAGTGTGCCTACAACACTTTAAAAGGGCGGGGTCCGTTGAAAAATGCGCAGAAAACAAAGCTATGTGCTCACAAGCAGGTGTTGCGCAAGCTGATCAAACTAGGAGAGTGCTGTAAGAAGAAGAGACGACTACTCGTTCAGAAAGGAAGAGTGTTCCTGCCCTTACTTTTAGCCCTATTAATCAGCGGTGTCCACGGTTCCTTATTCAACAAATAGATAAAGGAACACATGAAAAAGATGATATTGGTGTCCCCGCAAACATTACACCACTACGAGCAACACCACCAAAAATTGGCATCGGCCACAAATCTAGTGGTCTCCAAGCTGGACAAGGAAATAGAAAAATCCTCGCTTCAAAACTTTACAAGTCTAAATGGACTTTATACCAACAAGTGCTACAGTGCTATCTACACTTTAGTCAACACCCTCCACCGCCTGAAAATACCACCACAACGACTACCCCTAAAGTGTCTGTACTTCCAATTTCTGCTGCTGGTCAGAGCAAGAAGACACAGCGAGCCATCGGGGTGGCGAGAGCTTCTCACGGCACTTCAAAAAATAAACGTCCTGAAAGAATGTATTGTAAATCCGAAATGTTTGGCGCCCATTAGAGATCCGATGCCCTTACCCCAACCACTTACACCATTTCAATGCCCTAAGAAGAATAAACTGAAAAGAGGTGACGAAAATCTGTGGCTGCCGTTCCGAGCTTAATGGTCCGTTTTGCCGACATCTACTACGACCCTTTTCATCCTGTGGGGTTTGCAGGGGCGGCGTCCGTCATAAAGGCGTCCAAGAAATTTCCTGACTAAGTACGAAGATGGCTTCGTGCGCAGGACGATTATACCCTACATAAACCTGTGATAAAAAAGTTTCCACGCAACAAGTACGTGGTGTCAAACATTGTCGATCTCTGGCCAGCCGATCTCAAAGATATGCGAAGTCTCGGAAAATACAATGACGGTGCAGTGTACTTGCTCACAACCATCGACGTGTTTAGAAAGATGACCTGGGCGATGACGCTTCCATCCAAGACGGGGACCATCGTGAGGGACGCATTTCAGGACATTTTCAAACAAAGTGGCCATAAATCTCTAAGTTTAAATACGGACAAGAGGACAGAGTTCACGGCACGTCTAGTCCGGAAATTTCTCAATAAAGAAGGTGTGTATAGATACACAACTCATAATCCGGACGCGAAGGCAAGCATCTTGGAACGAATCAATAGAAATCTGAAAGGTTGTATTTGGAGCTACTATACAAAAAATAACACTTATCGCTATGTGGACGTCCTCCAAGATCTCTTCGACGCTTACAACGGTGCAAAACATTCCAGTATCAAGATGGTGCCTGCCAACTTTTCAGAAACCAATGTGCTTCAAGTCAGAGATAGTCTGTACGGCAAACGGCGTCCAAACTCGAATAGTAAGCCAAAACTCGTTGACACGGTGCGTATTAGCAGATCCAAAATGCTGTTTGAAAAGGGCTACGAAAGCAATTAGAGCGAAAAATTTTCAAAGTCAGCAGTGTCGTGTAGCGACAACCAGTCGTTTACAGGTTGACCGATCTTGACGGTGAGGAGGTGGAGGGAACGTTTTACGAACCGGAATTACAACGTGTACGTCTTCCCGAAACTTTTAAAGTTGATAAGACTACGTGTCAAGGGTAAAGATTCCAGAAATAAATTGTATGTGCAGTGGAAAGGTTATCCCACTAAGTTTAATTCTTGGATTCCTGCCAGTTACGTCAGCGCCCTAACATGAAGGACCAGTTTTACATCACTTTGCCGAGCGACAGCACTATGGGATATTTCCCGTAAATTACTCTTGCTAATTTCACCATGCAACTACCCTACCGTTTTACAATCGACGGTAATTGGGTAGTCACTCTTGCCAAATTCCAATATCCGCGTTCTTTCACTACCGTACCCGACGGCCAAAATATTGTATAGTACAACTGGGTTGACGCTAACGGTGTGGAACAAATATTGGAGGATCGCATCCCAGCTGGAAATTACAGCACTATAGAGTAAAGTCCCGACTATCCTATTATTATATGAATCATTTACCGGCTTTTAGTATCTCACTGACTTGACGTATGAAGATATTTAATTTGTTTGGTAGAAAGACCAAAACAATAGTATGATTCTGCTAGGAAGGGTAGACAACATTGATAATCTGCAGATAAAATGAGTCCTTTACCGGTGGTTTGTATCACACTTACTTGGCGCATGAATATATTTAATTGGTTTAGTAGAAATAAAAAATACAAACTTATAATTTTTGCAATCAACATTGACGTAGGAAGAACACGGAACAAAACTTTAGTATGATTCTGGTAGGAAGAGCAGTTTAAAAATACAAACTTTATGGTCAGATCACGGACTTGCCATATGAATATACAGTAAAGCCCCGATTATCCGCGACTGCCACGAAATTTTTTTAATTACGAATCTAAAAAAAAAAAAAATTCAATCCAAGCCAACAACAGGGAAAATACAATTGGCCCTACAGTGCAGGTCGAAAATTACTGATAGGTTTATTGTGAATCGTAATCCTATAGACCTTCTCGGAATTTGTGGATGAGTGGCAGGCTCTTGATCTTTTGTTTTGGTCATAGCTTTCACATTCTCTGATCACTGACCTTGACGAACCGAGCGGGCCTCCAGTGGTGTCAGTTGTTAGTAAGAGTGCTTAGTGATCAGTAATGTTTTATGTTTCTTTGTCAGTGCTCGAGTTTTGTGTTTCATTAGTTCCTGAAATTAATAATGGCTGAAAAACTAAAGAAGGTTATGTTAATTTTTGCATAAAAACTTTAAATAATTTCTAAAATAAAAATGACGCTTCAAGGAAGGAGATGTGTTTGGATTACGGGATCGGGGAAACGTGCGAGACGTTTTAAAGCAAAAAGACAAACTGTTCGCCTTTGCATCAGTGTCTGACAGTGCTTCTGGGATGAAAAAACGAAAAAAATTAAGGAATCCACTTATAATGAACTTGACTCAGCGTTAGCGGAATGGTTAGCTCAGGTGTGAAGTGATGGCACCCCGTGTCTGGTCCTATCATTGCAGCTAAAGAAATTTTTTTTAATTTGTTAGTCCTGGAAGGAAATTTTGATGCGTCGTCCGGTTGGTTACATATTTTTAAGAAAAGTCATAGAATTAGAGAGATTGGTCTACACGGAGAAAAGCTAAGTGGTGATCAACAAGCAGCTGATGATTTTCAACGGGATTTTGAAGAGTTTGTGTTGTCTGAAGATCTGTCAATGAACAAATGTATAACGCTGATGAATCAGGGCATTTTTAGAAGTGTCTTCCCACTCGTACTTTAGCATTTGAAAGTGAACATCAAGTGGCAGGTCACAAAAATAGCAAGGAAAGAATTACAATCTTGCCATGCAGCAACGCTGTGGGTAGTCACAAACTTAGGCTTATTGTAAACCGTAAATCTAAGAAACCGATGTCTTTTAAGGGGATAAAAGCATAAAATATACCAGTTGATTATTTCAACCAAAAAAAGTTTGGATGAACCAGCAGATTTTTCAAGAATGCTTTGAAAAATGTAGTGCCTCAAGTACGTAAATATCTTGACTCGAAAAATTTGCCAAATAAGGCTGTTTTGTTAATTGACAGCCACCAAGCTAGAAGTGTGCTTAAATCTTCTGACAGGCAAATCTTCGCAATGTTTTTGCCCCCAAATGTTACTGTGCTTATACAACCAATGTACCAGGGAGTCATTGCAACCTTGAAAAGAACATACAGATCAAAGTTGTTACTGTCAAAAATAGAAGAAGGCTGCGATCTCAAAGAATTTTGGAAGAATTATAAAATTTTGGATAGCATTTACGATATTGCGTCTGCATTGAATTACGACAAACCTTCAACCCTCGTTAAATCGTGGAGAAAACTCTTTCCAAGTATCGAAACAAATGTCAACCAAAACATTTGTGAAGAAGAGAATGAAGTCATGCCGACCGCTACAATTGTTGACCTAGTGACATCCGTTCCGGGAGGTGAGAATGTCGACGAAGAGAACATAGAAGAGTGGCTGGAATGCAACGCAAGTGAGCCAGGGTTCGAATGACAGACTGACGTAAAGATAACGAACAAAGCAATGGGAGTGAACGAGAACGAAGAAGAATAAAGTGAAAGTGAATAAGATGAGGCGCCTGCCTGGATGAAACACGAGACTGCTTTGCAGCACGTAGACTGATTGCTTCAATATTTAGAGAAACAAAACGACGACGCACATCTGGTAGAAAAACTCATGTTAAGGAAAGTACAATCTAGAATAAAAAAAGGTGTTTCCAAAGCAAGAAGCAAAAACGGGTGACTGATTTTTTTAAAAAGCGTAACAGAACTCTTTTTGTTAACAATAAAGTAGATATTGTTTTTTGTTTACTGTTCTTTATTTTAGTGATTTAGACGTAGAGCTAAGGTTTCTGCTGTATTGTAGATATTTTAAAAGTTTTATATATTATGTTTTTGTACAATAAAACATTGTTTTTATGCTAAAATTTTTTTTCATGTTTGCTAATTTTTTGTTTTTTACGGGTTATCAATGATTTTTGCTATCCGCGGTACCCTTGTCACCCAATTCCGCGAATAATCGGGGTTTTATTGTACATGAATTGGTAAAAGCCCTAAATGAAGTAGAGGCGTTTAAAGGGGATTCCGGAGTTTTATTCAAGTACACAAACACTAACAAAAAAGTGTACGTTGTTTCTTCTTCACCAAATATACAGCTGCTGACTCTATCTAGTCAACTATTTCTACAGCTCGGTTTCGATCCTCAGACTAATCTGATCAAGGTCCCAAAGTCACCGTGTGCTTTCAAAATTCTACTAGGCTTTCCCCCGAAAATGTACATCTAAACGAATATCGTCGATTTCCAGTCTGTGGGTGATATTGTTGCACCGCTTTTACGTATCGTCGGCATCAACAACACAAACTATCTCTACGGCATACATAAGACAGTTAGCTACGATCCGATGCACTACGTGCCAGTACTTAGAAGGAAAATTGAAAGCCTGGAAATCAATATAAGAACCAACACTGGTGAACCTGTACCATTCGAGTTTGTAAAAGTGTGCGTGAAACTTCTTATTCAACGCTGCTCAACATTAACTGTCCCTACCAAAGATACTACGTCAACCAGGCTGGAACGGGAATATCTTCGAATTACCACGGTGTTCCCTATCAACGCGGGCATGGAGTAGGAAGTTTTTTCAGCGGTATATTCAGGAGCGTCGTACCGTGGCTGAGAAGCGGCGCTAAAGCCATTGGAAAACAGGCGCTTCATACGGGTATCGACGTGCTCTCCGACGTCGCCAATCAGCGTCGTCCTTTCAAAGAGGCTCTACGGCATTGTGTCGGCGAGGCTGGAAAAAACCTGAAACGCAAGGCGGAGCAGAAGATCGGCACACTGATCACCGGATCAGGCTATAAAGGGCGTCGTAAGAAGCACCGACGTCAGTATTCTGTCGTTGCCCGACGTAAAAAGGATAAGAAAGAAGCGGTAGATATTTTCAGTTGAAATGTCGTTTCTGCACCCCCAGTCCTGCGAGTGTGCCAGCAGTAAACTCGATCCCTTTTCCGTCCCACCCACGCAAACCAGTCTCGAAAGTGGACAATGGATCCAGTACAAACCTGTCTCTTCACTCACCGATGATTCACCCATCGAATTTACCGTTACCGGTCAAGGCGAGTTCTATATCGATCTTTCACAGACTATGCTCTATTTCAGGGCAGCCATCGTGAAACCCGACGGTGGCGCTTTTACAGAGGTGGATCAAACCGCTCCCGTCAACAACTCGTTGCAATCACTATTCACAAAGTTGGATGTGTTTTTAAACCAAAAACTAATCTCACCACCTAGCAACACGTATTCTTATAGATCGTACATTGAAACATTGCTCAATTACAACAGTGAAGCCAAAATAACACATTTGACTTGCGGTCTCTGGTTCGCAGACAGCCCCGGAAACTTTGAGGAGGCTAACACCAGCAACAATGGATTTGAAGCCCATCGCAGTCTCACCGCAAAAAGTAAGACGGTGGATCTTTTGGGGTATCTACACGGTGATGTATTTAAACAAGAGAAATACCTTTTGAACGGCCCCGAACTCATAGTTAAGTTGGTCCGTTCCAGAAATAGATTTAGTCTTATGGCCGTGCCTGAAATCCCGCACTTTAAGTTTCACATCGTTGAAGCCTGTCTTCAAGTGCGACGTGTCAAAGTAGCACATTCTATACTGTTGGCACATGCAAAGGCATTAAACGTCAGTCCCGCAATGTATCCCATCACCCGCGTGGAAGTAAAAACACTCACTATTCCTACGGATGTGCAAGGGAAATTACTGGAAAACGTATTAACCGGACAATTACTTAAACGATGAATCGTGGGATTTGTATCAAACACAGCGTTCAATGGAAACGCCACCAAGAACCCGTTCAACTTCCAAACCTATGCCATTAACCATTTCTCACTGTACGTGGACGGAGAACAAGTGCCTTCGAAACCGTTACAGCCCTATTTTTCAAACGGCAACTATTTCATATCCTACCACACTTTGTTTTCTGGAACGGGTATCCATTTCATGAGGGAAGGTAGTGACATCACACGGGAATCCTTCCCTAAGATATATCATCTTTTGACCTTCGATCTCACACCTCATATGTCCACCCATATGACATCGCATTGGAATTTGACGAGGCATGGCTCCCTGAGCATCGAAGTGAGCTTCACCAGAGCTCTCACCGAAACTGTCAACTGTCTCGTGTACGGCGTGTTTGCCAACATCATCACCATAGACAAGTACAGAAACGTCGTGACAGATTATGGGAGTTAATATAAGCGACTTCCCGACCCTTACACCAGTCATTTAAATCATGGACGTCATTGTAGGTTTCCAGAGCTTCATCGACAACAGCAAACAGTTTATCGTCAAGGAACTGGGTGTTTTATCTGTATGCGAAACATTACTTTAACATTGGGTGTTAAAACCCCCATACTCTATAGAGGTACTTTCCGCTGCTGCTAAAAACAAGCTAACTATATCGTCAACCAACTGCACGGTATTCCCTGGGATAGCGGTGATATGGACAACAGTCTTCTCGAATCCATTATATCCCGAGCCACAACTCATGCAGAAACCGTCTACGACAAGGGAGCAGAAAAGTAAATGTTTCTAGCTAAATACACATCTACGCACGTCGTAGATCTGTACAAAAGAGGTTTATCGTCGTTGAAAACAATTAAATTGGGCCACACCATTTGCATGACCCATAGTTCTGTATGGAATTTCTGTTCGGCCTCCATCTTTTGGGGACTTCGTGATTGAATGATTGATGATGGACACGCACACCATAAGACGTGCGCTGAAAACAAATCCGTGGTTCCGCTCTGTACGGTCGGATGTTTTCCCTGCTGATCAACTACCCCCAATAATAGAGCGACCAGCTGCTCTCGTCATCCACACGGATCAACACACAAAGCCTGGGACGCATTGGGTTGCGATTTTCATCGACAAGAACGGCGTGGGAGAATACTATGACAGTTATGGTTTTCCACCCCGTTTAAAGTCACATCAAGCATTTATACGCAAAAACACTTCCCACAAATCTCATAACACGCTACAATTTCAAAGCATAGCCTCAGACATTTGCGGTCATTACTGTCTTATGTACCTTCTCTATAGCGCCCAGAAAATTTCAATGAATACTTTCCTAACCATATTCTCGCCCACCAATCATACAGGCAATGACGCTAAGGTGGTGAGATATTACAAAAAAAATTTCAAGACTGTAGGGTCCTGCCACTCCTCAAGAGGCTGCGTCCAATCAGCATGCGCCTATAAAAGCGGCGTCCCGACGGCGTGCCATCCATAATCACGACAGTCGTCGAAGCGATCAAACATAATTGAAGGTTAAGAGGTTTGAACTCGCAAAGCAAAGCCGGTGAAGTCACTCTCCACCACCAGTATTTTCAGCACTTTGTTCCTCCTGGACAAAGTCAACTCCAAGCGAGTCATCGTCGGCGTGAGCGTCAAGAACAACTTTACGCCCTATTTCCAGCTAGAAAAATGTGAAGGGAACTTTCCAGCGTCCAACCATACAAAGTGGCAAGATTTGGGCAGCTACAAGTCGGTCATATCAAAGTTTTTCAGCAAAACGTAACCTCCTCAGAAAATTAGTCTGACTTATCAATCATGAAATCTCTCTGAGACGCATGTGCGGTGACCGTATGGTCGTCATAAGCGAGAAACAAGACGCCAGACTCAAACGGGTTGCCTATCTAGCACCTAGCTGAGCGCGTCTTTGTGATGTATGGGACCTCATCGACGTCGTCGTTGACCGGTGGGATAAGTGGTCGTCACCCGTCGCACGCTGTTGCAACTGTTTGATCGACACACTAGTCATGGATGGATGCGACACGCTAACAGAATCAGCGGATGTCATCGATCTCAAACAGCCTACGGTGGAAACGAACATCAGAAACCTAGATCTTATTAGTGCTACCTACTATACACGTCAAGTCGTCGGTTTGGACTATTACATTCTAGATTGTGAACCAAAAACTATTTTACTAACATATCTAGAAGACATTGTTGAAAAACGTATGAATGAATATATGCGTCATTCCTGTAAAACCTTTAATGTATAATAAATATATGTTTTGCAATATCGTGTTTTATTCACACAAAACCTTTCTATTCTTTACACGTAGGCTAACCAGATACGAATCTCTGCTTGTCGAGCCGGCAAACTGGCAACAAACATGAACAGGGTCAATGAACTCTTGTACTAGCTCACGGCTTCAAGGTCACGATCTATACTTATCTCGACTTGTCTTTTCGAGCCGCCAAATCGAAGACAGTCATCAGGGGTTGTGACAGTGTAATGACGTCATCAGGAAAACCCATTGCCGAAGGGAGGGTTGCCAAGGTCAAGGACTTATATCACGTTTTCAAGGTCATGGTCTATACCTGTCTCGACTCGCCTTGTCGAGCCGCCAAGCTGGCGCCAGTCATCAGGGAAAACCCATTGCGAGATAATAAATAGACGTGATCTATTCTTGTCTCGACTTGTCTTGTCGAGCCACCAAACTGGCGCCAGTCATCAGGGAAAACCCATTACCACATAGGGTTTGCGACATAGGGAAACCCCATTACCACATAGGGGTGTTGTGACACATGTCTTGAAGGAGGGGGAGTGAGGGGAAGTGAAAGGGGTCTCAAGGCAGGGGAACCATTTCTCACACTCTACGCTAAGCGGCCGTTGGAAAAGGTTCGTGTTGTGTGTTCCGGGAAGTAAAAGGCCGGCAAACAGCTACCAGCTTATCAGTGGTCTTATTCTACGCTACGCTGCCATCGGGAGATGTTCGTGCTACATGCTTACACTCCCAACGCCGTAGACCGTACGCCGGTAAATAAAAAATAAACTTCAATGCCCGTCCCAATCTTACCCAAACATAAAAAACCACTGAGTACACATAATAACCAATGGGACGGAAACTAACATGTTTGAACAAGAATAAACCACTGTAAAGCGATCAGGGCGAGGGGAGGGTATTAGCGAGAGGGGGTCAGAGGGAGGGTAAAGACAACATCCAATCAGAGACCGAGGGGGGCGTGGTCACGTGACCAAATACATCCAATTAACATCGGGGTCAAAGGTCAAAGTCAAATTGTACGAGGTGGTCCAGCTTGGTAGTTATGAAATATATCAATGGCCAAATTTGTTTGACAAATATTTGAATCAAATTTATGTTAAATCCTAGTTCTATATTATTACTGTATTAAATTTTTTGATGTTAGTGATCATAATTTTAGTTTCAAACCTATCCAAACTACATAATCATAACCTTTTTTCTTTACTTTATTAGATAATTTTTATACCAAATACTTAATAACTATAGCTGTGATTAAAACAATATTTGGGTATCGTAAAAGTATTTTTTCATATAATTTGTATTATCAACAATTTTACTAACTTTACTAAACTCTTTTATTGTGAAATAAATATTTATTTTTTATGAAAATCTTCAATTATTAATTGTATGATAACATTGTTCTATTATAGTACAGTAATCTTATACTTACAGAGTTTACAGTGTATTACTTTTGTTTATTTCTATTCCTCTTTTCTAAAATTAAGAGATATTTAATTTTCCATACAGACACGAGAAGGTGTTGGACAAGTGTAATTGGACAAAACATTATGAGCTTTTTGTTGTGTAATCCTAAAGCGCGTTTGGAGAGATAAGCTTTATTTTCAGACTTGATTTTATTATAAACTGATTTAAAACTGATTTGCTAACTTTTATTGCACATTAATATTAAATAATAATACTGACACTTAGTACCTCGTCTACTACCCGTTAGGGTTATACGCTTAAGTACTAATTGCGCTAAAGGGCTAGGATTTGAGAATGTTGGATATCGAGGACGTGAATCCGCATGGGCGTGGAGGGAGAGTGGAAAACCATTTAGGGAACCCAGATAAACCAAGCGAGATTATAAACTTGGTCTCCCAGTCCTCGGCAGTCTAGCTCAACACTAAACTAGTGCGTTGGCTAACTATGCCACTGAGGCAGGTATTAGTATAAAATATTGTTAAATATACTCATTCCAGTGTTTAAAATAAGGGGTTATTGCCGATACCAAATATATACTTAGTAAACCCTTTTCATTGTATTTTCCATGCTTTTAACTTTTTTTGTTAGTTTATAAAGTAGCATATCACTTGTATATTTTGTTTGTATTAATTTGACAGCAACATAATATAAAAATAAATTCAACCTTTACAAAATAAGTATTTAATTTTAATTACTGATATATTTTATGCACCGTGTCTTACTTCCCATTACGGCTATCCTCGTATTTACTCCAATGTCTAAGGAATGACGAAGGTAAAACGTTTGGGAAATGTGCCCGTATTTGCGTTGAAGTAGAATTATAAGCATATTAGGAAAAATCACTCTCAGTACACCCGATCGGGATTCGACCACTGATATCCCAGTTATTTGCAGTCCAGTCCAAGGTTGAAGTGAATCCTAAAGAATTGTGATCGCAGAAGCTGGGCAGAAAATATTTAATAATTAATTAAAAGTGCATTTCCAAGACCTCGTGTCACGTTTAAACTTTAGAAGCACTGGCATTGCATATTTGGGTCCAACACTCTCAATTGTTTGAAGTTTTGGTCAATGAAAGGGGGGTGAGGCGGAGTAAGGGATTACCGCTTCCTGGACTATTGTACTCGGAGAGACGGCTGCTCTTAGCTCTCAGCTTGTCTTTCTCACGAGGAACATTTTGTAAGCGAGTTGTTTTAAAGAATTCTCACTTGGAAGCGCTATTATCACTAGATATTTTAAGTTCTACCTGACTTGAGGGGCGCAACAAATCTCCTGTAAGGCTATGTATCTGTTATTTCCTTGTCTGTGCCCTTGGCTCAAAATACAGACATGCTAACGAATAATCTAAGGTGTCATCTGAACATATTAATAATTACGTATAAATTTGATATATCGCTTTACTATCGGGAATAAATGGATACGCCCTGGGACTGCCACCTTACTCTTTTGAACCGTGCTCCTCTTTGTCACATAAGTTAACAACCTCCAAATTCTTGTCTTAATTGATTATTGCATTGAGGGTATTTCATTGACCTTTCAATCGGTGTGACCAATATAGTATATACAGGTATAATAAGATCTGTGTTACTGCGCCCGCTATCCTTGTCTCGACTTATCGAGCCACCAAACTGGTGCTAGGTATGAGTCATCAGAGAAAACCCATTGCAGGGGAGGATTGCGACATCATTCAAGGTCACGATCTAGTCCTGTCTCGACTTATCTTGTTGAGCCTCCAAACTGGCGCCTGGTAAGTGTCATCAGGGAAATCCCATTGCTGGGGGAAGGTTGCGACACCAAAATAGATTCAGAGGCTTGCAACAGAGAGACTGGACCAGTAGCTCACACCCTATGTTAGACAGCCTTCGAGAGAGGATGCCAGCGCACGCTCCCGCTCTCACTAGTGATGGACAAAATTGGCTACATTGTATTGGAAGTGGGGGACCGGCCGAATGAACAGGCATTATCACCATCGAGGAAAGAATGCACGACTCAAGGGATTGTACGCTTCTGCAAATAAAAAAACACCAAAAAAACTACCTGCACCAACCACCAACCCTGCCCCCAAACATTCGAACCAATGGGGCACACATAAAAATCAGTGGGGCACACCTTAACACCAATGGGGTACACATACAAATCAAATAACCCAATCACGTTTGGGACATCACTCACCATGATGACGTCACAAAGGATAATCCATTTCCAGGGTTCCAACATCTCACCCCATGATGACGTCACCGGGGGAAACCCAGATTAGGGTCAAAGGTCAAATTGTCATGGTACGCGATCTCTATACTTCTAAAAACGGTTAAAATAATTACATAATTAAAACCAAGTTTTTTATTGTGAAAGTTTTGACTGCCAAAAGTGACAACACAACACTGTTAAACATTACCTGTGTAAGTTTTATTTATTAAATCAACATGATTTGTAGCAGTGCTCTAGATAATTCGAAAGACGCTGACTACATGACCAAAAAAAACAACATAATAGGATAACACTTGAAAGTATAAGATTGAAATGCTAGTTGACAAATGAGTTTAATGAAGCAAGTAAACCAGCTAATACATAGAGTAACATCAGAGCACAATTAAATACTTCCTAAAAGACCCCATTGTGTTGGCCAAGATAATTGGCATAGCTGCAAGTTAAAATGCTGATACTCTCATAGAGTGAACTCAGCTTGAAGCGCCAAAGGTTTGGCACGACAGGTAAAACACTGGTAACGCAATATCATCCTAGTCCCCCTATTAAAAGGAATTGTTAAACTAGCTAGAAAAATAAATATAATTATAAGGTTATTATAGGTAATTCCCCCCTGTGTCAGGACACCCAGACTTTCTATACATTTCAATAGCAATAGTTATTTTATTGTAACAAATGTCTTACAAGCTACCCCACGCGAGCAGGGCCAAAACAAAAACCTGCTCGGCATATTATATAAACAACCCTATTTTAAGAGATGAGGACTATATACGCTAGTGAAGCTAGCTTGATCCTATTAAGTTATGTTACAACGGTATCAGACAATTAACTGTTTGTTCCGGTCATAAATAGACCAGCCAAATATCTAGGGAAAGTTCTAATTCAGGAGCGTATAACCCGAACGGGTAGTAAGACGCGGTGCTAAATATTATTATCTAATTCAGGGTTCTAGGCCTTAACTTAACATGGGCTGGCAAGAAATCAATTGGTCTAACCCAGAATCATGAGAAACACAACCACACAGGGGCTATAATCAATAAAGAGGGTGGTAAACAGATCCTTAAGGAAGTCAGACTTGAAGGTAAAATAGGATGGGGCCCCGCCAAAAGAGCAGGAACAACCCACTAGTTGATCACCGCAAACAGGTGAACAACAAAACTTAAATAACATATAGAGTGCGAGCCATGCCAGATGGGCAGAAATGACCCACAAGTTGACCACCACCGCAAACAGGTGAACAACACAACTTAAATAACATATAGTACGTGAGCCATGCCAGATGGGCAGGAACGATCCACAAGTTGTTCATCGCAAACAGGTGAACGATAAGGCGTGAGGCGCCCAAATCACGCTAGAAGTTCTAACCGATACCTAACTAGGTATAACCATCAGGCCTGGAACAACCTAAACAGCCCCTTTCCCGCCTAAAGGCCCTGCTGACTAAAACATGGTCATGCAGGCTGAGGAGTGAGACACACCCTTAACTAAACCGCTGGTCTTAAGGACTAAGCAGGAAAATATGTGATGCGAGAGATCACTCAAGGCATGTACAACATGTCATAATTAATAAAAGGCTAAACTAATAACAAATATGATAACCACAAGAGCAAAAGACACTCTCAACAGGAATGGAAACTTTCCTTAAATTATACATACTGGCAATTGAGGCACCTATTTCCTACTAATTTGAAATTCAAACATTACGGCCTGTTATTTCCGTCCATCCAGACTGTCCGTCAGCACCATCGTCATGACCACTGAATTATGAAGTTTCGGCTGAACGAAGAGACGTCGAACGTGAAGAATATTTGACTTGTACTGTGTGTCGTTCCCAGTGAACCGTGGAGTTTTATATTGGCTGAACCGGATGAACCATGGGAAAGGAAGGGGGGAGATACACCCCTTGACGTTGGAAACAGCACGTAGGCACCAGCCACAGGACCCATGATCTGGTGGGCCACGCCGAGCTCCGGTCGGTTGATTAGATAGCTCGGGAGAGTCAAGTCCAGTGTTGAATGGAGCGCGAGAGTAGTTAACTCTTCCGATGGAGCCGTTCTTGCTCAGCAATGTTCCCGAGGCGTGGTATGTAATAAATGGAGTCATACATTTATAGATATTATGTATACTTAATTAGAAATCCATATATATAATATATATTATTTCGAGAAGTGATTTTCTGAAGCTGATTTAGGTAGTAGGGGAAAGTTGCCTATATCGTACCACTTTTTTAATCTTTATTTTTATTTGCCATAAATACTAACTTATGATATTAAGTGTATTTTTAGACAAACCTGTACATATTTGTTGATATATTTCTAACGTTTCAAGTTCAAAAGGATGTAATTGGAAATAAATACAGCGATTTTTCTAACTGGCTGCAATCGGTACGATATAGGAGACAGGTTTCCTAAATTGTACTACCCATGTCCTAAATCGTACCACTACAATATTTATTAGGAAGAAGCTACTAATAAAAATATCATATCATACTACACTGCAGTGTGATTATTCGGACGAAGGCTAATGGGATCGGACACATTCTTAGGAGGAACTGTCTTCTGCATGACATCATTGAAGGCAAGGTCAAGGGAAAGAGAAGCTTAGGAAGAAGGAGGATTCAAATATTGGATGACTTTAGCGAAGGAAGAAAATGCTGGGAGCTAAAGGTGGAGCTGGAAGACAGGACGCATTGGCAGTCTAAGTTCATTGACAAAATAATTAATCTGTCATGTGTAAGAACACCTAATAATAATTACAGTACAGAGGAATGTTTTAGTATTAAAATGTTTATCAAAACTTTTTTATATTAGCAGTCCACACAAATAAATTGTTTTAATCCTGACTTAACTAACCCCTGCACATATTTCATGCACCCAGGACCAGCATATCAAACACTGCACCATGTCCTCAACATAATGATCTTCACATACGGAACAAAACCATTATTCTTGCTGGATTTCAATACTAACATCAAGTTGTGTATTGGTGACCTGGTGGTCTAGGGGTAAGGTGTCAGACTTCTATGCTGAGGGTCCAGGGTTCAATCCTCGGTCCCGGCACAGATTTATCTGATTGCCAAACCCTTCCTTCACCTCTGACAAGACGTGTATTAATCACAACTTGTGAATGTGAGGAATGCCAGGTCTCCACCGTGGTTCGGATTCCACGTTAAACTGTAGGTCCTCCATTTCATCTCACAATCACCCTACCATTACACATTTGCGTAAGTGCGTATAACCCGAACGGGTAGTAAGACGCGGTGCTAATAATAATAATAATCAAGTTGTGTTAAAGTAGAGGGTAGGCTTTCTCCGTTGGTTTTCAGATCTGCTTTTCTAAATTTCTCCGCACAGATGAAGAATTTTTCTTAGAATTGGCTACTTCTTTTTTTATCTTGAGATTTGCCAGTCTCAATTCATTTGCTTTGACTTTCTCTATTTTTATTTTCAACTATTTTACTTTGGCCTATGCCATTTGCAATTCTTTTGCTGTTTGCAAATCATTCTTGTATGGACTGCTTATTAACACAGTAGCTCGTTGTAGGACTTTGTTTGTCAACCCAACTCGTTTTGACACTTTTTTTTGTGGGTTTGGGAATTGGTGAGATAGCTTCAATTAACACATTAAGTTGAGAGGTGTTGGCTGGTCCAGCTTTTGGCTCTACAGGAACATCCGGTCGGTCATTGGTTTCATCTGCAGTAGGAGCAGTGGGTGGCCCATTGGTGACATCTTTGGTAAGTGGTGCATCTACATTGGTATCTTATGAAGGCTCAAGATATTCAGCTGGTAAAAAGTCAGAGTATTTAAACACATTACGGTCAACTGGCCAGACTCCATATCCACGGAATCCATTAAAGGAATTCTCAACTGTCGCTGCCCTTGCATAGGCTTCTGCCACAAGTTGAGTCACCTGGTATTGTGTAACACACAGTCCTGGATTGGTACGAAGCCATTTTTCAACCACTTGTGTGTAGTACCCTTTCAGTGGTTTAAAAAACGACTTGTCTAATGGCTGAACCCGATGAGTTGTGTGGCCAGGCAACTGCAACATACTTACTTCGGCTTCTCTTGCTATTTCCAAAGCTTCCAAATTCTTTGAATGTGTTGTGTGGCCATCTAGAACTAAGAGAATTTTGTTATCGTTGTTTGGTTTGACGGTAGCAATAAAATGTTTTAGCCACTGGACGAAGAGGTCACTGTTTATGTAGCCTGTTTCAGAAACCTCAACCAAACCCCCAGGTGGAGCCCCAACTTTTAATTCATTAGCCATTCTCATGTGCTTAAAAATTAACATGGGAGGGACATAGGTTTGGCCGTATTGGTGACAGCATTCATTAAAACCCATGTCCCCATTTCTATAAGCTGCGAGGGCTCGTTCCATATCCGATTCATTCCAAGCTCCATATTTTCGTTTCGTCATTCTGTAATACACAACGGACACGCGTGTTATTTATGTTTGTCTTGGTGTTTAGTAAAAGTTTGGTAAAAAATTAACAAATATGGAACAAGGAAGAATATAGGTGCCCAATTCGTACCGGTACGAATTAGGAACCCACTCATGGTACGATTTAGGCAACATCCTGGAGCTTTAAACATAGCCTTATTTACAACCGCAAACTATTGCTACGATAAGAATAAACCATAGGTTACTTGTAGAATAGGTTATATTACAGTAATAGATGCATGAAAACAAGTAAAACATAACTTCGGGCTCAGTATTTCCTTTGATACGAAGTCCCAAAATTACATCCAGATCCACTGAAACTTATTAGGCTAACATCAATAAAAGCGTTCAACGTGGTCATAACAGTGTAATATTTTCGAGGGATACTTAACACAATAAGAGGTTCAAAACATAACTCCTAGAGCGCTCTACCATAGTCATTTCCCAGAAAAATATGATGGTACGATTTTGTTGGTGGTATAATATAGGCAACTTTCCCCCAGGGGCCGGACTGGTTAGCCCGCTACAGATTTTCAAACTATTGTGAATACAAAACAACCAACACAACAGCTAGTTTCTCTTTGGATACAGGATTTAAATGTATTCTGTAATTACTCCACTGAGAATAATTGAGGTAGGGACTATAACATCACAGACATGGAATTTTCATTTTGTCATGAATCCAGGCTTAAAGCCAGTAGTTTTGGTTTACAAACGGGAGCTTTGTTGTGATTCCACTTCACGTAATTGTAGTATTCCATGATATAGACTGTGTTTGCAACAGAATTTGTGTAATGGAACAAAATCTGGGTCTACGTCTCGCGCGCATATCCCAGTTCGGAATGAGATGTTTACAGTCTTCTCAGTTAACGGAAACAACGCAGTCTGTGCATGGGTGGCCTCGTCCGTTCCCGCCTAGTGCAGCCATCTTGTACTTGTACTCTATGTAAGTATTGAGTGGTTTCCTTTGCACTTCAAGTTTAATTATATAACTACTCAAAATAAAAATAAACTTTAAGAAGTTACTATTTCAAGAGGAAGGAAAATTCAAAATTATCAAATTATCATTGATGGAGGATCATTTGAGTGAGCTAGTGAAAAAATGCGAATTATGAGAATGTGTGCAAGTGTTCTGTGGTGAGTTCATATCAACCCAAGCTCAAAATTGTAATATACTTTACATGATTATAGATTTATTTGATCATTAGGCCTATAATTAATACATAAATTTCAATTTATCGTGTTTGTTACAATTAAAATTTTGAAAAAACCACTGAACAATGTTATATTTAAATAAGTTTAACTAGTCTTTTGGGGCAGGCCTATATCAGGAAATACTGTTATTATAACAGTACAAGCATCAAACCCTTCCAATCTATGGCGCAGGAATTAGAGGGTCCGGGGTTAAATTTTACCCCCCCCCTCCAAAAAAAATTGAGGGGGGTAAAAAGTATCATTTTTACTTCCCCAAAATAATATAATAAAACTTTTAGATAATGTAAACATCTTATTGAGGCAAAATACAATGTTCACACTATGTTAACACTATGTTAACATAATAAAAATAAAATGTGCTTGGAGCATACACTGAAGAGATTTTGAAAACTCTGATAGTGTTATCAGCTACATCAGCTACTGCAGAAAGAAATTTTTCAATGCTTGGATGCATTAAAAACTATCTTCGCTCCACGATGAAGCAATGTAGACTAAATCGCCTGAGAGGCTCGACAAAATTGAAATTGCAAAACTGGTTAGTGGTTTTATAGCTAGTAACAAATATAGGGCAGAGGTGTATGGAAATCTACTTTAATTTTAAATGTTTCATAATTTTTAGTTGAGCTGCATCAGATAACATTTCTCTTAATATGTTTTGTATGTATTAATTCTAATGTTTGGAATGACTAAAATAAATGAGAGAAATGCACAGTGGGACCATTAAATAAGGTATCCCTCGTTATACGTGATATCACTTTACGCGTTTTCGCTATAACACGATTCAAAGAAATACAAAAATAGTGCATGGTCAGCTGGAATTTCGCAGTCATCCTGTGGTGTGGTGGTGTAACCTTATGTACACACATTCCAGTTAAAGCATTGATCTTTACTGTACAGTTTGGTGTTAGGGGGTGGTATTGACAACATTGGATATGCATGGGCAGAAGTTAAACAGTCCTGTATGAAGGGAGTTGGGAAAAATGTTTGGCCTGAAGTTTCTGATTCTCATGATTTTGATCCTGAACACTAGCCTTCCAATTCAAGACATGACATCGTTGACATAGCAAGATGTAGATTTGAGGACATAGATCAGGCAAATTTGGATCAATTGTTCCAATCCCACTCAACAGAACTCACCAATGAAGATCTTCAAGTAATGGAGAATGGCATAAAGTGGAAGAGCCTTATGTTGTTGAGCCTATCAAACAACTTTCAACAAAACACTTTGCTGATTTATTTAAGCACATTGATGGAGCAATTAGAATCATTGAAGAGAATGACCCTAACATGGATAGAAGCACCAAAGTTGCCAGAGAGATCCAGAGTTCTTTGGCTTGCTACAATTAACTCTATAGAGCGAGGGAAAATGCTGCCCATCAGTTGAGTCTTACCATTTCATCAAAGAAATTGAAAATCGTGTCTAAAGACCCAGGGCCTTCACAACAGCAAAGCTTACCATTCCAGGGCCTTCAAGAAAGCAGGAGCGTACCGTCCAAGGGTCTATCGAAGAGCTAAAGCCTACCATCCAAGAGCCTTCAAGAGAGCAAGAGCTTACCGTCTAAGGGCCGTCAAGAGAGTAAGAGATTACCGTCCAAGGGCCATCAAAAGAGCAAGAGATTACCGTCCAAGGGTCGTCAAAAGAGCAAGAGCTTACCGTCCAAGGGCCGTCAAGAGAGCAAGAGCTTACCGTCCAAGGGCCGTCAAGACAGCAAGAGCTTACCATCCAAGAGAGCAAGAGCTTACCGTCCAAGGGCCTTCAAGAGAGCAAGAGCTTACCATCCCAGGATCTTCAAGAGATCAAGAGCTTACCGATCAAGGGTCATCAAGAGAGCAAGAGCTTTCCGTCCCAGGACCTTCAAGAGAGCAAGAGCTTACCGTCCAAGGGCCTTAAAGACAGCAAGAGCTTACCGTCCAAGGACCGTCAAGAGAGCAAGAGCTTACCGTCCAAGGGCCTTCAAGACTGCAAGAGCTTACCGTCCAAGGACCGTCAAGAGAGCAAGAGCTTACCATCCCAGGACCTTCAAGAGATCAAGAGCTTACCGATCAAGGGCCATCAAGAGAGCCAGAGATTTCCGTCCCAGGACCTTCAATAGATCAAGATCTTCCCGTCCAAGGGCCGCCAAGAGAGCAAGAGCCTACCGTCAAGAGCAAGATTGTAACTTGTAATTGTTTGAGGAGCCCATCAGGCAAGAATATTTAATGTTTGTTTCATTTTGTGGATATCTTACTTCACTTCACTTTTGATAGTTTAACTTCTCTGTTGATGTTAAAAATCTACGTAATTTTGTGTCTCTTAAAGACGACCTGTAATAAATGTAAACATGGGATGTTTACATTCTGCGTTTCACGTTATTATTTTCAGCATTATTCAGAATGATATAATGAGACCACTGTACTTTGCTTTATCTACGTTTATACTGAATAAACCATATTATTGTTATATTTTTAATTCTGCTTATATTTTCCTTTATGTAGAATCACCTTCTCCCTTTTATTTAATTGTGGTCGTTAAGTAGAAGGCAATGGAGACGGTGTAACAGGTGTAGGCTACCTAATGCATTACACTAGTTATATAAATTTAAAAAATGCCATTCATTTACAAGTTTTGTGTTTTTATTTCCTTTGGAGTAATCCCTATATATCTCATGCTAAAATCATTTCACTTGCGTTTTCGTGTTACGCGATTATTTATCAGAACCAATCACTCGCGTAGTGTGAGGGACAGCTGTATTACATTTTCTTGTTCTTTTTTTAATCTCAAAAATGTTATCCTATATAAGAGCACAGGGTTATTTCTAACCCCCCAAATATAAACGTTCCTGCTCCACTGCAGTTCCAATAGCCTACATCATGGATTGAGTACCATGCCATTTGGAGAAAATAACAGTACTTTCCTGGATTTATTTCAACATACATGAGCTTGAAACATTAAGCAATGGGTTATTTTCATTACTTCTGTTAAAACTGATGACGTCACTACTGTGACGCGTTAACATAATTCCATTTTCATACTGGAAACATATACGTACGTGAACAACATCACGTGTCATCTAATAATCCCAGTTATTAATCAAGATCACCATTTTCCAGTGAGGACTGGAAAGACATACGTAATTCCTTGTGTAAAGCCAGTAAAATTTGTGTTTGTGTCTTTAGATTTGGAGTCTATCAAAGAAGACAGAAATAAATTAATTCTACATCTAATAGGAGAATACAAGGATTGATCACGCGGTTGAAGGCAAAATATTTGTAAAATTCCCCGTTTTATTGGGTTTTAATAGACGGCGATGGCCTATCTGTTACCCAGATATATTATATAGCACGCTATGATTGGTTTCATTGAAATCCGATAGTAGGACTATTGATTTTTCTCTCAGCTACGTCCAACTTTGGAGACGCTTTTCACTAGGTTAAAATTGGTCAGAAGATCAAAACCGAATAACTTAAAACAATTTCAAAAGAATATGTGTGCAGTGCCAGATTTATTTCCATCACGTAATTCTAGTAAATTTTGAGCAACTTTGGCCTGGTAAATATGAGGTCCTAGAGAAAAAATTTAAAAATAGCCTATCGATTATTCATTTTCTTTACGTCTTATCACCCGCCTAGGCGATACGCATTTAGTCACTCTTATTGAGTAGGTATGAGGAATATATATTTTAGAGGAAATGTTCCAACATTTGAGCGTAGAGGGAGTGGTAAGCTATTTAGGAAAAAAACCTACTAGTATCCCAGCTGGGGTTTGAATGCAGAAGAAGACATACAACTCCACTGTCTTCTATCAAGACAGATATTAAAGATATTAGAGAAAGTGTTAAACATTGCCACCATTCCTCACCAGGATTTTTGAAAATTGGATGCATTTAGATCATAAAGAAGATTGGATTGCAGAGTTAAATTAAGAATAATGAATTCACAAACAGACGTCTTTAAACACTCTTCTGCGATCAACTTTGAAAACTTCAAAAAATGTCGGGGCTATGTGGGGGGTTTGAGCCTCATGAGCCCCCCTCGCTACACCGATGCTATATTTCTATCTTGTAGGCTACGCCACAGTTGAACAATGCAAGGTAAGTCTGCTAAGTGCACGTATCAACCCTGTCAACATTCAAATTGTGGAAGGCAACTTTATGGACCTTTAAACTAGGGTTGATTAAATACTTAGTAGTTTTCTTACATACATAAAATATTTTATTCAACCCTCAACAAGAAAACTTGTTAATTCATGTCTAGCTTTTTACTTTCTCTCTATCTTACAGGTAGAGAAAGTATTGTGATCGTCAAAAAATTCGAACTCGAGATTTTGATGAATTTTGACGTTTCATGACTTCCTGAATCCAAAAAAGTGGTTTTTGAATTTCCGTCTGTCTGTCTGTCTGTCTGTCTGTCTGTCTGTCTGTCTGTACCTCCAACTAGAGCCTAAACTATTTTACCGATTGAGCTGAAACTTGATATCTAGGGTTTTCATAGGGTTGCCCCGAGGGGTTTTTGGAATTGGACATCTACCCCTAAAATTAAGGGTAGTTTACTGAAGGGAAAAAACAGAAAAAGTCGATTTTCTCAAAATCGGCTCTAACGATTTTGATTAAATTTCATTTATGAACATTAATAAATATTACAAACAAAATGGCTACCCTCAATATTTCGGCAAAATCGCTTTAAGGGCTCCGGTCTGATGCGTAAATTTACATTTTTTATAATAGCTCCGAAACTATTTGAGATATGAAATTACTTAGCATTACAAATATGTATATATATTTATAATACAAATATTTTATTCGAAACATATTTTTATAAAATCAATAATTTTTAATCTATACGCAATTATATATATATTTTTAGCTTTTTGGACATTAAAGCTTAAGTATTGCGATCGTAGAAAAAACTAACCTGAAATGTTGATGGATTTCGACGTCTCATGACCCCCCGAACCCTAAAAAATAGTCTTTGCAATGCCGTCTGTCTGTGTGTCTATTAAAACTTAAAATTAAGGGTAGTTTACCGAAGGGCAAAAAGAGAAAAAGTCGATTTTCTCAAAATCGGCTCTAACGATTTTGATTAAATTTCATTTATAAACATTAATAAATATTCCGAACAAAATGGCTACCCTCAATATTTCGGCAAAATCGCTTTAAGGGCTCCGGTCTGATGCGTAAATTAACATTTTTTATAATAGCTCCGAAACTATTTGAGATATGAAATTACTTAGCATTACAAATATGTATATATATTTATAATACAAATATTTTATTCGAAACATATTTTTATAAAATCAATAATTTTTAATCTATACGCAATTATATATATATTTTTAGCTTTTTGGACATTAAAGCTTAAGTATTGCGATCGTAGAAAAAACTAACCTGAAATGTTGATGGATTTCGACGTCTCATGACCCCCCGAACCCTAAAAAATAGTCTTTGCAATGCCGTCTGTCTGTGTGTCTATTAAAACTTAAAATTAAGGGTAGTTTACCGAAGGGCAAAAAGAGAAAAAGTCGATTTTCTCAAAATCGGCTCCAACGATTTTGATTAAATTTCATTTATAAACATTAATAAATATTCCAAACAAAATGGCTACCCTCAATATTTCGGCAAAATGGCTTTAAGGGCTCCGGTCTGATGCGTAAATTAACATTTTTTTAAATAGCTCCGAAACTATTTGAGATATGAAATTACTTAGCATTACAAATATGTATATATATTTATAATACAGATATTTTATCCGAAACATATTTTTATAAAATCAATAACTTTCAATCTATACGCAATTATACATGAATTTTTTTAACTTTTTGGACATTAAAGTTTAAGTATTGCGACCGTAAAAAAAACTAACCTGAAATGTTGATGGATGTCGACGTCTCATGACCCCCGAACCCTAAAAAATAGTCTTTGCAATGCCGTCTGTCTGTGTGTCTATAAAAACTTAAAATTAAGGGTAGTTTACTGAAGGGCGAAAAGAGAAAAATTTGGTTTTCTCAAAATCTACTCAAACGATTTTGATTAAAATTCGTATCTAGGCGTTGATTAAGATTATAAATAAACTGGCTATTTTCATTTTCCTATGAAAATGATTTTTAGGGTACTTTACAGAAGCGTTAATTTCCTTATCTCCACAACTATTGGAGAAACTAAACAACTTATCATTGCAAAATTGTAGGAATATCAGAAATAAAAAAAATTTATTTGACATATATTTTTATAAAAGCAGCAGTTTCTGAGATATTTGCAAAAATATTAATACAATTTTGTGAGCTTTAGTTGTAAACATATACTACTTAAGTCTTAACGCAATAATTCTCCAATGCCATAGAGTAATTAAATATAAGTATCTAAAAAAGTATGTTATTTTTCCTTAAATCTCTTAGGAGAAATGTTTGCATAGCAATGATCTATCTCCATTTTAGACTCAATAGTCAATATTTACATTTTTTATTGGTTAAAATGTATAAATGAATAATTAAATATCAATGCGATGATTTGAAGATCTGCAACACCTTATAAAATGTTAAAATTTTAACCAGAAATCGAAATTTTAATACGAAGTGTTGACCCTTGTGGAAGACATTAAACAGTTTGAAATGCTCTTAGGTGGACAAAGATGCGCCTCTTTTCTCATTGATTATATATCATTGTATATTATTTAATGCGTGTTCTTATATGAAGTGGTGATAATACAATGTACATTATTCCGTTCAGAAATCTTACGAGTTTATAGAAAGAGAGAGAAAGTCTGTGCGGTGCACCGTACCATTTATTTATTTTATAAGGGTGGATGAAGTTACTGAAGAAATTAAGTTTTAACTGTGATTAAAAAACACCTCGTGTCCAAATTATACTTACAGCTCCACTGAGAGATTTTAACATTTTATTCTTATTTGTGTCAAAAGTGTCAGTATTAGGTACCCATTTGCTTTAATACTCTGGTATTTTTTTTATTTAAGGCAGTCACAAAAATTATTAGGCCTAACGTGAGTTTCTATATTTTTGTGAAAGTGTGTTTTTTTATGTGAGAAAAATTTAAATGGCAAAATTAGGGTATTTTAGTTTTATATAAAATTAATAAATTTATGTCTTTACTACTTAAAATTAGGCCTACCAAACTGAGGGTAGTTGTTATGTTTTTATACGTGGGTTTTGAATTTACTTGGGAAATTATTGGGGGAGGGGGCTTAATATAGTCCCAGCCCCACCAATATAAAAACACGGGGGCTCGAGCACCCAGACCCCCTCTTCCTGAGCTCTTGAAGGTGTAAGTTAAACCCTAGAGCATCAAAGAAAAGGTGTAAATCTCATGTTTGATCCCAAACAAATATAAAAAATTTAACAACCATGGTTCAAATAAATTGGAAAAAGGCTTTTATTGAAAACATTGAAAGGGGAACCTTAAGCCCCCACACTAGTTTTATGGAAATACAGAATTTAAGTACCAACAATATTACCCGGTATGGTCTAGTGGCCAGGATAGGCCTACCTGGCTTTCACCCAGGAGGCTCAGGTTCGATTTCTGGTACCGGAGATGTTTTATCTAGCGTATAACCCGAACGGTTAGTAAGGCGCAGTGCTAAATAAAAAAATATCAATAATAGGAAAGCTATACGCCAATCAGTTATACGTGGTTACATGGTCCAAGGCGTCACTTTCGTAGCCTGACTGGATTTCGGTGACAGGGAAATCGTGGTTGGATTCCTGTTCAGGTGGAAATCCACTGAGGATGTTTTCCTAAATTGTTTTCGACTCTCCCACCCCTGAAGTGCGGTTGCACTTTCCTTAAATTCTACCTTCCTCATCTTTACCCATTAGTGTAAATATATGGATAGCCGGCCGGATATGCGGTGCACACACACAAACAAGTTCTGCTTTAATTAGGACTAATCCTATTCAAACGATGTAAACATAACTCGGACGGAAACATTAAGTGTTGAAATGTGAAGGGGAAACCCAACAGACATGAATGCTTCCGATTGGCCGAGATCGCGACTATAAACGACCGAACCACTCGACCCACTTGTCAAACTGTTCCATTTCAGAAAAACCTTGTTGTGAATGGAATGAAATGGAGGAGGTGGTTCTGGATCCAGGAATCAATGAAACATTCCAACCGATGTCATTGGCTCAAAATGATAAGGTAGGTCTCGTGTGGGCGTAACTAAGTCCTGCTTATTGAGATGGGATTGGCTCTCGTTTTGGGTTGGAATTTGCGCCTGCGCGGAAGTAAAACTTGCCGCGACACGACACAAAGCGTAGGAAGATGAGTGTATTTTGGGGGACAGTTAAGTTGTCATCTGAAAAGTGAAGATAGTCAGGGTGGCAACGTTGTGTTTCCTTGTTGACAGATTTGAGTACGTTGAGTGAAAGAAACCGAACTGTATCGCGTAATAGATCGTGTTTGTTACATTTATCAATTTTGAAGTGACATAAGTAATAACCAGAACTCGCTTTCAAAATAAATTGGTCTATCGTGGTGAAGTTTATTGTTTTTTTGTTTTTTGGTGACCAGACGAGCCATGACTATAAAGTGAAGACGTGCTGTTGACGATGATGGCCAGAACTCGCAAATGCCGGTACAACACGGGTGTCCAGCCCCTAGACCCCGGATGTCACACCAGCAGTTGCGACAGTTTCCGGAGCACGCAAGATGAAAAATCTCCTGTCGTGTTCCGAAACAGGTAATGTAGCTACTTATCGGCGGGAAAACTATCACTATGCCTCAAATAAATACAATTATTAAGGTGGGGGTGTAGGGGACGCGAGAAAAGATCGACGTTTTTGCAGTCTTTATATCAAAACAATCTTTTGTTCAAAATAAATTAATTATTGCTTCAGTAGAATCAGACAGTGTAATTTTGTTCACCTGGTGATATCAACAGTTGTTGAATATTTGTCAAGGGTGTTCTGGAATTTAATAACAACTTTTTGAGTTTATTTAAAACTTTCTCATCTAACGCTGCTATGCCAGTGACAGTTGACAGTGACAACTGTTGACATCCCCTTGTGGGGAAAATTAAACTCTATGTTTGTACTGGAGGGATATTTGATTTATTTTGGCCAAAATAACATTTTATTATAAAAACTGCAAAAAACACTAACCTTTTAAAACTTACCACACAGTCCCACCTAAAACCAAACAAATTCTATTTTTGAGATATCTGTGCTTTTCTCATCCCCCCTCCCCACTCTAATGTGGGTACTTATTCTCCAACTGCCCTCCTCTTCCCTGTACTATTGATTGAGCCATTATATTGGCCTAAGCCAGGGAACCCCCGGCCTTTAGGCTGCATGTGGCCTTTTGAGGTGTTCGGCGCGGCCTTTCGCAAATTCTTTAAATGAATGTTTATAAACTATACATTCTCAAACTCAAATTGTATTCCTACAATACAATCAAATTACGCTTTTTTTTAACTGTTGAGATGTTTACTTTGTAGAACAATATTCCTTCTTATAGGATTGTATAGTCCTCATTACATGCTGAGGGATATATATATATATATTTAAGCTTGCTTGTACAGTAGCCTATAAAGTTGAATTTAAAAATGAAGAACAAACTCGAGAAATGTGAAAAAATGTTTCTGTCAAATTTTTTGTAATTAGGTCTATATATTACTTTTTTTTTAAATTGTCCCTCTATGAATAAATAATAAATAGGCCTATATAAAAAATTTCTTATGAGTAATCAGCGAAGGGACATGCAATGTGACATTTCAGCGTCAAAAAGCTACCCACCCCTTGGCTAATATAAAAGGATCAATAACTTTGTATTTATTTCGAATGCTTTTTACCTCCAAATACTGTCGCAAAGTTGTTTAGAAAATTCTACTACAGACCTAACTGACACTGTTTAGAGCTCAGATAGGCTCTAGATGCCTAAACTAATCAATTTACTTCTTTGTGGGATTATTTGAGTTAAGCATCATCTACCTAGAAAGAACCATTTCTAATCCTAGAGTTATTACTGCACACCCTTTTGATAATTTCTTTGGTAAAATTAGTAGGGTTATTAGTTTTTAAAAATTTCTAAAGTTCAAAATTTATAAGCTTACAATGGATAGTCCTAAATGTATATACATGCCACAATAAAACATTTAATTTATAACTTCAAAAAATAAAAGAAATATTAAGTGCTAGCCACTAGGCCTATCTTAAAATGATAGGCTTTCTTTCAAATAGCAATGTAAGTAATTGATTATATATTAGGCTGTGACTGATACAGTCCTTTAATTGATATCCAAACAAGAAGCTATGTTTACGATTTAATTTATACTCAAATATCTACAATTCATCCTTTAAAAAAAATCTATACTTTCACTGTAGAATACAATAATGGCTTTATGGATAGTTAATGAGCTGTACATAAACCAGTGGCTAATAGCGGCAAAGAACGACTAGATTGATCCCACACCTGCTACTTGGCTTTGTAATTCAAATTATCATTATCGTGATCATAATTCTAATATATTCAACTGAATATATCGTAGGCCTAACGCTCAATGATACGTAGGCCTATTTCTCTTAATTCTACCTGTGTATTTATTAATAATGGACAGGGGCCATACTTTTATTACCTAAAATTATAAAAACATACCTATAAAACAATCTAAAAATTGTTAAAAATTACTTCAAATTTACGACAAAAAAAGCCTAAAAAATTTGAACAAAAACTAGTAATGAGCGACTAATTCAAATCCGCACTCTATAAGTGGATATATATATATAGACTAATGAAGAGTCTTTAACAATTACTAAACTCTTGCATTCTGGTATATAAAATATTGATCTACCAATCTCTGCTTGTGAAGTAATAGCTACCCGCTCCCAACACAACCCTCTCCAACTCCAGCTCCAGTTAGTTGCAGTCTCACCAGGAATGTTTATATTACAACCAGACAAGTAAAGCGGATACAAAGTTCATGACTACATTAACTTCGCATTCAGACAACTAGGTGTTGAAAAATCAATAAAATATCGATAATATATAGAAATATATTTTTCACACATAATTGCCTAACAATAAATGACTAAAAGCAAATCAAAAATGTCTAAAAATTACTCAAAAACTATGCAAACCAAGAAAATTAGTCATAGGCCTAATATTGCAAAATGTTAAAAAAAATGACAAAAGAATACCCTATAAAAAGTTTCCACAACCAAGGGATCATAAAACGAATGTATAGTACGTATTTACAGCACACATGAGCGTTGTCTGTCATGTATAGTGAAAAAAAGATGACATGTCATCAACATCTGGACCCTGATGACATATCATATTTGCAACTAGAATATTGTGAGCATAACAATCCTGTTGGCTTATTATTTCTTTTGAAATGTAGAGTCCGCAGGTAGTAAATAGGATTTAAAATAACTTACGCCTTGTCAATACAGCAAAACTATTTTGTTATGCAACCAATATATACAATAAAAGAACAGTTAAGATACGTTTTGTAATAAGATAATAAAATCATTGCTCGAATTAGGAAATTTTAACAACCGGAACGGTAACAAATAACAACCAATAATTCCTTAATCTATTTTACAGTATGACACTATTACATTGGTAGAACCTATTGCATTCTCTATATACACTTCAATAGGTTGCATGATAATTTATTTGAATTTCAGTAAAATGTATATCACATTGTAGCTTACTATAACAATCTAATTAATTGATAACTAGGATTAATTAATATTGATTTATACTGAAGCAAAATATACACTGCCACAGTAAAACTATATCCAATATTTAACTATGTAGGTAGGCACTTGTCTAAAACCATATAATATCCATTATTAATTAAAATAATTTATAATAAAATTCAAAACTAATTATTTTCAGCATAAGAATTAATAATTACATCTTGTTTACATTAAAGTACAAACATTACATTGTTGTTTCGCATATCTTTCATTCTTGTAAAAAATAAGACACTTGAAACATCTAAACATGTGAAGGATACCTAACATTTGTGGTAAAAATAATAGACTGAAATTAATTGAATTACAATGAGAGAAATATAAAAACATTCCCCAATCACTTCTTGTGAAGTAAAAAGGAGTTTCATCCCACAAAATATTGCTACAGAAGAGGCATAATATGGCACCAGAAAATTTGAAAAATTCTTTATTTTACGTTGTTATAAACAATTATCAGAAAGTTAAAAATTATTATAATTATTATTAATCCATATTAAACATTTTATTTCAATGTAAAGGTTTTGTAACAAACACTGTTCATTAAATTGACATAAACAACCAGATATTCTATTATTTAATGAAAAGCCCATAGTCGTCATCATCATCATCATCAACTGTTTCCAGCCTGTGGCCGGGTCAGTTTAGTAAAAGACCTCCATCTTCCTCTATTCTTCCACCACTCTTCCTACTTTAATTGCTTCCATTCTTCTCCTCTCACTTGAACACTATCTGCTATCTGCTCATCCCATCTCTTTCTTGGCCTCCCTTGCGGTCTTTTCCCCACATACTTCATTTTCCACATTTTCTTCTGCATCCTCCCTCTTTCCCATTCTCATTACATGACCATACCATCTCAGTGTTGCTTCCTCTACTATCTCATGTACTCCTTGTACTCCTACTCCCGGATAACTTCATTCCTAATCTTGTGTCTCCTCGTGATAGCTCGAGTATGGGTTTGTTTCTTCCACCGGCTTACCAAGCCTGTCGTGGTAAAGCCCTTTCTATTACATGCAAATTTTAATTTATCTATTATTTCTGACCACACCAGGAGAGTGTTTTTTTAAAAACAATTATTGGAAATATTACCTGCGTGGTAGAATTTCGTATGTATTTGTATATTTCCGATAGGTCTATAGGCCTATTGGGACTTTAATTTCCATGTACAGTACATTCTGGAGCAGGCTTGGTTTTTATTAAACATGCTTAGCATTTCTAAAGATTTAGCTGCCGACAAACGAACGCATTTCATTGAATGCAATAAATATTTTGAAGAAACTATATTTAGTTATAAAACTTACGTGGCAAGGAAATAATGTAGCTAACTTGAGTAGAAAAATAAAATTTTAAGCGAAACATAATTTATAAAAAGAAATATGTACTTCGGATTTCTGTTTTGCTAGTTCCGGCGTTCCGGTTCGTTTCGGCCCAATTCGAGCATTGAATAAAATTTACTATATGCGATGTAATTTAATATGTGCCCTAAAATTATGTATATTTAACAATATTATAATCATTCCTGTGATGTCAGTCAACTCTAATGATTGTCCATTGCAGCCAAATGCAGGTTAGAATCGACGCTGGGAATTTGGCTAACACTTAAGGATTTACAGTGATCTACTTTAGAGCTCAAATAATAATTAATCTAATGAAACGCCTTATCTTGCATTCCACCAACTTAACTTTACTATATTTGTTACTGAGCTAATGCTTATCAGAAAGTAATTTCTCACCTGATATTTTATTAAGTTCACTAAATAATCATTCAAATGTGTTTAAGAACCTTTCTGAAGAAAACTAGTAACTCTTTATCACTAAAAATCACTTGGCCTAACCCATGGAATAAAATGGTAAATTGATGCTTCCTGTAATTAAATGAACACCAGTATATTCCATTGGAAAAAAAAAAGTCATCACTTTAATGGCAGTGTCTAGTAAATTCCTTTAACTGGGTAAAGCATTATATGATTTGCTTGGATTTTAAATACAGTCTGCTAATCCAGAGATTAAGAATTAGTTTGGCCTAGTAATAATATAAATGTATGGTAGGCCTTAATAAGTAATAGGCCTATACATCTAGACTAATGTAATTAATTGTGCTTTTCAAATAATTTTGTTCAACATAATTTCCAAGTTTTTCCTTTGCAATATTGACCGAATATCTAGTTAAAGAATCTAATAATATTGAACCATTATAAATGTGATTTAGTATTACAACCATTAAATTCTTACCATTTTAATTGATTAATCCTCCCTCTTCCTCAGTCAGTATAGTCCCTCTATTCCTCTGTTTTCCTCTCTCACACACATATATACATATACCTACTCTGTGACATTAGGAACGCCAGTAGTATAGAAGTATAGCCAGGCTAGAATACATGTTTGGTTCGATCAGGCCGTTTTATGGGGCTGGTGACATCACAAGGTGACCATGTGAAAGTCACACCCATATATGCATCGCAGTCTTTGATCGAGGATAACTAACTAAACATAATATTTATTTAATTTAAAAACACATAATTACTATGGAAGCTTTATATATACCTATTTGATAATAATTAATCATATTGTATTTGTTACAAAGTCTCAAGATTCCTGTGTGCATGGATACCACAATAATGATATTTTAATGACGCACCGACCACTGTTTTAGTTCAAAGGTACCTGTTGATTTAATGTGTAATAACAAAAACGGCCACATTCAATTGGACCACTTTGACATTTCAGGTGTGCTTAAGTATCGGGAATATTGTACAGATTCACACATTATTTAAATTATTATTAAAATAATAGGTATTTAGCTTTTTAATATAGCCTAATACTACCAACTATACTTTTGTATTTTATCTCGTAAATATTTATATGGTATGTTATTTTTATATAATTTGATTAAATCGTGTCCGTTAATAGAAATTACGAGGAAATGGTTTAACAGATTTTGACAAAATTATCTTTCATTTTTAAGGCTAAGGGTTCAATGTGTCCGCAAAGATTGTAGTTTCCAACGAAAGTTTTATTTTCCCAGATTTTCATTATTTAATTCACCATGGAAATCCTGATTTGTGCCTGGTTTTATATCTGTAAATAAAACATTTCTCCTAGTCAGTTTTCTTTGGAGGGAGGATGTAAATGTCTCGCCTTTAGATGTTATCACGTACTAAGAAATGTGTACTTAGGTCCTTGTTCCTGACTAATCTGCAATAAGTGACAGTTGTGACAGCTAGCATACAGCCTTCTCTCTCTAGGTTTAGTTTCTCCCTCTAATGCTACCCCATCTTTTCTCTGGTTTGAAGGGGGGAGGAGGGAGTTAGCTCAGGTATCGAGTGACCAAAATAAGCCTGGTGAATCATTGTAGTACGAAAATTTCCTCTTCATGAAAATAAAAACTGATTTAAGACATTTTGTATTATTTCTTACAAACGCATTTTCAACTTAATATAACGTGCACTTTATTTACCGACTAACTATATCAGCACATGGATTACAAACTCGCTTACTCTATAATAATCACAACAACGAAACCCCTAGCTGTAGAATCATCACTGCGAGAGGAAAGTCCCAATTTTATTAATGATAATTTTATCGAACGTGCAGGGAATCGAACCAAATACCCTTAGTTCAGAATAAGACAAATCAGAAAATTACTATCAAATTATTTAAAGGAAGTTAGCTACTTTAGTACACATATATTGTTTAGTGAAGACATAGAAAACTAAAATACATTTTACAAAGCAAGGGTGTATTATTGTCGTTATAATGAGTATCAAATTATTTATAGCACGTTACTCTGGTAACTATATTTTTAATAAGGGCTAAAACGTGTTTAAAATATCTGGAAATAATATCATTGAAAACTAAAATGTAGGCAGATATGACATTTCTCGGTGACAGTGAAGTTGAGGTTCAAATCTTGTTTAGAATCATTGGGGGGAGGGGGGTCCTAGCTCTAGATTAAATTATAAAATAGCCCTTGTGTTAAGACTTATGGACAATTTTTTTATCAGCTATCAGTATATTTGAGCCTGATCATCTATTGTCCCCCATTGGTCAGATGAATCCTGAGAAACAGGTGGCTCGTATTTTCTATAAGTTATTTAATGTGACATTTATTTTTAATGTAAATAAATTATTATTGAACATATAAAGTTGGTCAAGCAGGACTATATATTTCAGTCGATTTTTTGACGGTGGTTTATAGCAGCACAGAGAAATTATAGAATGGTGATACTTTTCTCTATGATAACAGCGATCTACACATCTTCTATAAGGTTGGACAAATTTGACTTTTATTTTGGATTTGCATTATGTGAACGTGAATATCGCATTTTTATTTCTATAAGCTATATATCAAGGGTTGGGAACGTGTGGCTCCGGAGTCATATGCGGCTCCTAGCCAGAAAAATTGCGGCTCTTTTCATGAAATGTAGTTGCTTAAATACACAAATATGATATATTCTTATAGAATTATGTTTTCCAACCTACTCTTCAAAGTGGCATTCGTAGCAATGGTTTATTCATAGCTATTACTACTGTTACAGCTCTGTGCATAACATTGGACTCGGATCCTTAAAATCATCCAAAATCAATATTAGATATAATAAACTCACACACCCTTTTGGGGTAGGAACTAATTGCCTACCAAATTTCAGCTTCCTACTAGGCCTTATGCTTTTCGAGATAATTTTGGTTGGACAGAGGATCTCAACTGACAATTATTTTTATAGGGGGGATTCCTTAAAGAGGCGACATATTGACCTATTTTTAATTTAACTGTTTCATTATATGGACATATTTAACCAACTGTAGAAAAGATCAGCGAATGTAAAAAATAGCGCTGTGGAACATAATTGTAAGACACCTAATCTGCAGAATTAACACTGTGAAATCTAAATCTATAACAATTGGATTTAAAGCTCATTCCAGAAATATCACTTATTTAACTCCGACGTACAGAATGTTCGATTTTAAGATAAAAAAAATACTCACTCAAACAAAGAGTTTTCACCAATAATAGATAAAAAAACACCCAAATTATGATTATGATAATAATAATAAAAATTAATTACAAGAGTAACAATGTTTGTAATTTGTTTAGTAGGCTCTAAGCGTCATTACCAGTATTTGTTTCGTGATTTTACTATTATGATAAATAGGCTTACATTATTAAAATAATTAATTCAAAGGAAGATTAAAACACTTTACAAATCAAGACAAATATTTTATTAAGACACATTAGATATTAAAATTATTAAAAGCATGGCCATATTTTTCTACGGACCACACTAGGTAAACACCACGGGAGGGGTGCGTGGTGTGGAGGGGTAGGGACAGAATTGATGTCACAACAAATCTATGGTTAGTTAAAATAAGTAAAATTAAAATAGTAACAATTCTGATAAAGAATAAATTTAAAAAAAAATAGGGCCTATGTTGTTCTACATTGATCGCTGCAGAAATAAAATTAGAACAATTTACAAACATTACAATTGTTTTATATATAAAAACACAGTCTCAACTTTGGGAAAAATATGAAACAGAAAAAAGTTTGAATTTTCTAATAACTGGATCAAAATGTTATACAAAATCATTATAAATTGAATATTAAATAAACAATTTTTATTTAAAGACATTAGATTAGTACAAACATGATTAAAATGACAACTTTCTTTGCAACAGAGTAAATGTTTAGCTGTTCAAAAATCGGTTGCACGATTATATTGAAATCGTGATACGCTCAATTGTGGCAAGTTAACAAAAAACCCATAACCTCACAGTTAATAGTTTAAGGAAACCAATGAGATTAACTCGGGCAATTAAAACTCTAAACTCTATTAATGTCATTTTTAAAATTTAAAACAGTCAGAAACTAAACTAGTATACTGAAAGATAAAAGGGTTTCATATCAAAGATCCCAATTAACTATTACCCTTAGTAATGACTTTGACAACCATAAGATTATAAGCAAATGTTAAGTTGGAGCAATGTGTAGGGCTGTAGGCTGTACATAGTTTCAGACTTTCATATAATGGATTGGTTAAGATGAAAACAACTTTGTAAACACGTGTTAGATTAACAAACATTGTCTAAGCTTGTATAGTTAAATGTGATCAAATAATTGACACAATAATATGATCTATACCTAAGTATTGTATTTAACAACAAATAAGCCTACGGTAATGGCTGGATTTTTACCTGACCAGGTAAAACAAAATAGATATTGTCGGTGGTAAGCATTTCCTCACAACAGTCAAGTGCATAGAAGGGGTGATCTCATTTTTAATCAAGTAAGACAACACAAACAAAATATAAACAATGGCTTCTTCACAACAGTCAAAACATAGCCTTGGTGATCTCATTCTTCATCAAGGAAAATAATACAAACAAGAAATAAACAATGTGCGAGCACTGACTAAAACCTAGTTTATTATGTAACAAGCTGGACCCAACATGTTGGGAGACAACACATGAAGAAAAGTAAGCTGTGTTTATTGTCGCCAACTTGTTGGACCAACATCCTGGGTCCTCTGCTAGTTTTTAATCAGTCCACACATTTCTAGCCATGAATAACAACTTATTACTTGCCATTCCTTCATTTGTGTTGACAGGAAGTGTACTCTTGCATAAAATACCAAAATGTAAGAAACGATGGGGGGTTCAAAGTTTTTTGACTAAACTTTGAAATGAAGGTGCGTTCATGGGAATAAATAATTACCTACATTTGCAAAGTGGATTTGATATCTTTGTATGCATGTGACGTTCCAAAGAACAGATTTTTTTTTATATAACTAATTTCGTTTAGCTGTATTAGCCTTGTTCCATTCCATGATCACAAAACCATGCAAACCCTGATGTTAAAGTTAAACTAATCTGAAAGCAAAACTTGTGTGTCACTAAGGCTAGAGACTGACTCAACTTGATAGCGCATGCGCAGAACCTTCCAACTCAGCCAACATGTTGGGTTGGTCGTTTATTATCTCCAACAAATGATCCAACACAACCCAACATAACTTGCTTTCCCAACACTAACATGTTGTGTTACAATATAAACTGGCTTAACCAGCTGTAACAACCCCCACCGAAAGGGTGGGGGTATGACCTTGAAGTTCAGTGGTCATTACTGCGTAGGCTATTTTAAAAACTTTCATTAGAGGGGAGGCGGGACTGCTCACACTTTACGTGAGACAATGACATTACTGATATTCCTACAGTAAAATACTGTTCATGGACACACGTAACTCAATTGGCCCACCCCAACTCAGATTTTATACATCACTCTTTTGTTATAGATTTGTGTTCATATGTGCCAAAAAATGAACATTAAATTTGTGCTGTTAAAATAGGCCTTTTAGAGAATATTTAATATAGTAGGCTAACTTGAGCTAAAGGTAGCCTGCCAAATATTTAGAAACACTACTTAATAAAATGGTGTTTTTTCCATTTAATTGTGCTCCTTTTGTGCTAATGTGTGCCCGAATATTGATATTTGTGCTCTAACACTAGGCATTGTAGAGAAGATTTAATGTGAGAGGCCAACTTGAGCTTTACCTCTTCCGTAACTTGCAGAAAACATGACATCAAGCTGGGCCACCACATTTTGAAAAAAAAATAGTATGACAATATTCTGTTTGCATGAATCATGCATGCTTCATTTGTGCTCATATTTGACTAAAGATGAACATTTATTTAAAAAATAGCCGTTTTATATAATATTCTGGTGAGCTGGAGCTTAAGCTGAACCTCTACATTTGAAAAAATAATGTAACCAAATTATGTTTACATCATTTAAATCAGCTCTGTTTGTGCTCATAATATGCTCAAATGATGTAAAAAGAATTTGCTTACTTTATGTTTTTCAATATGTGGAGGGCAAGGTTAAGCTCTAGGAGACCCAGGAAGTTGTTTCGCTGTAAGATCCCATGCTATTTCTCTGGGGAGTTTAAACTGTCCGTTATAAAGAAGAATCCGCTATTCAAATGTGTCCTTTGAGTGAGATTTCACTGCCAGGAACACACATTTGGCACCGTTGTAAAAGAGTGCAATAAGTGTTGATATGTGATATGTTACACATGCCACATGTTACACTATCAATTAATAATTGTCACCGACATAGGTGGGCATACAGACTAAGCGTAAAGAATGTCTAATCTAGTTTGCCTTTGGTGATAAGGTCACAGTTTGAATCCTGGCTGGTTATAGCGAGATGTATTTTTTCCTAAATAGTTTCCCACTCTCCCTCGACGCAAATGTGTATACGCTTTATATAATTTTGCATTACTCATCCTTTTATAAATGGTGGAAATGAGTGTAATTAAATGTTGATGGCCAGGCGTAATATTGAAATCTATATCAGCCTATATTGTACAAAAAATGTGTATGTGTAGACATAAAAATACTGGCCACTTCTAGATGAGCTGTAAAGCTGAAATTTGGTAGGCAGGTAGAGGGATTACATCATATAACGTGGAATATCTATAAATGCTAAATTTCAAAAGGGGGCCCATAAAACGATGGGCGGAGGGAGGCAATAAATAAGGATACAAATTAATATACATTTGGTGAGGTAGAAAATGGTAATTCGATAGGCATGTTTAAAGAGGTTGAAGTAAATTACATCCAGAAGATTTTATGAATCTAAGCTACCGTGTAAATTCCATACTGCCATTTGCATTAGACACTGTAAATTCAGTCCCATCATTCCCATAAGGTGGTGAAAATTCCATCCCGTAATAAATGTAAAAAAAATACCAAGTACAAGAAAAAATCTAACTATAGTTTGAAGGGTTGGGGACCAACTGCAACCGATCAACTGATGGAAGGTACGAATGGTGACCAATCGTCCAAGGGACTTTGTTCCATGTGCGACCCCCAATTTAACCTTACCTAACATTCCATAATTAATAACTTCATTTTTTAAATTTCTATTACGGAACGCAATTTACATAGCACCCTTATATTGACGGGACGGAATTTACACAAGCGCTTTTAATGTTCGGGACAAAATTTTCATAAACAAATTAAAACGTGATGGAATTTACCATAACCGTTAGAGATATCACTACAAATAACAACAAAAGTATGATTTTTTTTATTTCAAATTGGGACTCTGGGAAAAAGGTGAGGGATTGGGTGGGGGGGGGGGGATATATAAAGAGGAAAGTTATAAAATTTTAAAATGAAGAACTGGAAAGGGGGAGGGCTTGGGGCCCATCAATACTTATATAAAAACTCTTTTTGGTATGGTAAAACATTTAAATTTGGCAAGGAGGAAGATGGGCCACCCTTAAACCCCATAAAAGTTGTAAACATTTTTAATTTCAAAACGGGTGTGGTAGAAAATCTAAATTAAGAACGTATATAGAAGAACCTTCTTTGTTAGTTCTTATAGCAGACATGTTTTTTGCCTTTTTATTTCTCTTGCGAGCATGGCTTGGTGGAAGTTTTTTTAGCCAGTTATATATATATATATACATAAGCGTTGGTGAGGAATGCTATCTTGTTTCTAAGTCAGAATGGATAAGTTAAAAACTTATTAACTTAAAAGAAATCGCTCATAAGTGTGTAAGTAAGAATAGAGTTTTTATAAAATTGTGTTGTTGTATTTTTTTCTAGACCGGCTGGATAACGTGATCTAAACTTACAAAAGATTTATTACTGTTGGATAAGTACTTTACATTTTCAGCACTAGCAATAAAATTATAGCACTAATCCAACACTAACAAACCACAGATGATGGGATTTAAAAAAAAATGGGTAGGGTAGCTAGCTTATTTCTTAGGTCAGGTGGATAACTTGATATAAACTTCCACCCGCCCCCCTTACCCCCCATGGTAGATCGTAACAAGCACCTTAAATGTTTAACACTAAAGATGAAAATCGAACACTAATCACAATCAGTCAAGTTTTCAAAAACTGTGTTAAACAAGTTGACTGGCATACTTTACAAAAATCGCCACGCGAGCCCTTCTTTTCAAGACGAGGAATAAGAAGGAAACTAATCCTTATCCTTCTGTTTAGGCTGTCACTCTGTCGTTCTCTGATAATGACATGCCTTCACTCAAAATTTCCAACCTGTGAAAGAAAGAGGGTATATTGCTGTGGAGGGGATGTGAATGGGTGTTTAAAAGGAAACTAGAAAGTCTGAGTCAGAGCACAAACACTTCTTCAAATTGATTCCAGAGTATGCAAGTTCCTAGACAAGATGTTACATGTAATAATGGCTTAAGCGAGGTAATGTACCAAAGCTGTGAGCACCATGAAATGGATTCCGAAATATAAAACCTGACCCCATAAAAGCCAAAATTAAACTTCAAATAGCTCTAAACTAATACACCATATGTTAAAAATATATTTAAAGTCATTAAACAGTAAGATAAATAGCAAATAAATAGTTACAAATGGCAGTATAAAAATATGATTTTGTATGTAGTAATAAATATTTAATATTTAATTAAATATATAGGTGATCATAATGTATTCCTTACAGTATCATCTATAGAAAGTCATTATGTCAAGTACAGAAAATCAGCTATTTACATTTAATGGTTTTGGAGATTTCTTTGAATCCGATTTCTTAAGTCAAAACAACTACTAAAGTAAATTTGTAAAAATGAAAATTAAAAAAAATCTTTTTGTAACTAAAACACTATCAGAATTTGTTATTTGAAGCCAAAAACTGGACTTCTCCTAAAAGTTCCAATAATTGAACCTCCTTAAGATATTATTGAAGGTTGTTGTTATTGCACACTCAAAATAAAAAAGTTATTTCCAGTTAAAAAGTGACATTTTACCGATTAGACCTACTACTTACATTTGAGAATATGAGCCCAATAGCTATTAAAACAGAACATAATTTTGATAATTATATTAAAATATTATTTCATTCGTTTATAGGACAACATTTTAATCACTATTATTTAAGTAGTGTGCCCAGCGTATGGGAACAGCGCTCTGATTACCTTAGAGCTCGTCCACGTGACCACGCACAATCGCCCTGATTGTCTGTTGCCTTCCCCTCCCCCATTCTCAATTCCCCTTCCCCCTGATAACTTTCCACGGTTTGTATGTGTGGGACGTATGGGAACAGCGTTGGGATTGGCTTTATTTATAGCACTGGCTAAGTAAAGTGCTTTCCCTCCCCAACTAAGTTTGACCCCTTCCCCTATGGTTATTTCATGACGACATGGGGTTAACGACCTGTTGTTCTCCTTCAATGTCTCAAAGGTTTATTTCTGGTCTTCTATGTGGCAATGGTTTTTACCTAATGACTCATACCTGGTGCTAGTTTGATGGGTCAGGTCAAAGGTGTCGCCTTCCGTGAGCTAGTACATAAGGTCATTGACCCTGGAAACACTCTCCCTCTTCTATGTGGTAGTGGGTTCCCCTGATGACTCATACCTTTCGCCAGTTTGGCGGCTTGAAAAGACAAGTCGAGACAGGAATAGATCGTGACCTTGAAACCTTAAGCTAGTACATGAGGTCATTATCCTGGCAACCCTCCCCAGAAATGGGTTTTTCCGATGACGTCATCATTCTGTCGCAACCCTGATGACTAATACCTGGCGCCAGTTTGGCGGGTCGACAAGACAAGTCGGACGGGAATAGATCACGACCTTTAATAATGTTGCAACCCTCCCCTCCTATGTGGCAATGTGTTTTCCCTGGTGACATCATCGCTCTATCGCAACCCTGCTGGTAACAGCTATAAATATCAGCACCTGTTTTGAAAGCTTTTCATTTTATAACTTGTCTTCGAGTGTTAAACACTTAACCCCGGATAAGTGATTACGCTTCGCTGACGGATCTGGGTGAGTAAATGTACTTTTCTAACAGGCACATTCATTATTTATACGTTGTTAAATTAAAGTGTATACATTTAATTTATTTCAAAATCACCCGACTGGGTGGCGTAGTTAGCTAACGCGCCAGTCGTGCTGAGCTAGACCACCAAGGACGGGGAGATCAAGGTTCGAATCTCGGTCGGGTGAACTGGGGTGGTTTTCCTAAAGGGTTTTCCACTCTCCCTCCACGCAAATGCGTGTTCACTTCCTCTAAATTCAACCTTCCCAATTCCCAATCCATTAGTATATTTAGTACTTAAGCGTATAACCCGAACGGTTAGTAAGACGCGGTCATAAGTATTATTATTATTACTTCAAAATCACAAAAAAAATTGTAGAGTTGTCTAAGTTTATTAATTTATAATAGGTATATAAGAATTAAAACTATAGATCATTTTGAAGGTTTCCAAGCAGCCACTTTTTTTTTGGTTGACATTTGGATAAAATTATTCCTGAAAAATGTTTATTATTATCAAGGGTAGTTTATTGAAAAAAACATGATTCGTAGCTATAGTTAAATGTAATTAATATTGTTGGTAGCTTAATAATGGATAAATATTATTTTAAAATAATATAAACAAGAGTGGTTATAGTACATTAAATAATGTATTTTTATTTAAGAGTAGTTTATTTAATACATTTATTGCAAATTATAAAATTATTTTAGGGTAGGTTACTAAAAACTAAATTTTATTTAAAAGATGTTTTGAACAAGTGTTTATTATAATTAACATAATAATGTTTCATTGAGGGTAGTGTTTTAAAATACGACAATGCCATCAGTTTCTGTAGACCCATGCACTTATGAAAGACATTGCATAGACCAGCCTAAATGAACCAGAAAACAAACACTTTAAAATTAGTTTTGGGTTTAAAAAGTTCTCTTGTACTGTTCGAAATAAATAAACACCCATTGTAACCACTCATAAAGGCTGTCTAATTCTAAATAAAAAAGAATAGATCTGCAATGGTCACCATCCTGTACAGGGTGGATATATGTAAACCTCAGCCGTTGGCCAAGGACGCCCGATTACTGCTAATCTTTTAAATACAGACACCAAGAACAAGCTAACACTTCAAAGTGAGGTGTGTGTTATAATAAAGTAAACATGTATAAATCATTGCCCTGGACAAGCTAACGCTGCTAATTGTCTCAGATTCCCTTAACACTTTAGAAATTATTTTATCTTACTATTATATCACGTAGATAATCTGTTTAGTATTATTTTAATTCAAGCTATACTGAATATCAAACTAATCTGTTGCGTTATATTTTTTAGAGAATGAGCTGTGGGGAGATCCGCAAACATCCTTGGATCCGATGGATCTTGGTTTATATCTGGAGGAATTGACCGCAACTGGTTGGTAATTGCTGGCCATTGAATGACCAGATTTTAAGAAAGAAAACTTTTAAAAGTCAAACAAAAAAATAGCACCATTCAAATTTAATCCGAAATATGAATAATGTGCTAAATTAGTGAGATTCTTTCATGAACGAAATTGGGGATTATCAGTTTTTGTTTTATAAATGCTGAACCGTAAATATTATATTAATTTAAGGTGAATTCCTTGTTGCAATATTATTGTATGTCACCCTGGCTCAGTTAGTAGAATGTCTACCTCCTGATCTAGGTGTCCCATGTTCGAGTCCTGGCAGAATCATAGCTATTAAAGTGAAAATGACTATGCAAATTAATAGGTAGTTTCTGTATGATTATACATATCCATCACTTACATTAAAAGATTCTAATTAAAAGCTATAGTTTGGTTTCAGATGTATGGTACCACTGAAAGATTTCTCCTGTACATCAAGTGTCTGAGGTGGTTCCGGTAGTATCACCTCCACAATTCCACCACCCCTAGTGCCACACGAGCTAATAAAGGACTTTTTTCTGCTCTGGATGCGAATGCTGCATCCATAGGTGAGATTATTATTCTACGTTAAAATAGCAAAAAATTAATCTATAAAATATTATAAATATTATAATTTGAAAGAGCATATAATGAGAAGTTGATTTAAGTCACTAAATAGAACACTAATACGTGAAAACAATTTTCAAATAGAACCTTAAAATAAATGAAACGTCCCAAACATTGCGTGAAATAAACAAGTGTCTTTTCAATTGGGTAATTAGAGCAACTGAGGAATCCGTTTTAATATTTTATATGAATACTGTCCAGTCCGAAGACAAACTATAAATAAAATGGTCATTTTGTTTTCAGGAATTAGTTTGCTAACTTATATGATAATTTGTTTCATTTAAAAAGTGTAAAGAATCAATTTTTTAATGACTTTTTTGGAAGAATATTGTTTCAAATGCTTATTTTGTAGTTAGTTTGACTTGTGTTTGAATTTGAACTCGTGTTTTAGCTCTAATGAATATTGGAGATGCATGTTCAAGTCGGGGGAAGACGAGGTCCAGACCGCAAACTACGCAGCCCCCATTCAGCCGGCGGGAGCTTTGCCGCCTCCCGTCTTCTCGCAAGCCGATGGTGTAGGGGTGAGGCAGGAGAGAATTACAGCTCCCCTTTAAGGTTTGGATATTGTTGGAGCGGGGCCGTCATCAGCACCCCAGGCGGGAATTAGAGGCCCGGTAAATCAGGTTGGTGGAGCATTGTTCCAAGGTGTCTCTCTTCGAATCTTCGAGGAGAGAATAAAACAATTGAAGCGTTTTTTATACTGGTAGAGAAGTTACCGTACATCTTGGTGCTCTAGCAAATGATCGTGACGCATTAAGCTGGCTTGAAGAGCAAATTACTGTTTTGCTCAATTGGCTGCAGGACCATAGGGTCAGCGCAGATGATCATGTTGGCTTACTTTTGAACAGCATGGACACGACGTTGAATCCTGTATACATCTCATTTAAGCGGGCGGATCAGTTAGACGCTCGAGCCGTTCTCAATAACGAAAGTCACGAGTTGCAGAGTAATATCTTGTTCTTGTGTACGGCACCACTGTACGTTAAACTTAGCCATTTTAAGGTGCCTCGTGGAAGTGCACGTTATTGTGATAAGCTATCTCCTGCTATCACATAAAGCCGTAACAACAAAGGAATCATTACAAGTAAAATTGGTGAAACACTTTGCCTTACGGTGCATTAGCTGCCACCAAAACTATATGTGATAATAAAAGAGAGACAGGATGCATGGATGTGAACACCTTTAAAAAATCAAAAGTGGTCGACCTGCTCAAAAACTCAAAGCTGAGGAACTAGGCAATGATATCCATGTGAATCTTTTGAAATGTGGTGGAATTACTGAACTGAAACAATTTCAAACATACTTCTCCAAATACAAAATCACAGTGTTCAGGGATCGTCGGGGGAGATAACTGCTATATGAGGGGTCTACTCTTCCCGAACAATCCTTTAAGGGCTACCTTGATTTTTATTTTCAAGACAATAAGCAAAACCATTTTGATGTTATAACATCCTTGATAGCCGCATTTAAGTGTTCGTACTTTTGCCGCGAGTGTTGTGCGCCTATTTTATCATAAGAACGAGGAAAATGTGATTCCTACTGAAAAAAGTGCTACGCTAAAGTAGTTTGTAGTGAAGGTCGATCTGTGGCCTGTAAAGGTTGTGGGTGTTGTTTCACAAACTAGAAGTATTTTGATAACTATCAAAGCTCCGGTTTTTTCAGAGGTCACATGTAGATCTGTGATGTCAGAAATATTTCTGAAGGCTGTGGGCATTTTTCAGTTTGGAAAGAGCAGAACATTAACACACGCGTTATGAGACTTCTTATAGAGTATGCGAAATCCATTGTCTTTTTGGTCATTTCTGATACATGAAGCAAGCCCCATCCAAGCCGACACTGGAAAAGAGCAATTTCATGTTTGTATTCTATTATTTTTAATGCAGTCAGGAAACGCTTCTTCAAGGTGTGGTCAACAAGTACTTGCACGAACCTAACCTCTGTGTCGTGCTGACGGGTTGCAAGGCCTGCATTCATATAAATGTAAATGACCATCATTGCACTGAATGCGGAGGGATTAGGACTCGCATGTTTAATGGTGATGCCACAATGGACCAATTTTTTGAATTATTGAGAAAATTAAAGCAACAAAATTTAAAGATATCACCCTAATAGCCCATAATTCTAAGAGCTATGATGGAAATTTTATTTAAAATACATAATGCAGGTAAAAAAATGGACTCCAGAGCTCATAATAAACGGTGGGAAAATCATGTCCATGAGTTACGGCCCGCTCCACTTTATTGACTTGCTAAACTCTCTCCGACTGTCGTTGTCCAAGATGCCCAAAATATTTGGCTTGGACGATTCTTTGGCCAAGGGACAATTCCTAATTTTTTTCAATAAAAATAAAACGTGGGGTATAGAGGTCCCTTGCTGCCAAAGGAGGACTATGGCATCGGTGAGATAACGGTTGAGGGAAAGGAGTATTTTGAGAAGTGGTATGACGTACTGGTCAAAGAAAATTTTATCTTTGATTTTAACCGCGAGTTGGAACTTTATTGCGTGAAAGATATAGAGATCCTACAGAAGGCTGGCCTAAAGCTTAGAGATATGCTTATGAAATAATCAAAGGTGGATCCTTTCAGAGAGGCATGTATGATCGCAGGAGTAGCCGCGTTTGTTTACCGCCAAAGTTATCTTAAGGAATATATAATTGGTATCATCCCTAATGGTGGCTACCGGTGTGCAGAAAAAAGTCACACGTCACCGTACAATGACTCTGTTGGGGAGGCCCAACAAAGCCGTGTCTCGATCCTTCATGCAGGCAACGGCAATGAGGAGTATGTATTAGGGCGACGTGTAGACGGCGTTGTTAAAGCTGGAGATACCACCACTGTCTTCCAGTACTCGGGCTGTTATTTGCACGGGTGCCCTCTCTGTTATCCTGACAGGAATGTCCCTATAAAAACAGACACCACGAGACAATTGATACGCGCTATGAAGCGACAATGGCTTGCGTGGAAACATGTAAGAATGCCAGCTACACGATTGTAGAGATTGGGAGTGTACGTTTAATGCGATGAAACCCACAGACAAGGATTTGATACTATTTGTGCTCCAGAACGAGGTGTACAGCAAGGAGCCCTTCAGTCCAGGACGCTTCTTTGGAGCGTACAATTGTATCAAACCTTCCACGTAGCGCCTTTATTGTGGAGAATGACATGTACTTGAAGTGGTTTTGTATCTGACGTTGCAGTACAAAAATATCCCATCGGCCACCAAAAAATTCACTTGGAAACAAATTGTCCGCCCTATAGATCAAGTAGAAGCCATAGCCAAAGTTACCGTGACGCCTCCACTGGATTTATTCATGCCCGTGTTGCCTACATGGATGCAGGACAAGTTGATGTTCCTCTTGTGCAGGAAATGCGGGGAGGAGAAAAACTAAGGTGCATGTCAGCACAACGACAAAAAATATTGCTGGTTAATAGTGGTTTGGGTGATTGACAATATCCGTAAAGCCGTTGAGAATGGCTATACCGTTGAAGCCGTACACGAATTATGGGATTACAATATATCTGTTTACGATCATCCGACACGTTCTTGCGGATATTTTCATCGGTACATTAATACTTTTTGAAAATTAAACAAGAAGCCACCGGATGGCCATAGTGGTATACCTCACAAGATGAGAAGTTAGCTTACATTCAAAATTATGAGGAAAGGGATGGGGTAAAACTCGATTTCAGCTCTGTTTGTAAAAACTCTGGTCTCCACACCTTGGTTAAACTCTTTTTAAATTAACTATGTGGAACGTTTGGGCAAAGACCAAATTTACCAGATGTAGCCGTTGTCAACGACTATCAGGGCATCCACAATTTCCTGACGGATTCGTACATCACCGTGCACAGCGCCATTGATGTAAATAATGAGGTTTTGTTCCTCAATTACAAGGATGCACGTGACGCGTTGTGCCTTAATCCTAACACGAGTGTTGCTGTGGCATACTACACGACTGCTACGGCTAGGTTGCACTTATACAGCAACCTTGAAAAATTAGAGGACCGCCTTTTGTATCACGATACGGATAGCGTTCTATTCACGGAACGCCCCGGCGATTGGTGTCCACCAACCGGAGACTTTTTAGGTGACCTCACTGAGAACTTCAAGATTACGGTCCGGGAAGCGCCTTTGTGTCTAGTGGAACCAAGAACTACGCGTACAGACTTTGAGCTGTGGCGATCTTACCAAATCAAAAACGGTATGAAAAGTTCGCGGGATCACCATAAACTACGGAAAACGGAACGACGTTAATTTTGACCTTTTGTAAAAGATAGCTACCCAACAAGATGTAGAAAGATACATAGAAGTACCGCACAAAATTATAAGAAAAGGTCTTGCGCTTGTATGCACCGTTTCGAAGAATATAGTCAATCGGCCAGTTTACACCAAACGGCGTACAAACGGTGCTTTAATACGTTGCCATTTAGGTTTCATAGTGCTTGTAAACGCACACGCCATGATTAAAAGGTGATAATTTAGATGGGCTGAGTTATCATCTTTTTCTTTCACTCTAAACAATTCCACTGACATACCATTTTTCAAAGATTTGAGATATTTTCATATTTTTTTCTTGATGAAAACACACTTTTTTTATTGATTTATTAATATGCACCCGCGATAAAAAAATTTCCCGCATGTACTATCCTTCACCTGCCTGATTATTTCTAGTCAAATAGAAATAGTTGTAAATATATTTAATTCTAATCAGTTTTATTGTTTCACTTTGTACATATTTCAAATTGAAACCATCTGGCCGTGTATATATATTCAAGGTGACCTGGTGGTCTAGGGGTAAGGTGTCAGACTTCTGTGCTGAGGGTCCGGGGTTCAATCCTCGGTCCTGGCACAGATTTATCTGATTGCCAAACAACTTCCTTCACCTCTGACAAGACGTGTATTAATCACAACTTGTGAATGTGAGGAATGCCAGGCCTCCACCGTGGTTCGGATTCCACGTTAAACTGTAGGTCCTCCATTTCATCTCACAATCACCCTACCATTCACATTAGCGTAAGTGCGTATAAACCGAACGGGTAGTAAGACGCGGTGCTAATAATAATAATAATAATAATATATATATTCAAATACTCTCTAAACTGGAATTTGTAAATTAGTACCGAGGACCACTATTCCGGCTACGACCTCAAGATATTGATTATTTTTTCCATAATATACTTCAATTGTTAAGATATATTCTATAACTATAATTTTTTGTAAATAAATATTCTAAGTATACTTTTCATGATGTGAGCTATATTCTAAAACTTTTATTTGTGTGTTAATAAATATTCCAAGTATACATTTCATGGTGAGTTATTTGTATAAACTTTTATTTGTTTAAATAAATATTCGAAGCATACTTTTCGTGGTGTGAGATATATTTGTAAGATTTTTATTTTTATTTTGGTAAATAAATATTCCATGTAGGCCTATACTTTTCATGGTGTGAGCAACATTTATTTGGGTGAATAAATATTATAAAAACTGTTATGTTTGTGTTTTAACGTCTACACCCCCTCCCTTTTATCTTATAAATATAAGTGTATTTAGCCTAAAAGCTCACTCTCAATCATTATGGACAAGTTGAAACATCCAATTTTGGCCATCATCAGCGTCCCTTTCGGCTGTGGAAAGTCACTTTTTTAGCCGACTTTATCCGTCACTTGAACACAATGTGTGATGTTAAATTTGATAAAATCACCTGGTATTATGCTTTATGGCAACCGGAATTCAAACAATACGGGCCAAGTCCCCGCGTCATATTCTGTAAGAGCTTTCCGGAGATGGATGACGTCTGTAATGGCTCACCACAGCTGATTATCCTAGACGCCCTGATGCATGAAGCAAACCAAGTGGTCATGTATCTTTACACCAAAGGATACCATCATTAAATAATTAGCGTCATGTACCTTACACAAATTATATTATACCAGGGCAAGGGTCAAAGAGACATTTCCTTAAACACACATTATATTGTGCTTTTTAAAAATCCAGGGATAAAGCTCAGAATCAACACTTACCACATTAAGTCTGTCCTGAAAACCCTCTTGTTTTACAAGAGTTTTACTCTGATGCTACAAGTAATGCCGATGGGTATTTTGTTAGATTTAAAGCAAGGTACACCCGAATGGTTAGATATAGAACCCACACAAATGTTGGTTGCTGCTTGTACCTACCACGAAAAAGTTATAAAAATACCGACACTTACCGATTATAGATCATTTCATAACCATTGTTACACCGTCTCCATTGCCTTCTACTTAACGACCACAATTAAATAAAAGGGAGAAGGTGATTCTACATAAAGGAAAATATAAGCAGAATTAAAAATTTAACAATAATATGGTTTATTCAGTATAAACGTAGATAAAGCAAAGTACAGTGGTCTCATTATATCATTCTGAATAATGCTGAAAATAATAACGTGAAGCGCAGAATGTAAACATCCCATGTTTACATTTATTACAGGTCGTCTTTAAGAGACACAAAATTACGTAGATTTTAACATCAATAGAGAAGTTAAACTACCAAAAGTGAAGTGAAGTAAGATATCCACAAAATGAAACATACATTAAATATTCTTGCCTGATGGGCTCCTCAAACAATTACAAGATACAATACGAAATTTACAAAACATAACGCGAGAGTTTGACTTCCAGACTCAAGTCAAAACCTCCCGGGACTAACTATTTCTTAGAAAAAACTAAAGATTGAAATTTAGAACAAAATTAAATTATATAAAAAAAATAACAAGCATGAGTTTATTTCTACAGTCGCGTGAAATAGCAAAATACTTAAGTCCACACATTTTAACATTTTACATTTAAATTCACTCAATACAAAATTACCAATGGTGGATTTCAAACCAAACTAATAAACTAACAAACTAACCAACCGCGCCTAAGTGGCGGCATACAAGTTACATTTAAGCGACTGAGATAATAAAGAGAAAAGTTAAATATTAAGCAAAACACAAAATAAAGATTTTAACACGAAAATATTTTAAGTCGAAAATGAATAGAGTTCTTTATAAGTAACAGCCATAGTTACGTTCCAATTTATTATGTATGAATGTTTATCCGATCATTGTCCAGGTCGATGACAATGATCCGTCCTCGTTCGTAGATTTTAGATAGTCAACATTTTTAGACAATGTCAGCCTGTTTTATAGTGATTTTCGTTGCACGGAAAGAGGGGAGGTAATTTCTAGCACGTAGTTGCTAGCTGTCATCGGTCACGTAGGCACTTTGTAGGGTTGTTCCATCGGAAAATTAGAACAAGTCGGCGATCATTGGATGTTTGTGTTGTTTGGGGAAGTTCATCTGACATCCGTCAGAGGGCGGGTGGATTGTTGTCTTCCAGCGTACTCCATGTTGTCATTCCTCAGATTCAATCTGACTAGACGGGAATGACCACGCGTTGATTGTAGACTTTCGTTAGCTCGGCCCATTCTTCACATTGGCTGCACGGTGTAGTTCAGCTTTGGTGGCGGCTAGTGATAGAAGATTTCAAAGGTAAGTTCCTGAACAAATATGAGTGTAATATTACAGAAGATTGTACAGCATGAAATATACTGTGTCGTATTATCTTTCCGTATTAGCCTACAGGGACTACAACAGAGAATAGTACCATTGTAGGGATTCTATTTGGGTCGGAATTATTGAGCGGGTGGTATGAATTCTTGATAGTTACGTATCAACATTATAATGGGATGGATCCAATTGTAACTAACTGTAAGTTAACGTTACACCATGAGTCCCAAAGTGCTGAAGCAAGCTCCTCTGTTGCGTATGATACATTACATGAATCCGCAGCAACGTGTTACCTTGTTGAAAACGGCAGACAAGAAACTGATTGACTCTGTTTACGAGTGTGCCTACAACAATTATAAAGGGTGGGTGGCGTTAAAAATGCACATGAGAAAAAGTTACGTGCTCACAAGCAGGTGCTGCGCAAGCTGGTCAAACGAGAAGAGTGCTGTAAGAAGAAGAGATGACTACTTGTTCAGAAAGGAGGAGCGTTAATGCCCTTAATTTTAACCCCATTAATCAGGGGCGCCATAGTAATGCAAACAAAGAATCAAAAGCAAAAAATTATCTGAGAAAATCAGATTTTCGTTGGAAACTACTATTTTTTCCGGACATTCTGATGCCATAACATTTAAAATGAGTTGTCGTTTGTCAAAATCTGTTCAGCCATTTCTTCGTATTTTTTATAATCGGAAACAGGCTTATCAAATTATGTTTTAAATATGATAGAGAGAGTAATAAAATGTGATAGTGAAAATAAAAGTGTAAGTATTTGGGTGTGTGATTGTGTAGGTGTGTAAGTGAGTGTGAAAATGATAGTGTGAATGTGAGAAAGTTAGTGTGAGTGTGAGAAAGTGAGTGTAAGAGACAGAGAATGAGCAATTGAGAGTGATCGAGTGAGTATGAGTGAGTGATAGTGAGAGTATGTGTGTGTGATAAAGAGCTAAATACTGGGATAAGCATGAAAAAGAGCGCGTGTGTGTGTGTGTGTGTGTGAGGAGAGAATGTGTGTATGAGGAGAAAATGTGTGTATGAAGAGAGAGAGGTGTTTGAGAGAAAATGTGTGTGTGAAAGAGTGAGAAAGAGTTTGTGAAAGAGATAAAAATAATATCTGATAGAGAATGCTTAACAAAGTGTGTGTGTGTGTGTTTGAGAAAGATAAATTGAAATTTTGGGAGAAATATTTTGTGATAGAGAGAGAAAATGTGAGGGCGTTTGAGAGGGAGATTGAGACAAAGGGAATTAGAGGGAGAGAGAGAGCGTTTGAGAAAGAGGGTGAGCGCTTGTGATAAAGCTTTCAAAAGATGTAACGTTTGAGATAAAGAGCGTTTAAGCTAAATAGAGCATTTAAGCGAGGTAGAGCTTTTGAGCGAGAGCTTAAGAGAAAGTATAATAAAGATAATGAGAGAAATTCTGTGATAGAGAGTGTATGTGAGGGTAGAGAGTGTGTGTGAGAGAGGGATATAGTGTGTGAGAGAGAATGAGATAAGATTATATGAGAGAGAGAGTGTGTGTGGGTGTGTGTGAGAGAAGAAGTGAGAGAGTGTGTGAGATCATGAGAGAGTGTGATAGAGAGAGAAATGTAATAGGTGAACTGAAGCTATACGAGAATTACAGTAGCATTAATATATATTACACTTTGAAGTGAACATTGGTGATCGTGAGTGTTTGCTCTGGGTCTCGGGGATAGGAAGGATTTTTGTTTTTCTTGGGATGGGGGATGGTGTGTTTTAAAGTATTATGGTGATTTGTGGGTGAATTATGACGGTCGTTGTTGGGTCAACTCCGGGAATGGGATTGGGGTTGGTAGGATTTTCTTTTCTTGGGATTTGGTCTGGAGGTAATATATTTCCATTCCACATCTGGGGCCGCCCCCGGTGAAGTATTATTCTCTGACTCGTAAAAACCTAGTCGGTTATCCCAGTGGAATCCAGCCATGACAAAGGTAGTAATGGCATGAAATGTGCGATTTGTGCGTGAAGGTCGGGTTCTGGGTTGGAACAAGAATGGGATAGGTGGAGGTGGTGAGGTTGTCGGCGACTCTACTGTCGTTTTGCCGTAATTGATTATCAAGTATTGGTACATTTCTATTCTACTAGGAATGTTAAATCTAGTTTACTTGTTTTATACTTTTTTCTACTTGGATTATCAACTAAGGATTTTTAGTTTTTTAAATTTTCTCTTTGGTTTTTTTAAAATAAATCCTTTTAAATATTTTAGATTATAATATACATTTAGATAGATAGAATAATTAAGTGCTCAACTACGCCAGCCTGGGTCGTTTATGGTGTCGTGGTTCAGTCGGGTCGTACTGTCCAAGTCCTTTAACAAGTTCGTTCTCGTATGTTTCGGTCTGGTCGTAGAACTTCTTGTTTCTGTCCTGGAAGATTTCATTGTAGTTGGCGGAAGTTTGTCATATTGTGTAGGGGGGCTGTTCTGGTGCGTCTGTTTACCCCAGTGAGTGTTCATAATATTTTATTTTGTGTTACTTGAAGTTTGTTAGTGTTTGTTTTGGAGGCATAGCCCCATACTACACAATTATAAAGGATTATGGGTTGAATAATTTGCTTGTATAGTAATATTTTAGTGGAAATTGTGAGCTGCCCTCCTTTGAACAGTGAGTACAGTTGAATGAATCTACCCACTACTTTACCATTGGTCTTATAAATATGACTCCTCCAGGTAAGTTTCCTATCGATTGTGATCCCAAAGTATTTGACTTCGTCTTGGAGTGGAATCTCTGGGTCAAAAAGAGTAAGAGGGGCGGGGAGTGGTTTCCTACCTTTGGATAAGATTAGGGCTGCTGATTTAGTGGGATTAACTTTAATTCTCAAGTTGGAGAGCCAGCCCTGGAGGAGGTACCCTTGCATAGCAAGTGATACATAGTTTTCTGGTTTTATTGGCTTCATAGTGCATGGTATCGTCGGCAAAAAGTCTAACCTGAACATGATCGTGAGTGGGAATGTCTGCTACATAAATGTTGTACAAGTGTGATGCTAGGGTTGAACCCTGCGGTACGCCTGCTTTAATGGTATGTGTCTGCGATCTCTTGCCGTTCATAACCACCTGGAATGTACGCCATCTGAGGAAGCTGGCTATTAAGAAAATTGACCATTTTGGGTGTTAAATTTTATTAATTTCTGAATGAGTCCAAGGTGCCAAACTTTGTCGAAAGCTTTCTCGACGTCTAGAAAAATATCTATTACGTATTTTTGGTCATTAAAAACATTAGTTACTTCTTCTAGTATGTTTATTGTGTGATGGGTGGTGGTCTCTAGATCCAAACTGAAGGTTTGGAATAACACCTAACCTATTATTTTTTATTTTTACCTAGAGTCGCAAGTAAACTTATCGGCCTTCTGTTCTAAGGGAACATCGGGTCCTTTCCAGGTTTAGGGATTGTTTTTACTCTAGCCAGCTTCCAGTTATCCGGAAAATAGCAAAGCGTCAGTAGTGAGCTAGGTAGAGTCAATAGCGCTAGTACCGCTCTCCCTGGCATTTGTTTTAAAATCTCGTTAGTCAGGTAGTCGTGTACTGGCGATTTATTTCTGGGTAAATCACTCATATGCGTAGAGAGGTCTTACATAGTGATTATCTCTGCTTGAGTTTCGTTCGGTCCTTCCAAGTAGTTCCTGACTGTCCTAGTCGCGTCTCTATTAAAGTGATGATCTTGTAAATCAAGCTATAGTTAAAGTTGAATTCTCAAGTAGTTGCTTATATTATTTCAGGGTTAAGTATCTCTACCTCAAACAGCAATTTCAGCCAAAGATTCAAATTTAAATTTCTCAGATCTTATAATTCAGTTCTAACGATAAAACTTGAATACTATATATATATATATTGTGACAAGATAAATTCGGAGGTTTACAGCTCCATAAACCTATACCGGATCTCCTCTGGATTTTCCCTTAGGTAATGGAAAACCTACAAACTATAACTTACATTTGTGCGAGACAGACTTACATATACTTATCACTGGGTCAGGGCTGAGGACTCTTTGATGCCAGTGGGTTTAACTTGCGATTCATGGGCTCGTCTATTTATCATTGGATCGCCAACATCACTTAATTGTAAAGTTACAGGTGTGATAAAGCGTTCCACTTGCCATGGACCGCTCCACTTAGGACTCAGCTTCACCGAGATTTTGGTCAGCTGAGGAGCGCTGAGGATAGCATTTGCAGAGGACTGAGTCTCCTATAGTCAGTGATACTGGGATACGTCCATCGGCGACTTTCCTATGAGCCCTCTTTAAACTTTTGAAAGTGGCCTGGCACCTATATTTATGGGAGACCTTCTCATTCCCCCCTAGCAAAGGGTCCACATCCCACATAGCCAAAAATAGGGTGGTTTAGTTCTCACCCTAGGAACACCGAAGCCGGAGAAGCATTAGTGGATTCGTGGAACTCCGAATTAAAGGAAACATTTAAGAATTCCATGTCGCGATCCCATTTAGCCTGTTCCTTTTGAAACGCTCCACGTGGTTGGGACAGGGATAGTAGGGGCTGGTGGTCACATGTTTTATCCCCATCCAAAGCACAGGTCTTTGAAGGTAGCCGATCTGAAACACGGCCCATTGTCGCTAACAATAACACGCGGGGCACCAAACACAGTCCACACGCGTCTAGCGAGAGCGTTAGCGGTGGTCTTGGCCTTCATGTTCCTCAAAGGCAATATCAGGACAAACTTCGAAAAAGCATCCAATACAATAAGAATACAAGTATTCCCTAAGGAGGATCGGGGCAGGGTCCCTACATAGTCAACAAATATCCTCTCCCATGGAAGTCGGGTACATCGGCCGAATTAAGCCCCACCTTCGTGTTCTGCGCAGGTTTGGCCTTTTGGCAATCCTCATATTGCCTGACTTGTAGCTTCAATCCTTATACATCCCCGGCCAAAAGAACTCCATAGAAATCTTGCGATATGTCTAAGAATACCCAAGTGACCACCTACTTCCGAATGGTGAAAATAGCACATCAACATAAGGCGCACCATCACTGGGACAAAATCTTCCTCCCTTTACCTTTACCATTAGAAACCACCAGAAGACATTTGTGAAGAGAATAAGGCTCCACATCATCACCATTAAGTATTTTATTCATCATATCTAAGCACCACGGGTCATTTCCCTGATGTTCAAGGATAGAAACAAATGATTCAGGGATAGAATGAATCACACTAAGAGGATGTACTACATTTTCAGTCCCAATGGGCTCCAGGTCTTCAGCCATCCGGGTCAGGGCATCGGCTGTCACGTTATTTTGACCAGGAACATGATGGGTGGTGAACTTGTATTTGGATAAGCGCAAAACCTACCTTGCCGATCTTTCCTAATTGCTTGGATGCCGCCACATCCATGACAACGCCATATTGTCCGTGTATAGCTCAAACTCACGCTGTTCTAAATAGTCCGAGAATTTCTCTATGGCAGATACACAGGAGACACATTCTTTCTCGAAAGCATGGTATTTCTGCTCTGATTGAGATAGAGTTTTGCTGGTGAAGTCACAGGATGAATACCGTCTGATATCTTTGGGACAAAACTGCGCCTAGGGCGACAGAGGAGACGTTGACATGAAGAAGGAAAGTACGTGAAAAATCAGGCATGCTTACTTGCTCTTGAGAGTTTTGAAGGCCCGAAGATTGTTCTTTACCCCAGACGAATGTGACACCTTTTTTCTTAAAATAATTCAAAGGGGCAGACATTTCTTAAAAATGTGGGGTAAACCGCGCGTAGTAGGCACACATGCCTATGAAGCGCATCACGCCTTTCAAGTTTTTGGGTTGCGGGTACTCAACAATGGCTTTCACCCTTTCGGGGTCAACCAGCATGTTCCCATCAGAAATAATATATTCCAAATACTTAATTGACTGTTTGGCTCACGTGACTTTGTCTGGGTTGACCGTAAGTCTCGCCTCTCGCAAGCGGCTCAGCACAATGTCTAAGTGTTCGAGATGTTCGTCAACCGAATTACTGTACACAGAGATATCGTCCAGGTAATTAAAGACAAATTTGTACTTTAGATCGGAGAAAATATGGTCCAGAACGCGGCTTAACGGTGTGCACAGGCTGCTAGGGACAGGCATATTCCGATAGAGCGTAGCACTATCGGTTTGTCCTGCTCGTGACGGTCCGGTTAAAGAGGGAGATAATAGTATCATTACCTCTCCCTCTCACTTTAACTTCTCGCTTTGAGTACAAATATAAGTAAGAAAAGAAGGATTAGTAGCCTAATAGGAAATGTTTACAGAGGTGTTTGGTGGAATACAATGCTATCGTTAGAAGTACAAATACTTTAAACTAAGTCTAGCTCAAGTGTGGATCTAGGGCTAGTTGTCTGGGTTTGGGTGGTTGGAAGGGTAGATAGGTTTTCATGAGGCTCCCTCAAATATTACATTTAATTAATTTTTCTGTTGAAGGAGGTTGGGATGGGGGGGTGGGTGAAAATTGGTTTTCACAAGGCTCCTTCAAGGATAAATTTAATAAATTTTATTAGTAAAGATTTTAATTTATAATAATTTTGATAATGATACTGTCAGTTTAACAAAATAGTTGAAATTAACAGTTAATATAATAATAATAATAATAATAATAATAATAATAATAATAATAATAATAATAATAATAATAAGAGGACTTTAAGAAAGAACACAATTTGGATTAACCAATTTGGATTAACCAATTTGTAATTTTAATACAAAAACAACATAAAACAAAAAGTCGCCGTCACACTAAAATTAATAAATATATATTGTACATAGGTCTAAAGTGTTTTAGTATTAAAAGAAAAAAAGATATATTTTAATACTAAACTAATAATATAAATAGTGGAAAATTTTAGTTTTAATCCACTTGTTTTGCTTTAGAGCTAAGTTGAAAGAGCTTTGCCTAATTTTGATTAGGTCGTGTAGGAAATAGGATGAGTAAGGTGTTAAGAGTCAGTCATTCTTTACAACCTTAAAGTATTGGTTTCAATATTTATTATTATTTTCTATGCAGGAGGGGATAATCGCACCCAACCCCACCTGTATCCGTCCCTGGCCTAGCCAGAAAAACTCAAAGAAATATATTACTTTTGATGCTAATCAGAACCAATTCACTGTGCTGTTTGTATAGATGATTACATATTCTAAAAAGTTAATATAAAAAATTGAATACACTTTTTGGAATATGTGGGATGAAAATGACATTAACTAAAGGTTTTTTTTAAGTGAGATAAAAACTTTTTTAATTATGATATTCAACGAAATACAATAAGTGTAATGATCTTGATATTTTTAGATACAATTATATTTAACTAGGACTGATTGCCATTAATGATATGATTGAAATATCTAGGCCTAAGTACTATAGTTGTATTTGTAAACGAAATTAGATAAGATTCATATTGTTTACACTGGCATCATACAAACTGCTCGATAAGCTGTAAAAAATATATAGAAGGCTAGATGAGACATGTGGCCGACACGATTTGGAACAACTGGTTGACAAGTTCATGCTTAGGTGGACAAAGTGACAGCAAACTGGTCGACCAATTGGGGTTCCAGCAAACTGATCGACAACACACTGGTTAACATGTGTGAAAAAAGTGGTCGACAGACCAGTGACTGTCACGCAAAAGCAATGTCAACCACATGGTCGATGCGAGTAGGACCATTTGATAAAGAGCCAATTGGTCGACAAAAAGTAGACAAATATTGGGAATGATAGGTGGGTCAAGTATCCGACACTAATATGACCCACTGGTCGACTAGCTCATGCATAGGAGGACAAAGTGATCTACATACGAATGGTTTACTAATTTGGGCGCATAAAACTAATCGACAAGAAACTGGTCGACACCTGTGGACAAAGGGATCAACAGACAAGTAATCTACACGCAGGAGTACTTAGACCAAGTTGTTGACAAGAGTAGGACCATGTGATAGACAACCAACTGATCGACAAAATATTAACAAATATTTAATAGACTAGGTAACTAGTGGCCGTCGACTCATCGAAAATTACATACATAGAACAACACAGAGACAGACAGCCAACTGGTTGACAAAAAAGAAAAAAAAAAAACTGGCAGACAAACGTTGAGATGGATCCATATAAGAGTGGACCATAAGTTAATACATTACAAATAAAGAACTCGCTAAGCCAAAAGTCAGGTGTTATTTTTCCACTATACATTTAGTTACATTCCTGTGAAGGTCTGTCATCTGTTAATAATAACAATTTCAATCAATTAAAATACTGCGCTTTACTTAACATTAAATAAAAAAATCCCTTCTGTTTAATGTGGTAATTAATGCCTTGTATTGGTAAATCCACCAATACAAGGCATTCATACAAATATTAAAATTATTATTTTTATTACAATAAAATTATCAACAAGAATATACACATTTCCTTATCCATATCACTTACAAGTAGCCTAAGTAACGCTGTTATCTCCTGACTAAATATTACATAATTTGGAAAGATTCTCACATGGATTTTCTTTTTAATTGAATGTATTTAGAAGCTATTTGGCTTTGTTACTTGGATTATTTTTGAAAATTATGTGTATGTATAATCTATTTGGAGTGCTTCCCTCCCAGCAAATTATTAAAATTGTATGTTTCTAGAAAATATTTGGAGTAGTCCCCACCTGACACATTTTTGAAAATTGAATGACTTGAGAAGTTATTTGTAGTTTTATTCAAATCCCTTAGCTTCATATTCGAGAATACCAGAAGGTGTGAACTACAGCTAGAAGGGGACTAATATATTCCAAGAGAGGCAACCACCCCCTCTATACTCCACTTACCGTTTAACCTGTCCCTAATTTGCAGTGGGCTTTCCCCACTTTTTTGAAATTAGACTCTTTAAAAAGATATTTAGAGTAGTCCCCCATACAAATTATTTTTAAATTTGGATGTTCCTAGAACCTATTTTGAGTAGCGTCCTTCGGAAAATTTTTTAAAGTTTAGATGCCTTCAGAAGCCATTTTAATAGTCGTCAAACAGTTTACTTTTTTAAAAAATTTTGATCTCCTGAAAGCTATTTGAAGGGGTTTTCCTCCAAAAATGTTTAAAATTTAGATGCTTCCAGAAGCTATTTAGACTGCTTCTAACTTGAATATTTTTCGAACGTTAGATGCCTCTAGAAACTATTTGAGTTAGTCTTCTCCGGAAAACTTTTGATAATTGATTCTTGAGGTTAATGTAAGATCTTTCAACTTCATATTCGATAATATCAGAGGATTTAAAATATATTTAGGGGGGTGGGATTTATTCCAGCTGGGATTATTTTCAGAGGGAGATGCCCCTCTTGCCTCCACCCCCTCGCCCCACGGTTCTACCACAACAGATTGCAGTACTGCACACATTTCTTAGATGAGTCTGTTGGGAGACTTTACCACGATCCACCAAAGACAGGACCTCTCCCTCCCCACTAAAAACGAGGGTACATCCATGGTATTACTCTACATTCTCAACGTACATTTTGTAAAGGTCTGGATAAAAAGGCCATTATTGTACGTGTGATGTGTCCTCAGCTACAAGTAGAGATTAGGCAAGATAAACAGTAGTATGCATAGGCCTATACATTTACAAATGTGCTTTACCCAGTGAAGGTGGAACTTTATTTGTGTAGGGGTGTATACGAATATTTTTTTAAAAAAACTCTCCCCCAAGTCAAAGGAGATCCGTGGACTCAACACCATAAATTTTGTGAAAATTGAGTGCAATTAGAATCCATTTTGAAAGGTCCTCGTCCAGAAATATTTTAAAAATGAGACTCCTTTCCAAGATATTTGGATTTATCCTCCCCTAGAAAATTTTTGAAATTTGGATACCCCTAGAAGCTAATTATAGTTTTCCTTGCTTAGAATTATTTAAATTTAATTTTTCTAGAATACATTTAAAGTGGTTTTTCTCATGGAAAATGTTAAATGTGTACGCACAAAAAACTAATTATAGTGGTCACTGCCTTTAAATTCACGAATGATGGCAAAATTCAAGCACATTTTCCTGGATATTTTCCCAATTTTCCCGGTGAGTGGTTACCCTGAAAATATTACTCGAGGTATATCCCTCCCAATTAATTACAAATAACACTTAAATCACCCCCTGACAAAATACTATTTTAGTTATATTCCTCACAATTAATTACAAGTAACTCTGTTATATCACGTCCTAACAAAATATTACTCTAGGTATATCCCTCACAATTAATTAAAAATAACACTTAAATCACCGCCTGACAAAATACTATTTTAGCTACGGTATATCCCTAACAATTAATTACAAATAACACTTAAATCACCTCTTGACAAAATACTATTTTATCTATATCCCTCACAATTAATTACAAATAACACTTAAATCACCTCCTGACAAAATACTATTTTAGCTATATCCCTCACAATTAATTAAAAATAACACTTAAATCACCTCCTGACAAAATATTACTTTAGCTATATCCCTCAAAATCAATCACTAGTAACACTGTTAAATTACTTATTGACAAAATATTACTTGATATATGCTAATATATCTGTTGCCAGCAGCAAAGTGTTGTTTTAATCTAAAAAAAAGTTCAAGATACCTATTTAGAACCAAATCGTAAAAGCCATTATTTATATATTCCAAGTTTTTGAAAAAGCATTCATCAGTAAACTACCCATAAACGACATTTTATTCAAAAAAAGAGTAAACTTGTACAATGTTACTCGGTTTGCTCGTTGGGGGCTACGTCCCCAAACCCCCCATGAATTTTCTTTGCCGGTGGATGTAAACTAATGTAATTTCAGAACAGTTTTTTTGATAGGTCTTACCGTTTATCCACAAGAGACCTCCAATAAAAGGTTTAAAGTTGCTCCACCATTTTTAATTTTTTTCGGGGCTTAAAATTATTTTTTTTTAGATTTTTGGAATGGTGTGTGTGTGTGTGTGTGTGCGCGCGCGTGCACTTGCCTAATTTAAAACCATATTTGGAGCAACGTTAGGGGGTGCCATGGTCTACCTGACCCCCCTTGTAGACACGCCTATGTAAAACATAATTTATATCTGACATGTACTGTTTCTAATTTGATTGAGAGAGAGAGAGAGTTATTTATTTTGATGTGTGCATGAGTAGATGTAATTGGATCCTACCTGCTGCTGACGATCCGTTGTTTGTGACCCAAGTAGGCCTACCTGGGGTTGTGATGATGATCTGGAAGACTCTTACGTCTATTTGATGTTCACTTCACGCACACACTCCGAGAAAGATGGGTTATTATGATTACTAAAATAAGTTATTAATTGTGAGCCGCGCGGTGACACACGTCTACCTGTTAGAGGAACCCTTTGCGGACTAGAGAAAAAACGCGCGTAACAGAACGAGAAACAAAATGTACCACCATTACAAAAATAAATTACTGAAAAAGGGCGGTAAACAGAAAAATGTGATAATTATATGAATTAAGAATGAATTAATATAAGAAATATTTAATTAAATAAACAATAATGAAATTTATATAAAATTAATAAAATATAAAGAAATAAAGACTAAACATCCTCCCCCCGTTGAACCATTCAGGTTCAAAAGTAAGGAAGGAATACAGAACACATTGGGAGTGAGAGGCCCAGAACAAATATCTTCCTTTCTGAGTTTACAGATGAAACTTAACATATAGGCAACAACTCTCTGTAAGATGAACAACGATGAAAATCTCAGTCTTTTTTGTGTGTCGAGATGAGTTTGTTTAATGGTTGAGGTTTCGTTTCTAGGAGTGTGTGTTCTTCTGAAGATGAACCGTAAATTGGAGGCCATTGTGTTCTGGATGCTGCTAACCAAGCGGGGCCTGTCCACCACAAAGGGTGGTTGCAGAGCAGAAAAGGTGATACACCACGGGAGGCCACGTCACTTGGATTTTGATTGGTAGGGACATGAGCCCATGCTTCTGGAGGTATCATCTCTTGTATTTGAGAAACCCGATTAGCAACGTATACCTTGAGATGGTATGGTGGAGTGTGTATCCATGAAAGTACGATGGTTGAGTCTGTCCAAGTGTTAACTGAATTTATGTGGTAATGAGATGATATGATGCTGCTACAATATTGCATTAATTTTGACAGTAAATGGGCTCCACATAATTCAAGACGGGGTAACGAAATCCGTTTCAGGGGTGCGACACGAGATTTCGCTATAAGCAAATTTACTTTGACTTGGGAGTTTTGAGTCACACATCTGAGATAGATGGCTGCTGCATAGCCTTGCTCAGATGCATCTGAGAATCCATGTAATTGGACATCTACAGTGGAGGAGAGAGAGAGATACCGAGATATGCTGAGGTTTTCTAAGGCTGGAAGCTCCTCCAGAAACCTTACCCATTTTGCAGAAATATCAACGGGTAGAGGTTCGTCCCAAGAAAGTCCTAGTGTCCATAGAAGTTGCATCAATGATTTTGCCCAGAAGACTACTGGTGTCAACCAACCACACGGGTCGTAAATTTGAGCTACAGCAGAGAGTACTGAGCGTTTAGTCGGGACTTGTTGAACTATATCAATCTTATACGAAAATGCATCACTGTTAGGCTTCCATTTGAGACCAAGGATGCTATAGAGAGGTTGTTCAGGAGTGCGAAAGTAAAGCGGGGTCTCACGATGCTCTTGAGGTACAGCGCTTAGTACCTGGTGTGAGTTACTGGACCATTTGCGCAACTCAAACCCACCTTTTCTTAACAACTCTGTGAGCTCTTGTTGAAGAGAAAGTGTATCTTCTAAGTTGTCAGCGCCAGTGATAATATCATCGACGAATGTTTGGGTTTGTAGCACTCGGGATGCGCTGGGAAAGGCCTGACCCTCATCCTCAATAAGTTGATGTAAAGTCCTAATTGCAAGATAAGGGGAGCTAGTTACACCATATGTGACAGTGGTAAGTTGGTACACTTTGAGAGGCAAATTAGGATTTTCGCGCCAAAATATCAATTGATAATTTTGGTCATCAGAATGTACTTTAATCTGTCTGTACATTTGGCGAATGTCTGCATTAAAAACAATTTTATGACGTCTGAAGATTAAGAGAATATCGCAAATATCATTTTGGAGTTTCGGGCCTGAGTGAAGTATATCATTTAATGAGAGGCCAGTTGTGCCTTTGGCACTTGCGTCAAATACTACACGCAACTTAGTGGTAGAACCTGTTTCTTTATGCACACCATGGTGAGGTAGAAAGTAATGTTGAGAATTATTTGGGAGTGTGTTGGTAAATAATTTCATGTGTCCAGATTTATGATAATCATCCATGAATTCAACATAGGATTTCTTGAGAGCTGGTCTGAGAATTTAATTTATTTTCAAGGGCATTAAAACGCCGTTTTGCTTGATATGATGAATCGCCAAGAGATTTTATAGGTTCCTTGAATGGAAGTCTAAGCACATATCAACCAGTGGTGTCCCTAGCGTGCGTGTTGCGGAAGTGATTTTCACATATTACCTCATCTCGCGTAACCACTTGCAAGAGAGGGGGTTACTCTAATTTCCAGAACTGTTGAAGTGAGTTGTGCAGGTCAATATCAGTAGTTGATAATAACGTAATAAGATTAGACGAAGCTGGCTGGGTGTTGTCGTAACTAATAGAGGGCGCGCTTCCCATAACTACGAAGCCGAATATAGTTCCTAGCGCTATAGGCATGTCCTTTCCAAGTGGATAGAGATCACCAGTAAGTGTTTGAGCGAAGAGGTCAGCACCAATTAACATTTGAACAGAACTACTCTCATTAAACGTAGGGTCAGCAAGTACAAAATGTTTGAGTTTTTTCATTACATCAGGTGAGATACGAGTTTGCGGCATATTTGATGTTATTTGATCAATTATCATAACTGAGTGAGCGTTTGCCAATGGTATACCACCACTTGTGGAAATATTTAAATGAGTAACACCCTTAAGTTTCACTTTAGTTGACGATATCCCCTGAACGTTACTGGGTTTGAGGCAGTTACGTTTTACGCCCAGCATCTGTGCACAATGTTCAGTGATCAGCGTGGATTGACTCGCTGAGTCCAATATCGCACGCACAATTTGTGTAATGCCGGAGGGTGTAGTAATGTGGACTAGAGCTGTGGCTAGAAGAACAATATTATGAGTTATTGAAGAGAGACCAACAAATGGTTTGTTTTGACCCGAATCGGTCAACTGTGAATAAGTAGGGGTGTCTGTGTGAAGAGTAGCACGACACGATGGTTTCTCAGCGGTTCAGTGTGAGATCTCTGTAATTGTCAACTGTTGTTTGTGACAGGTGTTTGTGTTTCATCTGGTGACTGAGGAGAAAGATGCAACAATGTGTGATGAGGTTTATTGCATTGTTGACACACATGTTTTGACTGACAGTTTGAGATACGGTGTGAAGTACCTAGGCAATTAACACAGAATCGATTCTCTTTAATAAATTCAAATCTTTTCTGGGGAGTTATAGATTAAAAATCAGTACATTTATAGATGTTATGTTCTGGCCGTTTGCAAAACGAACAGTTATTAGTTGAACCTGTATTTTCAGACAAAAGAACCATCCTGGTTGGTTTGTGTGCTAATGGTCGTGAAAATGAATGTGCTGGCATTACCGTCGGTTTTAGTGACAGTTTATGCGATAGATTGGCCGCCTCTAGGTGTACACTCAGTTTCCAAAAAAGTATTACTTCACTGACAGTTGGTATAACCTGTGTGTCAGCGCGATTACTTTCGAATTTCTTTCTGAGCTCTTGAGGAATTTTACGCATCAAGATGTTTGAAAAAATTATGTTTTCATCGGAAACCATTTGATTAAGTGCGGATAATGCTTGTGAGTGCTCATTATAAGTTAATAAGAAGGAACGAGAATTTTTTTACAGTCACTTGTTCAATATTGGGTAGATCAATTAAGTTGTCAGTGTGTAGATTAATTAAATAACGGATGTTGTGGTATCTCTTCTTGAGCAAATTCCAAGCAACTGTATAGTTTTCTGCAGTGAGTGGAAGTGACTTTATTATGTTTAGTGGTTCGGATGTTAGTGAACTTAAGAGATACTAAAATTTCTCGACCTCTGTCAGAGACGTGTTATTGTGAATTGTGGCTTCAAAGAGACTTGAATATGTTAACCATTGTGTTGGCTCACCAGAGAATTGTTTTAAATTAATTTTGGGCAATCTAATATTGGACGCAACAGAGTGGCTTGATTTTGTTGACTCATTTAGTGGATCACTTGTGGAAACCAATAAAGGAGGGACTAGCATGCTGACAATACATTGGATATCGACATTTAAATCGGCAATTGTATTTTGAAATTCGTCTATTTTTTCTGGATCATATTCTTGAGTGTGGGTTGTGACATTGTTTCATTTAGACAAGGATGCATCAAATTCTGCCTTTTTATCACTTGATTCCTTACCAAGAATTGTACTCTTTTGTACTTGAATTGGGTTTAGCGTTTCACATCGAGAAATAATGTTTAATTGATCCTGTATTTTAGTAAGTCTTGACTTAATTTGTTCTGCTTGTTGCACAAAGCTTGAGTACTTCATCTTGAATTATGTAAGTAATATTAACAATAATAAAATATTCTTGTGCATCTATTTATTTGTAAATAATATTTAACTGGGAACAAACAAAATATAAAGCAAAAAGAGAGCAAATGTCATTTGAAACTGTCTATACACAATTCTAAGAACTCATTTGGTCTGTTGAGAAGAGGGTGTTTTTGACCTCAGCCTTGAGCTTAGTGTGCCTAACGGTATTATTTAGAGAAAGAGAAAGGGGTGGAGAGTAACTACAAAGGCAACTAAGAAATACTCCAAAACCACTCACAATGGATGTTTGGCGGAGTGATATTATTTTCAACAACAAAAATAAAACTTATTAAAATAGAAATTGGGTGGTACATTTCATTTTACCGCTCACATAATATTGTTAATAATAATAATATTAGCACCGCGTCTTACTACCCGTTCAGGTTATACGCTTAAGTACTAATTACACTAATGGATTAGGTATTGGGAGGTTTGAATTTAGAGGAAGTGAACCCGCATTTGCGTGAAGGGAGAGTGGAAAACCATTTAGGAAAAACCACCCCAGTTCACCCGACCGAGATTCGAACCTCGATCTCCCCGTCCTCGGCGGTCGAGCTCAACACGACTAGCGCGTTAGTCAACTACGCCACCGAGGCGGGTCATAATATTATTAATATTCAATGTCTAGTTCAAAGTTCACAAATTAATTAAATCTCGTTATTAGTTAAGCGGCACATTAACAATAGAATATCAGTCTCGCCGAGAACAAGTTAATAAATGGCGGTCTTTCTTGGCGGCAATTCACAAACGTGGAGTTTTCTGATATTCTACACACTTGTTTTTCTTTTCCAAAGCAATTATTTTAACACTACTTTTATTTGGTTGTCTTGAGATGAAAATGTTCAGAGTTTCTATATTTTTATTGTTTATTTTAATGGACTTTAACACAATAGCGTGGTACGAATGTTAGCTAAATAAAAGAATTTAATTTATTATCTTATGTATTTAGAAACATCCGGCCCGAAGGACCAATGTTTCTAATTTTATTGAGAGAGAGAGAATTATTTATTTTGATGTGTGCATGAGTAGATGTAATTGGATCCTACCTGCTGCTGACGATCCGTTGTTTGTGACCCAAGTAGGCCTACCTGGGGTTGTGATGATGATCTGGAAGACTCTTACGTCTATTTGATGTTCACTTCAAGCACACACTCCAAGAAAGAAGGGTTATTATGATTACTAAAATAAGTTATTAATTGTGAGCCGCGCGGTGACACACGTCTACCTGTTAGAGGAACCCTTTGCGGACTGGAGAAAAAACGCGCGTAACAGAACGAGAAACATAATGTACCACCCTTACAAAAATAAATTACTGAAAAAGGGCGGTAAACAGAAAAATGTGATAATTATATGAATTAAGAATGAATTAATATAAGAAATATATGATTAAATAAACAATAATGAAATTTATATAAAATTAATAAAATATAAAGAAATAAAGACTAAACATGTACCTTCATCAACATGTAGGCCTACATGTACAGTTTCAATACTAGCTTGCATAGTTTTAGATTTTAAAAAAATCTGGTGACTTTTTTTTACCTTATTCTCTTATGTTAGCCTATATTTGTACTACTTTTTAAAAAAAAAAATTCATACCAACACTCAAGCTGCAAAATTAATTTGAATAAAAAACAATGATAAAAAACTATGAACGCAAAAACAACGTTTCTAGACAAAAAACTTATAAACTTTATTATTAAAAATCCATCCCCCTTTCATGGTAGAAAGTTCTAAGATGTCACTCTCACCACAAACTTGACTGCCGATAATGGAGATATTGGGGTTTGAATCCTGGTTGGGTGTACTCAAGGTGGTTTTTCCTAAATGGTTTCTCACTTTTCTTCAACGCAAATATGGGTATATTTCCTCTAAATTATGTTTACTCAACCTTACTACACTAGAGTAATTAGTTCATATGAGTATAGTCCAAACGGTTAGGTACTATGTAGGGCTAAGAAAATAATCAACAACTATCATTAGTCATTACTAACATTGCAAATGTTGTCTTACCTTTGCGATGCAAATCTCGTGTTTTTTGTATTTTTCTCGGCTCATTGTGGGGATGTTCAGTACTGCCAACATTTCTTTAAATTGTGAGTAGCCTGTTCCGATTGAAACACTGCCCCACTCAACAGCGTCATTCAATTCGTTTTTGTGTATGGATTGTTTTCAGGTAATGCATTGCTTACCATCACAATTGTCACAAAAATAAATCAGAGTAAATTCAAGCCCATTTCTTATTTCCTTTTCTAGTTTATAGTGACCTAACATACACGATTTGGAGTGTTCACCTAATTTTAGTTGTTTGGTAAAAAGGCATTATATCAATAATTCGGTGACCCGTAGTGGGAGAATTCTGTGCCCTTTCAATGTTTTCTATGACAAGTGGTGGTAAGGTATTGTCATTACTATATTCAGATTTTGAAATATTATTTTCACTAACGAGTGAAGGATGTTCCACACTCGGTAGTAAATCCTCCAATCCGTCATCTTCATTAAAAGTTTATATGTCTGCCTGCATATCTTTGGAACTGGAGGTTCCTGCAGTTGGTGTAAAGTCTTCACTTTCTTGGACGCAAGTCCTAAAACCATTAAATAATAGATATTTTACATATGTATTTCTTACGGAACGTCTTACCATCCATCTAAGCTATTCACAATTAGTTATTATAAAAGGATAAGAGTGAATAAAGCAGACTAGAGAGGAAATGTACCACGTTTGCGTGGAGGAAGGAGAAACTGTTACTAAAAGAAGCTTTAGTAGATTACATCAAGCCGGAATTCAAACCTTGACTTACCGCTTACCGACAGCCAGAAAAACGTGTAATTTACTTGGCTTGCATACTGCTTAGGGTTTATAATTAATAACCATAACTTATAAATTATATAGTAATATAATCAACACCTTAGATTTTGTGTATATCTAAGGACTATTTTAAACTTTAGGTAGCCAACAAACTCGATTACAAAATCTAGCTATCATTTCCGTTTGGAACCAATTTAACGTGGCCACATTTTATGTAAAAGACTGTACACTTTTTTTTTACAATTTATTTATTAACATAAATATATTTGGCACATTTTCAGCATACTTGCAGATCTTTTTAGAAAATAAACAAATAAAATAAGCCTAAATATACTTTAACAAACACAAAATACAAAAATTATTTGTAATATTTTCAAACTACATTTAACTTTTAAGTGATTCAATTTTTTTCTGGTGAAATACGATTCTTCATTGCGGATTCTCCATCTCTTCTTTAAATCTATGGATCGTTTGCTCCTTTTGCATACTTTACTTGGAAATGGACGAGGCTTAGGCATGTTGTACACAGTAAAATTCACATAAACAATTATTAATATCAAGACCGTAGTCGAGGGGGGGGGGGGGTGTTTGCGGGTTCAAAAATCCCCCGAAATTTTATGAACAATATATATATATATATGGCTTTATTTATAGTTTAAAAAATATCAAAATTAAGGTACAAGTACAAATTAGGGGGCTGTGTTACCATAAAAAGCACTTCAGAGAGCTTCTATTGGTGTTTAGTATTTAGAATTTATTATAGCATTCGACAGCTATGGTGCTATGTTGCCATAAAAAATACTTCAGATACATTCTAGAGGTGTTTAATATTTATAATATTTTATTTTCTCCGGCAATTGGGTGATGTGACCACCAAACCCCCCCTGAAATTATTGTCTGGCTACGGCATTGATTAATATAATTATATTTATGCCGGTTAAATGGTAGCCTACGCTAAAATTAAAATATAAAACTAAACACTGTCAAATAATACTAGTAACAATAGACTGTACAGCTTTTACACATTATATAGCTAACATCACACATTATATAGCTAACATCACACATTATATAGCTAACATCACACATTATATAGCTAACAGCATATATTATATAGCTAACAGGCAAGAACAGTAAAAATATCTGAATATTACTGCGTGTATGGTTTTGTACCTCAATACTGTTGTCTGGTGATTTTGAAAAGTTTGCTAATGACCTTCTTCCCCCTCATCACTCCTCGCTTACCCGCCGCTGTCAATCAAAACACTACCTGTGTTTGGTTCTCAACGGTGCGGCCCGGTTTAGCTGTATTTATTTCTGTGAAAATCACGTAACTTCGGGCAATTTCCTCTCCAGTTTTGAAAATATGATAGTAACGATTGAATGGAAAACGTCAAATGAACCAGTATTTATTGCTAAATAAGGAGAGCTAAATTTAATTTCAAAACACAAAGTAGTTTTCTATTAGGAAATTTGTTTGTAAAAGAATGAGAAAGTCTGCCGCCGATTCAATTTCATTATTTATTAAATAAAAATTAATATTTTGGAAAATATTGTAAAAACCGCGTCTAAAATATATTTGCCATGTAGTGCTATACTATCCGTACATCCATAAAATAAGTAGGGCTTTTACATGTATTACTTAATACTTGGAGAAGAATTAGTACTATTAAGTTAAATTAAACATTATAGCTATTTAAACAAAAAAATACCTAACGATTTTGCTCTATTATTACTTACTTTAAAGTTTTTATTTTATTAAAAAGGCTCATAACAGTAAAAATAAGAAAGTATAAAAAAATTATCACTCTTGCACAGCCTTAAGGCCTGACCAGCAGCAGGCGATTAAACTCAAGGGGTGACGAATGCCGTATACTTCTTAGAGCGCTCAGTGAGCGCGCATTGAAAAAAACTCGCATTCAAATCAATGAGACTATATACTTTAGCACCCCTTAGATGTTGGAAAGCGCTCTCTAAGCTCGGCATCGGATACGGGTCAAACGACATTATTTGTTTACCTTTCTGTAATCTACAATTAATCGGTGACCTTGTCCTTTCCTTGGTATAATAAACGCCGGACTAGCATAAGGGGATTTAAATGGTCTAATTACTCCCTTCTTTTCTAAGTCATTTATGAGTTCACGAAAAACCTTCATTTTTGGGGGTTCACAAGAATAGGAACCCGACCTGACAGGAACCTCATCCATAACTACAATGTCTTAGGGCAGCACGTCACTTTTTCCCCAGATCGGTGTTATTACATCAGAGTAATCATTTATCAAATGGTTAATACGGTCCTCATCTATCCCTATGCTATTGCACCAAATAGGCCCAGAACTCAGGCGCAATGGCACCTTAAATTTGGGGCTAAGCCCAAAACTTAAATATCCCTTGCCTAAATTCAAAACACCCACAGTGGCCCATAAAAAGTAGTTTCCCAAAATAACATCGCACACAAGCTTATCTATTACATACAAATTTATTTTCCTTAAAAAAGATCAATTTTAAGGGAAGGGCAAACTTGTCTACCAAGAACTATTTTACTCCCATTACCTAAAATAAACGTGTGGGGAGCATACTTCTCAATTTCAATGCCACTTCTAGGCTTCCCACTTTGGATTTTGCCCAGATACTCGGCATCAATAAAGGATGCATTAGCACCAGTGTCGATAAAAGCATCACCGTGGTTCGAACCTATACTAAGTTCAACCATGGGAACAGGAGCATGGAGCGGCTTTCTGGAATGCCGTGTAGCTGGACCACTCCCCTGGCTACACGTCATTCGTTTCCCACCGGGCACTGATATTAGAGATGTCCTAATTTATTGCAACGAAAACATCCAACCAACCAACCAACCAACCAACGGGATCTAATGGGGCGCGCATCTCCCACAGACGCGTATACACTTCTATCAACTACTTGACGGGAAGCATCACTATCACTAATATAAGAATGTAATGGAACTTTCTCACCCAACTCCCGGGACAGCATGGCCCTCAATTCACGGACAGTGGATTCAGGGTCAATAGAAATCCCACGGCCCACGAGATCCGCAATCAACGCCTCTCGGTTCAGCTTATACACTTGTGATTTACCAACAAGTACTTCAGTCGTGTCCAGCAGTGTCGGATCCATGGCGTAGAACGGGTTTGTAGCAAACAAAGCAACAATTTGAGTAATATGACCAAAAAAGATGAAACCCTGTGAAGCAGAATGGGGGCAGCTCAACCCTTTCTCTATATAGAGAAGGCGTTGCAATATAAAGAATAGAAAAGTAGATCACTAGGGATATTTATTTGGCCCAGACCCAAATCAGTAAAACTCAAGTACCCAAACCTAGCAGTGTTAACTATCAGTAAATTGTAGTATTCAACCATTCAAGTTAAGGAAGTTAGGGTTTTCTTTATATAAATGCATAGCAAATGACATGAAATTGATAATGGTCCGAAGGCCGTTTTATTATAAGAGATAATTATCAAAAGGCCAACAATATTTATTTTGTTGTTTGAGGACAATGCGCAATAGCAACAATCCAACAATATTTATTGGGAAGCGAATAAATGTGCTTAAGTAAAGAGAATAATATCATAAGGTTACAGAGTACTAAATGCATTTGTCAAGATTAAAGAACATTCTTAATAAGTTAACAGAACCAATTCAAAGTAAAAAAGTTAATGTTTGCAAACAATAATCAAAAAGAAATGAAAGCGGGAATACACCCTATCGTCTAACCAACATGGATAAGCCATTCAAAAGATACCTATATGATATATCAGAAATTAAACTTGTTAAAAGGTATATACATATCATATATCCTAACTTATACATATCACCTAATAAATTTCTGCTTATAACCATACCCCTGGCTACAATAAATACAAATAATGTCATTATTCCCATCTAACACCCCTAAGGCGGGGGTAGCCTACACACCAAAAAGCATTCTATCTTATTTACTTACTCCATAATAAATTTGAACATATCAAAATCCTTTACTGAATTTCCAACTTGCGTAGAAATTGAAAATATGATACCAAACCATATTAATTTCATATAGACACACTACACCTGTAAGCCACACAAACTATAGTGCAAAATAGCGCACAAATATTAAATTACTTAATTTAATTTGCAAATAATATAACCTAACCACCACTAAAAGGCATAAGACCATAACTTGCTCGTAACCTAAACAAATCTAATTATCAGAAAAATTAATTTAGTACAAAATTAATAAATAAATATGCCGAAGCAATTTCAAATAGAATCCCTACATAATTTAAGAAGAGTTTAGTATTTCCTCAGTTTTCCTATATAAAGAATATAATAATAAAAAACCTTTCCAACATAATGTACAATTACATGTTGTAAGTTCCTAAATCCTAATTGCATCAAATAGTGATTTCTCCATGCTGGGTACATGCTTATATTCAATTTAGCCCAGCGGGGAAAATATGGGAGGGAGGTATTTCAAGTCAAATGTTGTCATCTACAGCAAGTGAGTGCGTTGGTCTCTCCTCGACACCTGCACACAACGTTGAAAGAGCGACTGTTCGGGGGGTAGGGTAACACACGTGATAGCACAGAGCGCCTCTATCTCCAAGTTCTAGCGCCTGTACATCGCTCGCCACTCGGGGAAAGCGAGCCGGATTACGTAGCACTCCGTAACTTCATTCTTGTCTAACGTGAATGGTAAACAGTCATGTTTTTTGATGTGTTTGGATGATGTAAACACGGCGCTGGTATCCCGGTAAAACGAGAAGTGGGTGTACTTTTGTAGGTGGTGGAGGCTAGGTGGCGAAGTAATTTGTAGCCACGGTACATTGTGAAGAAAGATCCAGATCCCAATTAGCAGTCCTGATAGATCTCAAGAACAGTAACAAACAATCAACCATTCTAATGTATTTTCGTAACATTCGGAATGCTGGTTTTAGTTATTCCTATTGTTCATCAATTTTTTCATTTTGTTAAAAGATCACACTTCTGCATTGCCAAGAGGAGTATAGTAAGACATTCTTGTGCACCAGTTTTATTGAATTTGGCTCGTAGCTTTTGCACTTAATTATAAATACTGTTCAAACTTTCATGTTCTTCAAAGAAAACTGAAAGTAGTAATCTTGCAGAGTGACTATGGTACGAATATGTGCTTCAACCGCAAGTCTGAACTTCTTACCTGAAATGATTTGACTGTGTTATCACTATACAGCCCTGACCACAAGTCAGGAATTCCAGTTCCATCAATGAAAATTCCAATACACGTATCATTGAAAAAGCTGTGTGCAACTCGCCTGGTCGCACAATCCAACGGTGATGAAGATCAATTCATGACATAATTAGTTGCTGGACTGGCTTATAAAGACCCAAGCCTAGAGTCAAGACACATTTGGAATTATTATTGCCACAGATATGTTTATTTACAAGTTCCAGTTGAGTGAAGAAGGTTAATTGAATTGAATGATCAGTGGGACTAGCCGGTATTATCGGTAGGACACATACTCGTGCCTTCTTCTCGGGACATCCAGTAACGCTGAATCAAAGGCTGACCATGTTGGTATGTATGTGGTTGCCTTCGTTTGATTCAAGGCATCTGACAGGTTGCTGTGGTTCCTTACTGAACACAGTAGAAAATAAGATGGATTGCAACTTTGTAGGCAGTAATGGGGATGGCAAGGTTAATAACCTGCTAGCCCGTATTAAGAAGCCTTGTGAGAGTCGCCGCCAACAACAACAGCGTCCTAAAAGCTAGTAAGGGGGTGGTCTCTTTCCCTTGTTTTGGACCGCGCTAACGGTCCGGGGAACAGTTGGGTTGGTCCATGTTTGAGTCTTGGGAACCAATGGGAGTGTTTTTGTGAGATGTTTGAAAAATTATCAGTTGAGTCGAATGGGAGAATTTTTAGTCTTGTCTCGCCGGGCTTAGGCCAAGGACGCTCCCGGATCAACTCTGGGGTATCATATTTTGTAATCATTTAACGATACCTTGCGTTAGCCGCTCGGTTAGTAACAGCGGATCTAATTATTATAATAACAATAATCAGTAGTTATAATACATCACGGGCAAAGCCGTTGATATTTTAAATCTGTTTACGGCCACTCTCACGCTAACCACGACGCGTAATGGGTAGCATAAAGGAACAATAGAAGCCAACTGAGTAATAAATAAAAAACTTAAATACCTAATGTTTTATTATTGTAATAATTTTAATCAACAACGCAGCCACTATACGATCACAACAACAAAAAATAGATTGAAAAAATAAACATTAATCCCGTGTTGACCTCATTTTATTTGCGACGCCATTACGATGAGGTGCAGGCTGGCCACGAAAGTGTGTTAGCTGAGGTCCGTTTATGCGCGTAGCAAATATTTGGTGCCGTGACCAGGATCTCGTTAATTACAGTAAATAATCGGGTGCAGGAGAAAAGGGTTCGTCAATGACAGACACTAAGGAAGTGAACAGGTTAATGCCCACGTACCTGTGTGTAAAATAACGAGATAAAGAACAATTATTTATGCTAACGACATTTGAGGTGATGACGGAATGAACATTGAGAACACACTAAACAACAGCGAAGGAGGACCGAACCACTACGCTGACTACGGAGGACCATACCACTTATCAACTGAGGACCGACCCACTCATCAACCGAGGACCGAGCCAATTATCTACGGAGGACTTAGCCACTCATCTGCCGACAGCTATCTTTAAAGGAACAAACAACTCAGCCTAGGGAGGGTAATTTAATTACCAGATTGGTGAGTGAACTTGACGTTATAAGGGCGATTATTTACAGGTCTTGGAACGGTGAAGCAGAATACGGTAAGTAAATAGGATATGGATTCTGATTCTCATAATCGCGTGTTTAGCTCGGGCCATGATAATGCTGGGGAGGGATTTGTAGATTCTTTGGAGAGAGTTAATATGGATAATACACGTCGTAATTGTCGAATAACAAGAAAAAATACTCGTGACAGTATGACTAGGAACCAGAGCCAACGATCAGCTGGTTATGACCGGGTAATAGAGGTTGAGTTGACTGAAGAGGGGACTACTAGTTTGGTTGAAGGGGAGGAAGGAGTTTTGACGTCCCGAGGACAATTCCAAGAAGCTTGGAAGGAAAATGCTAGGAGTGGTATATTTGAGAAAAATGAACCCAATGATGAACTGGGGAACCAATTGAGGATCGAAGGTGTAACAGAACCAGTGAAGGTAACTAAGACGCTTACATACATTTCCAATGACGCAACTAACACAATGACAGATGTGCCAGTAAGTGCTAAGGGGGTGGAGGGGATAAGTTCTAAAGTTAACGGTGATCCAGCTGATATGACGTCAATGTTTGATAAATTGTTAAGAGTTATAGAATCCAATCAAGTAAATCAAACTAAACAGATGGACATTTTAGGAAAAAACCTTAAGGCTGAGATAGCTCAACAGGCCGAAAAATTAGAATTAATTATTTCCAAACAAAACGATAGAATTGAGGAGCTCAGGAAAGGTTAGGAATAAACCGAGGGGGTATTAGTTCAGATAGTAACAACCCAAAGAACACTAGAACGAGGACTGAAGGGCGTTCAAGACGAAATGAAGTCAATGAGGATAGAAATGGAACAGTTTCATCAAGATCGGCAGATAGTTGACGAAGAACTACGATCAATTAAAGTGGGTCACGAGGTACTAAGAGGGACACAATATCGGCAAAGGAACGAGTCGGCTGAGATAAAATCAAAACAGGAAGCCATAATTGAGACCCAGGGACAAATTAGTGAAGAGATAGCTACGCTGACCACTCGGGTTGGGACAAATGAAAATGACTGTAGTGAGCTGCTAGGCAGGGTCCAACGACTTGAGAATGGCTATGTAAGGAACACTACCTCAGCACCTGAGCCACTGTTGTCAGCAAGTAGTACTCGGATGACGTTACCAGGGCAGGCTGGATCTAGCCACATACTGCTACCTCCCCTACTATATCAATCAATATCTATAGGGTGAGGAAGGCTAATATCAGGTAAAAGAATCACCTGATTGTACAAAATAAATTTTATTATTGAAATAACAACTTTACAATACTTGAGAAAACAAACATCGTGCGTGAAGCGCACCTCCATTAGTCATCAGACCATTAAGTACAAATACAATCAATCTCAAATTCTCCTAAGTATGATTATATAAACAACACTAAGCGTGTAGAACACAACATAATACGAGGTCTGGGATCTCTGATGCCAACTTATCTTATGGGCTTTAGCTGCTTGATACATTAACTTAGTATTTATAATAATGATTTTAATATAAGGCATAAGCCACAACTGCTTTATCTTACGTGACGTCACTCAGCAATGGAGTACAAAACAATAATTCCAAACGTTCATAAATAACTTGACGTCACGTCTAAACATCATTTCCCTAATGCAAGAGCGAGCTAAGTCTCGCTTTACTATCCTGTTTTAAACAATAAATTTGATTATAACATCTGCCATCGTAAAGTACAAAAGGAAGTTTACTAAGCGGGTCTTGAACCCGGGGCGCGCTGACACTCAGTGCGCTTTAAATAATAAGCAAGTATATACAATTACGACAAATAATAAGGTCTGGGTTTGAATCCCAGCTAAAATGGATGACGAAGGGCGACATCTTTCTATATGCCGCGGGAAGCGCATGGCATAGCAATTCAAATAAATAATTAATTACAAAATTAAAGTCCAGACGGTAATTTAGAATACAGTTCCCCCCATAACGCCGAAACAGAATTTATTATTTTGAATATTTAATAATCCCCGAGACCTAGTCGCCGTTCTCACCTCTTATCCATGAGGTCGTAGTGTAGTAAGTGATTTTACTTTATTGGCGTAGCTGTATATATACAAATGAAAATTCTCAGAGGGGGGGAAGGACCGAAGGAGAAGGAGGGTCGGAAAACAAAACAAACTAAGGAACTGGATGTTCGAGAACGTTGCCGAAGCGCCCAGGGCTATGCGTGGCCGGAAACGGAACTCTTCTTTCTGGCTGGCTGGACACGTGTTCAACTCTCGCAGTCAGTTGTCTGGGAACTCGTAGCTCAGATGGACGGGCATTATTATCGAGAGTGGAGGCCGGGTTTAGTGGTGTAGGTCGTGCGTAGGTCTTCCGAGAGCGGGCCGCTTGGTTGGTGAGTGTTTGTCCCATTCGATATTATTTGGTATTATTGACATTACATGTAAGTCGTTACAATACGAGGTGAAGTACCTTTAGATATGATTAAGGCACGAATACCTAATTACCATGGTTGTAAATCAAACTTGTCTGCAGTCCAATACATCACCAGGATTGACCGGGTAGTAAGTTCAATTGATAACGAACAATTGAAAATACACCTACCAACTAGTGGGTTGAGAGACGAGGCAGCACGCTGGGCTGAAAGCTATGAATGGGATTGGGACAATTATGCAATGGCGAGGAAATCCTTCCTGGAAAAATGGTGGTCGACGCACCAACAAGATATGTTCCTACAAAAGCTCCTTAGTGGGACATACGACTCGCGTCATGAAACGATGATGGAATACATACAGCGCTTGAAGAACCAAGCTGACTATTTGGACAACCCAATAAGAGAAGAGAGGTTCGTATCCCATCTAATACAACACTTCGACTGGAAGACGCAAGATATATTGATAGCGGCAGGGGTATACAATATGGCGCAGCTACTCCAAGTCACAGAGAGGTTGGCCTTACGCAATAACCGGGAGGAAGCACAAGGTAGGCCAATACGGGATAAGGGGCTACAATATGATTCACAATGTCAAGGGTCACAGAGATTAATTCCAGGACAGCAGCCTAGAAAATACAGGGAAGAGCCAAGTGCCCCGCATCAACAAAATGTCAACAATTTTGTCAACTCTGTAAATTGGAGAAATAACCGTAGGGGGAACCAAGAACCCCCACCTGAAGGGTTGAAAACACAACCACGGACCAGAGATTTGCATCAGCGGCCAGGTAATTCCCAAGCAGCTCACAATGAACTCGCAAGCCGACCATTGGATGGAACAAGGACACAAGAGTCAACTAAGGGGCAAAGGAATGTGCGGCAAATAACGGTGGATGTACATGCAGCCAGTGATCTTAACGTAATCGCACAGTGTCCCAGTGACACCGAGTACTTTGGAGAAACCGGTAAAGGACAGGTCAATTCAAAAAACTATTGAGGTCATTGCATTACAGCCCGAATGCGAGCAGTTGTGAAATAAACAGGGCTAGTGAGTCTTCCAGAGATAAAGGGGTTAACTCAATGTTAATAAATGATCCCAAACCGGATATATTATATGAAGAGCAACTAAAGAAACGGTCTATAGGTTGTCGTGCCCCGGAGATAAGAGGTAGAGTAGGCAGGACCACTTTGAACTTTCTTGTGGACAGTGGATGGACATAAGTGCCATATCACAAGCTTGCTACGAGGAAATAGTAACAAAAAACCCCGAATTAAAAATACCTGTTCTTCCTGTGAACAAAGTCAGCTTATTATGTGCGAACGGTGTCAGAAACCTTAAGTCTCGACAACAGGTGATGTTAGAAGTGCAATTTAGAAAGGTGTTTATGGGAATAGTATTTTTGGTGGTGCCTAATTTAAATATTCTGCCCATAATTGGATCTGATTGTCTGGGGTTGAAGCGCGGAATCATCGATTATGTTTCATAGTAAGGTCAAATTTGTGGAAGGGCAGGATGATATTGAAGTACCCTTTACTAGAGAGGTGGGGGTAGCCAGCTTAAAACTTGAAAATTGCAATATGCGTAAAGGGAAGTTAATAAATAAGGGGGTTGTTAGGTGCAACCCTAGCGAAAATAATTGCGAGAGGGGAGAAGGATTAAAAAATAAATTTGCTGTAACCGCACCAGGAAAAAAGCTGCGGGAAGGACTAGACCACCAAAAGAAAGAGGTAGATTTCCAAGATGGCGGAGAGGACCGTAGACCCACTAAAGCTCCTCAAGTAACACGGTCAGGTGACTATAGCTCAAAACCAGCGAAATACAGTGTAGGAGATCTCGTGTTAATAAGGACACATAAAATGTCTTCATCTCTCTCCAAGGAAACGAGCAAATTATTCCTGTTGTATTCCGGACCGGGTCTTATCACGGGTATTAAGGGCGAGAATGCATATGTTATTTGCTGTCCAAGGTCTGAGGAATTAATTGGAACTTACAACGCAGTGCATTTAAAAAAGTACTTTCAAAAGTAACCCCCGAATGAACAGTGGAACACGGTGAAGTGTACGTGTGAATTTTGTGGAAATGAAAAATTTGGTTCAATCAAAAATTAGTTTTACTTTGTGTGTAATCTTATCAGTTATGTAATATGTTGACAGCTGTTGTTTAAAATATATATATATTATGTATATAGTACAGGCACAGCTTTGATATAATATCTCAAGAATAGTTTGCAAATAGTTCCGAAAAAAGGTAAAAACAGTGAGCTGATTATTTGTAAGATAAGGAAACTTGGAAAGACATTGTTCAGGTTAATATTCAAGCTATTAACTACTAGTATGTGGGGTGGGAAGGCTTAAACCCCTCCCCCAGGAAGTTGTATACCAGTGAACCAGTGGATTGAAGGTACACTCAAATGAACAGGTATTGGTGAGAGAAATGGTGCCAAGGAAGAAAAGTTTTGATTTACCTGTTTGTATATTTGTTTATGATAGATGTAACTATGTGATTACATTACTTGTATACTAATGGAAGATTGGAAGTGAAGGGAGTAATTTTAAGTATTGGTTAAAAGGGAATTTTGATTGTTTTAATTTTAATTTGGTAATGTAACATTGACTATGTTGTAAGATTTAAAGTTGATGAAGTTGTAAGAGTTAATGGTAGACATTAAGATTTTGCAGCAGAGACACTTAGGATTAAAAAAAAAAATGTGTCTACTTCGCTGGTTTTCTGTAGGGAAAGTCAGCTCGTAGGTAAAGGGGGTATTGCTGTGGTTCCTTACTGAACACAGTAGAAAATAAGATGGATTGCAACTTTGTAGGCAGTAATGGGGATGGCAAGGTTAATAACCTGCTAGCCCATATTAAGAAGCCTTGTGAGAGTCGCCGCCAACAACAATAGCGTCCTAAATGCTAGTAAGGGGGGTGGTCTCTTTCCCTTGTTTTGGACCGCGCTAACGGTCCGGGGAACAGTTGGGTTGGTCCATGTTTGAATCTTGGGAACCAATGGGAGTGTTTTTGTGAGATATTTGAAAAATTATCAGTTGAGTCGAGTGGGAGATTTTTTAGTCCTGTCTCGCCGGGCTTAGGCCAAGGACGCTCCCGGATCAACTCTGGGGTATATATTTTGTAATCATTTAACGATACCTTGCGTTAGCCGCTCGGTTAGTAACAGCGGATCTAATTATTATAATAACAATAATCAGTAGTTATAGTAAATCACGGGCAAAGCCGTTGATATTTTAAATCTGTTTACGGCCACTCTCACGCTAACCACGACGCGTAATGGGTAGCATAAAGGAACAATAGAAGCCAACTGAGTAATAATAAAAAACTTAAATACCTAATGTTTTATTATTGTAATAATTTTAATCAACAACGCAGCCACTATACGATCACAACAACAAAAATAGATTGAAAAAATAAACATTAATCCCGTGTTGACCTCATTTTATTTGCGACGCCATTACGATGAGGTGCAGGCTGGCCACGAAAGTGTGTTAGCTGAGGTCCGTTTATGCGCGTAGCAAGGTCAACTCCTGGACTCTCTATGTCATATGTTTCTTGTGACTCACTCTGTAATTCGGAATACGTTGTGTGTTCTGATGACCACTTTACACATTTGCTCAGTAGCCATGCCATGTTTAGAGAAACATATTGTGATTGACCTGCTTTGGTCGAACATAGTACTTCTTTGGTAAAAATTGGGTTTACTGGCTTAATGTTCTTTGGATCTTTGTATTCCATTCAAGTGGTCATACATTGAAGAAGAATTGTTAATGAGCGACTTGGTCACTGGACCTGAAATTACTGTCATTTCGGACTGGTCTTCATATAAGCGCTATTAGTAGCAGACCATGACTGTTACATGTAGAGTTCCTTTACCATCAGGAGTATCTTCGATGAAATCTATATTATCTGCTGCACAATACATAAACCTCCCTCTGACAAAGTCGTGTGGAATATACATCCCACCATTTTCACCCATGTGGCACATAACCACTTTTGCTACGATGTCTCTAGGCGCAGAACTTTGCTGTAATCAACTGAGCAATCCTATACTATGCAAAAGCTGGACAAGTAATTTGCTGCGACTATTGGAATGAACTGTTAAACCAACATCTACTTGTAGTGGGTAGTCACGAGTATACTTGGTCATCGTCGTAGTTTCATTTTTCATTTGCCGTTCGCTTAGGCATTCATACATAAGGCTTTGTGAAAGTACTGATGCCATTTGAGCTACTTTTTCTGTATCAACTCTGGCGTTTTGGAATATATTTCTTCCGGCAATACACCACATAAAGAAAAATTCAAGTTCCAATGGTACTACATTACTGTGTTTAGTAGTATCGACTGATTCTTAAAAATGCAACTGGTTACTAGACAAAATGCACTTCCTCATAATACGTTCCGTTCAAAGAGGTCTTCATTTTTCCAGAAAGATTAGTGGTTTCTTTTGCTTTAGTTAGAACAACATCTCTAGTAGCTTTTAAAGATATACGTTGTGGTTGATTCTAGCGGATGGGGTTAATAAATTGTACGTCCATGTCCCAAGGCTCTTCTTCAATGAATGTTTTAATTGCCTTCTTCTTCATAACATGTTCATTCTCCAACCCGTTTGCTGTACATATTTCTTTGTACGCATCTTCTGCTTCTGCAATGGAAACCATCTTTCCGTCTCTTAAAGCCTCTGAAAGAGAATTGATGAAATTGACTTTACATGCACTATCTATTATACTAGCTTCATTGTCTAGAATTTGACATTGGTGTTTCTTGCTTATGACATTTACAACATTATTTGTATAGCATTCTTTGTGATAGGAAATGTCATACGCATGTGCATCCCTTGGGCCTATACACGCTGATATTTTAATTTTGCATTTGTGCTATGGTATACATTTTCGTATAGTTTTGTGCCAGCATTACTGGTTGAAACCGTGAACAATTGATGTCCTCTGGAGTATGCTTTGTTACAGAAAAAACATGTATTTTTTTCTGTTCGTTCACCACACGATCTTGTGAATGGTGTTCATGTGTTACTTGTAGAAGGTTCATTTATGATGTCAATTGCTTCTTGTCTCTTTACATATTTGGCTTCCAATCTTGCTAGTTGTACTTTGTGAGTGCACCGTTTAAACAAGATAAATGCCAACGACCATTTTTTTCTGTCAGTTCGGTTGTATCAAAAAGTAATTCATATGAACATTCAAATTGTTTGTCTCCGAACTTAATTTGTTTGGCAAGGGCTTCTAGAAGTTTTTTTGAGGATTTTGTTTCAGTGACCAGTGATTCATTTTCCTTTTTTTGACACAACACACAGAGACTGTAGTCAATACTATTGCTCCGTTTCCTCTCTTATGGTGTCATCTGAACTTGTAGTACCCCTTCCATTATTGCTGGATGGTTTATACGACAAATTTCATTCTGAAACAAAATAAATGAAATTAATAAAACTATACATAATCAAAAGTATAGTATCAAGAGTAATACTAATCAATATCATTAATTACGATTCCTAAATATTACATACCAAACAACACGACCCCTTAGCGTGATACAGAGCAAAAAACGTAAAAATCTGTGTTAAAAAGATCACTTTTTAGTTTAAATCCAGATATCAACCAAAATATTGGTTTTTCGCAATATATTCTAAGAAAATACTTTTAGCTCTTAAAAATACCTTTCCAACAAGGTAAAAAAAATTGAAAATCGGTTAGATAGTGACCGAGATAAGGCAATTCTATCAATATGTACACAGCTACTATCCTTTAAAGTATTATTTATGTAAGTGAAGGAAGTGAATGTGTACGACGACAGTAAATGTTGGTATCTGTGTTATTATGCGTTGACAGGTATGATGGTCATGATGATGGCTGTGACAGTCTAGAGGATGAACATGTACTAGCACCTGTTAGCACATGTGAAGCTGCGCCGCTCAATGCTGGAGTAGCGCTGGTGACGGCAAATGGCACCAGGAAGTGCTTGGTCTGGGCATGCAAGGCCTGCAAAAGGAAGACCATTACTGTGAACCGGAGGAAGGCCGCCACGCTTAGAGAGAGAAGGAGATTACGCAAGGTAACAATTATTAGTACCATGAAGTAACACTAAACTATAGAAACTACCTTTATTGGCTAGATTTTACGTTTATAATAACTAAACGATTAATACATACCATTTTAAAGATAAACTTTTTTTAAGTGATGACAACTAAACCTATAACTTGTGACTGTTCATCATGTGTTGTAAATAATTGAGAAGAACATTTTACCAAAATGTTTAGGCGCATATGCATTGACAAGGCAAGACTCCACCAACTCTTATGCTACATATTTAATGTAAATATAATAAACTTTGTTCCGGTTATCATATATTAATAATCATATGTAGGCTAATTGTTAATTAACTGTTAATTATAGTTAAATTATTCATAAAAATGATTTTAGCTACTAACAAACTATTAAATATAAAAGCCTATTTAGGCTTTATGTTAAAAAATTGGTACTTTAATTCAATTTAACTTTACATTAATTTTGTATATTTAAAAGCAAAGAAGATTGCTTCGAAAATGTAAACACAATATTAGTGTAGTGTTATATGTTCCCTTCAGGTTAGTATCAGTATACCATATACCCGCTTCAGTGGCCGAATGGTCCACGGCGTCAATCTCATATAGACTGGCCTGTTGATGACGGGAAGATTGGGGTTCGATTCCTGGTCTGGTCTACTAAGGATGGTTTTTGCTAAATTGTTTCTCAATCTCCTTCCACGCAAATGCTGGCAGATCACCCCTTCCTCATCCCTACCCAAGAGAGTGATTATCATGAATGCGTATAAAGTGAACAGGTAGTAAGACGTGGTGATCCAAAAGAATATCATTTTATCATTACTTTTGAATTAAAAAGTATTTCATTCTGACCTCCTAACTTGACTACAGCTCTCTCTCTCTCTCTCTCTATATATATATATATATATGAAAAGTAATAAAACTTTCAATATTATTTTGAGAACAGTTTTAAAACAGAAACACACACACACACATATATATATATATATATATATATACACACACACACACACAAACACATTTGTTTCTGTTTAAAAAGTGTTCTCAAAATAATATTGAAAGGTTGGTATTTTTCATCAGTTCAACATAGTTTTGTCATTTATTGATGAGAAATCAGTAGGATTTAATTGTTTGTGTATTATGTCATTATTAGAGGCTTAGTCTTATGTCATCACAATTTGTTCCACAATATATAACACTATACACGATAGTGGAAAGGTTGAATAGTTGAATCAACATGTGATCACCATAGCTCTGTTGATTTGATTTCATAATGATATTCACTATCCATTCAGTCTGGGCTATACGCATATTTAGGCCTACACTAATTTGATAAGAATGAGAAAAGTTTAAAGGAAATTCACCCAAATTTTCTTTGAGGGAGAGAAGAAAACAACCCACTACAAAGTTCGCATGGTCTAAGGCACTTCTCTCTCAATATACTAGACCGCCGAAGACGGGGAGATCAGGGTTCGATTCCAGTCAGGTGTACTGAATGTGTTTTTCCTTAATTGTTTTACACTCTCTCTCCACGCGTAACAGGTACACTTTCTCTAAATTCAACCTTCTTATTCCTTAACATATTGATGTAAATAGTACATAGAAGTCTAATTTGAATGAGTTGTATGAAGCGGTGCTTTGAGAAAAAAAAAGGAGAGAACAATTTGGGGGAAAATGATCTAATTACACTCGAACGGGACCAAAACCTTAATTACATTTAAGTCCAACCAGATCGGCGAGAATGACGCCTTAGACCACAGGTTCTTAAACTCTCTGTGATAGTGACCCCTTTTCTTAAGACAAATATTATTAGCGACCCCGGGCAGGTTTGCTTTTCTTCAGTATTGTATATCCCTTTTTTTTAACAGTTTTAGATAAAATTATAAATAGAAATAATGAACATATTTATAGCAAAAATAATTATATACCTACATTCAATTATATTTAATATAATACATTTTTATATAAGTTAATTTACAAACTTTACGTATACAAATATAAATAAGTATATTAAAAAAGTAACCGTTACAAATAATTATTAATAAATATACAAATATCAATTAAATTGAAGAGCTTGCTTATTTTGATACAATTAGTGCAGTCTTGGTTTAATATTGGATAGCGAAGATCTCATGGCAATTATATACACAACGTTTAAATGAGAACGCTATCTAGTTTTGTAATTAATGTTTAAATTGCTGATTCACACAACTATATGGTTGTAAATTGTTTGTTAATGTTTTGTGCAACCCCCAACATTATTTTGCGACCCACAGTTTAATAACCTGTCTCTTGACCATGTCCCCACCGAGTCGGGCGATTCCACGAAATTATAACGATAATATGTCCTAAATCTCACGTAGTAAATAGGTATAGATGCTAGGCTTACAAGTGTAGTAATAGAAGTTGTTTCCTAGACAAGGCCTAAGTTTTGTGTTGATATAATCTGTCTCTTTAGAAAGCGAAAGTTAGCTTCTTTTTACTTTCTCTCTATCTTACAGGTAGAGAAAGTATGGTGATCGTCAAAAAATTCGAACTCGAGATTTTGATGAATTTTGACGTTTCATGACTTCCTGAATCCGAAAAGGTGGTTTTTGAATTTCCGTCTGTCTGTCTGTCTGTCTGTCTGTCTGTACCTCCAACTAGAGCCTAAACTATTTTACCGATTGAGCTGAAACTTGATATCTAGGGTTTTCAAAGGGTTGCCCCGAGGAGTTTTTGGAATTGGATATCTACCCCTAAAATTAAGGGTAGTTTACTGAAGGGAAAAAAGAGAAAAAGTCGATTTTCTCAAAATCGGCTCGAACGATTTTGATTAAATTTCATTCATGAACATTAATAAATATTCCAAACAAAATGGCTACTCTCAATATTTCGGCAAAATGGCTTTAAGGGCTCCGATCTGATGCGTAAATTATCATTTTTTATAATAGCTCCGAAACTATTTGCGATATGAAATTACTTAGCATTACAAATATGTATATATATTTATAATACAAATATTTTATTCTAAACATATTTTTATAAAATCAATAATTTTCAATCTATACGCAATTATATATATTTTTTTAACTTTTTGAACATTAAAGCTTAAGTATTGCGACCGTAAAAAAAACTAACCTGAAATGTTGATGGATGTCGACGTCTCATGACCCCCCAAACCCTAAAAAATAGTCTTTGCAATGCCATCTGTCTGTGTGTATATTAAAACTTAAAATTAAGAGTAGTTTACTGAAGGGCAAAAATAGAAAAAGTCGATTTTCTCAAAATCGGCTCAAACGATTTTGATTAAATTTCATTTATAAACATTAATAAATATTCCAAACAAAATGGCTACCCTCAATATTTCGGCAAAATGGCTTTAAGGGCTCCGGTCTGATGCGTAAATTAACATTTTTTATAATAGCTCCGAAAATATTTGAGATATGAAATTACTTAGCATTACAAATATGTGTATATATTTATAATACAAATATTTTATCCGAAACATATTTTTATAAAATCAATAACTTTCAATCTATACGCAATTATATGAATTTTTTTAACTTTTTGGACATTAAAGTTTAAGTATTGAGACCGTAAAAAAAAACTAACCTGAAATGTTGATGGATGTCGACGTCTCATCACCCCCACAACCCTAAAAAATAGTCATTGCAATGCCGTCTGTCTGTGTGTCTATAAAAACTTAAAATTAAGGGTAGTTTACTGAAGGGCGAAAAAGAGAAAAAATTGGTTTTCTCAAAATCTGCTCAAACGATTTTGATTTAAATTCGTATCTAGGCGTTGATTAAGATTATAAAGAAACTGGCTATTTTCATTTTCCTATGAAAATGATTTTTAGGGTACTTTGCAGAAGCGTTAATTTCCGTATCTCCACAACTATTTGAGAAACTAAACAACTTATCATTGCAAAATTGTAGGACTATTAGAAATAAAAAACTTTTATTTAACATATATTTTTATAAAAGCAACAGTTTCTGAGATATTTGCAAATATATTAATACAATTTTGTGAGCTTTAGTTGTAAAGATATACTACTTAAGTCTTAACGCAATAATACTCCAATGCCATAGAGTAATTAAATATAATAAGTATTTAAAAAAGTATGTTATTTTCCTTAAAACTCTTTGGAGAAATGTTTGCACAGCAATGATCTATCTCCATTTTAGACTCAATAGTCAATATATACATTTTTTATTGGTCAAAATGTATAAATTAATAATTAAATATCAATGCGATGACTTGAAGAAGTGCAAACACCTTATAAAATGTTAAAATTTTAACCAGAAATCGAAATTTTAATACGAAGTGTTGACCCTTGTGGAAGACATTAAACTATTTGAAATGCTCTTAAGTGGACAAAGATGCGCCTATTTTCTCATTGATTATATATCATTGTATATTATTTTATGCGTGTTCTTATGTGGAGTGGTGATGATACAATGTACATTATTCCGTTCAGAAATCTTACGAGTTTATAGAAAGAGAGAGAAAGTCTGTGCGGTGCGCCGTACTATTTATTTAAATTTTGGCTCCATTTCAAATCAACTCTTGCCTTCCACTCTCTCAACCCGGGCCCAGTAACTGGATCAAAGTAGGCCCACGGGGCTTCCGAAGCCCCCTTTCTTTGCACTACCTCATTTATGTTTCTTTAAACTTTCCTTTTCCCTTTTACAAAATAAAAGAGATACTCTCAAATAAATATGTAACTTAACACTGAAATGAAACAAACTATGTGAAATACTAAAATTAACTTGAACGCCAATCACTACCCTGCTCTATTCACGTGCCGGATTTAATTTTTATACATAAACAATAAAATTGCGTGAGACTTCCAAACAATTCCAAGCAAAGTACAAGACTGAACCAAATCAAATTATATTTTTGAGAGACATTTGTCATAAAATAATTAAGCTCATTTGTCAGCGAGACAAGGTGGAAGGAAGAATAGCCTATCCGAGAACAATAACGTAGTTTTCAATGGCAGTAATATCCTTGTATCTATCTACCTGTAGGTTCCTCCTGAAGGAACCTCTACTGGTGGGCTGCTCATTACTAACCCTTAGGCTCAATCTTACACTGTCACGTCAAATAACGCGTAAATTAACTGTTCGTTAAGTTAACCTTTGGTCAAGCTTGGCGTTTGTTTTACAATACTAATTCAATGTGCTCGTCAAATTACTGACATGTGCATTCCATTAGTTCTTATCGTTAATCTTCTCGGAGCACTAAATTTGCTACAAGGCTTTGAATTGGCTTAATTTGAACGTAGAGATTGTAGGGTTGCTAGTAAAACGTATTTGGGGTTGTTACGTAAATACATTGATGTAGAATACTAGAATACTTATGTTGGTTCAATATTATTTTAATTACAAACCTCTCTAAAGCTATCTGACATTTACCTCAATGGTATTTTTTTAACTAAAAAGGATCGTTGAAAATAATAAAACCTAGGGTAGTGATAAATTTCAACAAATAAGAAGAAATGTTTCTCATAGAATAAATAGAAAATAGAAAAAAACTATTGAAAAAACCTACGATGCATGGCATGAATGTAAATGTGAACCACTTAAGCTTGCTAGAACAAACGTGATAAAGCCAATGAAGACGTAGAAAAAATATTCGTCGAAAATTCCAGTCTCTTTTCTATCTCGGGACCCTTAGATAGTTAAACTAATATCAAATTCTACATCTTCATAAAAATGATCGTTCACTGTTTTTAAAAAAGAAAAATACTTAGACCAATCTCACTTTAATAATATTAATTACTACCCTAAAAACAAAATTTCAGAGTGTTTTAATGTTAATGTGGACTTTATGAGTAGTACCATCAACCCCTCTCACAGCTTTGAACTTTGACCTTTGACCCAATCTGGTTTTCCCCAGTGACGTCATAATGGCGTGTGATGTTGCAACACTGGAGATGGGTTTTCCCTGGTGACGTCATCATGGCATGTGGTGTCGCAACCGTGATTGGGTTATTTTGGTTTGGTTTTTCCCGGTGACGTAATGGTCATTGACTTAGGGGGTTGCGCAAATTTATTCAATCCTGGTCAGTGTGTCCCATTTGATTTTTGATGTGTGCTAATTTGATTTGCATGTTTGCCCCATTGGACCGAATGCCTGGATAGGATTGGGGCAGGCGTGGCTTTGTCGGGGCTGATTTTTATTGGTGGGGAGTGTGCAGTCCTCCCTTGACGGTGGTCATGAAGAGAATTAGTTCATTCGGTTGGCGCGGTCTCCTCCTTGTCGCAAGCCTCTGTATCTATTTTGGTGTCGAGAGATGTCGCAACTGTGTTGATTTATACCTGCTGCCAATTTATCGGTTCTACGTGTCGAGACAGGAATGAGTGATTTCAAAACCCTCCCCTTCTATGTGGCAATGGGTTTTCCCTAGTTACGTTATATCTCTGTCGTAGCCCCCATGACTCATACTTGGTGCCAGTTTGGCGGGTAGACAAATCGAGACAGGAATATATCATAACATGTCGAGACAGGAATGGGTGATGTCACAACTCTCCCCTTCTGTGTGGCAATGGGTTATCTCTGGTGATGTCATTTCTCTGTCGCAGCCCTGATGACTCATACCTGGCACCAGTTTGACGGCTCGACGTGTCGAGACAGGAATGGGTGATATCGCATCCCTCCCCCTCTCCCCTCCTATGTGACAGTGGGTTTTCCCTGGAGACGTTAACGCTCTGTCGCAACACTGATGACTCATACCTGGCACCAGTTTGGCGGATAGACAAGTCGAGACAGGAATATATCATGACATGTCGAGGCAGGAATGGATAATGCTACAACCTTTCTCTCCCCCTTATATCTAGCAATGGCTTTTCCCTGGTGACGTTATACGCGTGGACGTTATCCCTACAAAGATATTCTGAAATATTAGCAGTGATTCATTCTTAAACTAGTATTTGTCCAACTAACATTCCTGAAGATTTGAAGATGAACCACTTTAATCAAATCTACCGGGATATGATGGGTGCACAGATAGCTGAGGTAATTATTACATATATACATATAAAACAAAATATATTAAGAATAATAGTTGTTAACATATTTTATGCTTAATTAATAATATGGTTTTATTTCAGTTGATGTTATTGCCAGTGATGCCTTGGATGTGTTTGGCCTTAGCAATCTGTCCTCCGAAACTATAGAGATGGTTGAAGCGCCGCTTCCCGGGGAAGAATCAGTCGAAAATCCCACTTTGCTCCTAAGCATGTGGGATGAAAATGGGCTGTGCACAGCTCCAGTTGAAACGGAAGTTTGGAATGCCTCTGTTTCAAAAGTTAAGCCGTTGAACACATCAGCATTAGAGTTTAAAAAACTGTAAATTTAAATGTATGGCATTTATATTAGGCTACTTTAGCGCAGATAATAGGGTGAAGCATTGTCTGACACTATGGCTCAGTTGGCATCATGACTGCCTGTTGATCTAGGTGTCATGGGTTTGAGAAATGGCAGGAACTTTTACTTAAGAGTATTATTGTGGAAATATATTGGAGGTTTTCTCAGTTGCTGTGCTTGCTCAATATTAATACGCATCTACATTAAAATAAACAAATACATAGTTATCTTTGTTTTAGATGCCTGGGACTATCATAGGATGTCCCCTACCCCCAAGACTCCAACCACGCAAAAGGAAGTGTTGGTCACACCACCCCTTCTACGTGCAATAACACCTCAAGCGTTAATCGGGGACATTATTTCGCATTTGGATAATATTGACGCTCTCATTGGTGAGAATATTTTTACTCTATTATATTAATGAATATTTTCAACCTCGAGAATAAGATAAATATTTACAGCCTTTATGTGGCTTTCAACCTAAAAAAAATCGAATATTACAATTATGTCTGTCTATCGGTCCTTGGACATATATCTGAAATGATTTGATGAATTTTGGTCAAATTTGTTAATTACATATTTCTGGACATATTTTGGATTTTGACCCTAGCTCTTGGATTAAAGTCAGTTTACTGATGAGTAATATTTCTAAAATGGGTATAATTATTTTGCTTAAAATGAATACTTAGGGAGTTTTAAGCCAGCCAAATAATATTACATAGCTTAAAAAAACTAGATTGAGAGTTGTTTACTCATCATATTTTTATTTTTATATAAGTTTTATATAATTAGTTTGAGAGCAGTTTAATTATCAGTCATTATTCAATTAATTTAAGAATAATATAAGATTTTTTTTCAAAATTGATATCTATGTGTCAATTTATAATGTATGTTGAATGTAATTAATTTAAAGGTAGTTTACTTATTAAATACTAGAGAAAATGAAATATTTTCTTACATGATAAAAAAGAATATATTTTAATTTTTCAAATCCAAATGGTTTGTGTAGTTTACTTAAATAACTAAATTTTAAAATTTCGTTCCAAGCTATAAAAGACCGTCAGGCCATTTATTTTACTCTATATTTATAATTTAACGAAAAAATTAAGTAAGTGTTAAAAAAAATTAAATAATTGCACTTCACTGATTATATGCAGCGAGATTATTTAAAAAAAGTGTTCAAGCTTTCTTTTTAATTTCAATATTTCAAATATTGTTTTATAGTTGACCTGAAAGCCGAAAACTGTAGCGATGACCACATCAAGCCGGTTGGAGATGTGCTCACATCCTTAAGATAAGCCATGGAATTGAGGCTCCACCACCTGGTGACGTCGCAAGATGTGGAGCAGGGTCTCCACCAGTTAGAGTCACGTCTACTCCTCGAAATATAGATTCGTTGGTGTCCGCGCCGTCAATGGTACCCCTGCCCTCCTTCCTCCGGACTAGTGGCCTGGTAGATCAGGTCGGTGGAGGGTTGTCTCAAGGTATCTCCCTTCATATCGTCAAGGAGAGAATTAAACAATTAAAGTGGTTATTTTATGTAGGTCGTGAATTTATCATTCAATTAGGGGCGCCAGAGAGCAATCGTGACGCTTAAACCTGGCTCGAGGAGCAAATAAATACTTTGCTAGGGCGTCTCCAGGATCACGTAGTTCTGCTATTAGACAGCACAGCCTCCTCGTTAAGACCTGTATTTGTGTCATTTAGACGCGCAGATCGGCTTGATGCTCAGGCTCTCTAATCTAAAATGACTGTTACAAAGCAATGCCTCGTTCCTCACTTCATCCCCCTTGTATGTTAAGCTACATCACTTTAAAGAGCCGCGCGGGAGGAGTAATCATAAATATGATAAACTCTCTCCCTCTAGCACATATAACCGTAACAACAAAGGAATCATTACGATTCAAAATGGCGACGACATACTTTGCCTTACCGTGCAGTGGCGGTCGCCAAGGCTGTGTGTGACGTTAAAAGGGAACTAGGATGCATGGACATGAACACCTATAAACATATAAAAGATGACCGCAATATTCAAAAGTACAAAGCAGAATATTAATGCCATGATACACGTGTAAATCTAATGAAAGGTGGTGGCATAGCTGAACTGAAACAATTTCAAATAAACCTCTCTGAATGCAAAATCACGGTGTTACGAGAACATGGGGGGGGGGGGGGGGAGGAAAGTCCTCTAGGAGGGGCATAGCCCTCTCGAACATTCCTTTAAGGGATACTTAAATTCATATTTTCACAACGATAAGCAAAACCATTTTGATGTCATAACATCCTTGACAGACGTATTTAAGTGTGGTTACTTTTGCTGAAAGTGTCGTGTGCCATTTGATCATAGGAATGTAGACAAATGTAAAACAGCGTGGAAAAAGTGCTACGCTAAAGTGGTTTGTCGCGGAGGCCGATCTGAAGCTTGTGAATACAGTGGGCGTTTGTTCACAAACCAGACTTGTTTTTATATCCATAAACGTCCTGGCTTTTTCAGAGGTAACATGTCGATCTGTGATGTCAAACATGTTTTTGAGGTTTGTGGGCAATTATTCAGTTTGGAAAAGTCAAATTATTCACACCGGTGTTATGAGACTTTTGTAGAGTATACGAGACATATTGTTCTTTTGGTAATCTGCTATATGAAGCAGGCGCTATCCATACCTTCACTGGAAAAGCGATATTTAGTGTTCGTGTTCTATGATTTTGAATATAAACAAGAAACGCTTCTTCAAGGTGCGGCCAGCACATACTTGCACAAACCTAATCTATGTGTCGCGCAGATGTGTTGCATGGCCTGCCTTCATATTGATGGAAATTATCATCATTTCACCGAATGTGGGAGTGATAGGACTCGCATATACGAGGGTGATACCACAATGGCCCAATTTTTCTGATTTCTTGAGCAAATTAAAACAACAAAGTTAAGGACATCACCCTTTTAGTCCAAAATGCCAAGGGCTATGATATAAATTTTGTTTTAAAATATATGATGTAATTAAAAAATTGGACTCCATAGGTAATAACGAACGGTGGGAGAATCATGTTCATGCGTTACGGTCCATTCCACTTTATTGACTCTCTCAACTTTCTCCCGATAGCGTTGTCTAAGATGCCCAAAACATTTGGCTTGGATGAATTCTTGGCCAAGTGATGTTTCCCCCATTATTTCAATAATAAATGTGGGATATAAGGGTCCCTTACCATGAAAAAATGAATACGGCATCGGCGAGATGTCATTTGAGGGAAAGGATCACTTTGAGAAGTGGTATTACGCGCTGGTCAAAGTAAATTATGTCGTTGATTTTAACCGTTTGTTGGAAATGTATTGCGTGAAAGATGTAGAGATCATACGGAAGATCTTCCTAAAGTTTAGAGACATATTCATTGAAAAAGCAAGCGTGAATCCTTTTAGAGAGGAGTGTACGATTGAAGGAGCAGCCATTTTGGTTTATTGTCAGAGTCACATTAAAGAGGATACCATCACCATACAATGGCATAGTTTCAAGGCCCATCAACGCCAGTTATCTATACTTCATGTGGGCAATGTCTGTGAGGAATATATATTAGGAAGACGTGTAAACGGATTTGTTAAAACTGGAGATACTACCACCATATTCCAGTTCTGGGGCTGTTATTGGCACAGATGCTCTCTCTGTTATCCTGACAGGACCACCCCTATCAAAAACAGCCCACACGAGACCATGGAGACGCGCTATGAAGCGAGCATATCCTTCATGAAAAAATTTAAGAATGCCATCTACACGGTCGTAGAAATGTGCAAGTGTTTGTTTAATGTAGTGAAACACACCGACAAGGAAACAATTTGTATTCCAGCACAAGGTGTGCAGCAATGAGCCCCTCAGAACCAAGGGACGCATTCTTTGGTGGGTGTACAAATTGTATCAAACTCTTCCACTAAGCAGACCTTTCTTGCGGAGAGAAGATAAAGTACTTGGATGTGTGTTCATTGTATCCTTACGTTTGCAAGTACAAAAAATACCCCATCAGTCAACACAAAATTCACTTGGAACCAAATTATCCGTCTATAGCTTAAACAGATGGCATAGCCAAAGTTACTATGACGCCTCCACAGGATTTATTCATCCCCGCATTGCCTACATCGATGCACGACATGTTAATGTTCATCTTGTGCAGGAAATGCAGGAAAGAGAAAAACCAAGGAGCATGTCAGCACAACGACAAGAAATATCGTTGGCTGACAGGCGTCTGGGTGATTGACGAAATCCGGAAAACCGTTTAGAAAGACAACAACATTGAAGCTGTACATGAAGTGTGGTAGTATAATGGATCTGTGTGCGATCATCAGACAGGTTCTGGTTGATATTTTCACGAGTACATTGATACTTTTTTGAAAATCAAATAAGAAGCCAGGGGATGACCAGAATGTTGTACCTCACAAGATGAGAAGTTAGCTTGTATTTAAGATTAAGAGGAAAGGGAAGGGGCAAAGCTTGATTTTGATTTTGTTTGTAAAAACCCTACTCTCCGCACACTGGCTAAACTATTTTTAAATTCACAGTTGGGAAAATTTGGCCAATACCCGATTTACAACACGTAGCCGTTGCCATAGACTACCAGGGCATCCACAAGCACCTGACTTATCTGTACATCACCGTGGACAACATCAATAACGTTGATGATGAGATTATGATAATCAATTACAAGGATGCGCGTGACGCGTTGCGTCCTAACCCTAACACGAGTGTCGCGGCGGCATGCTACACGTCTACTATGGCAAGGTTGCACTTATACAGCATCCTTATGAAATTGGGGGATTGCGTTTTGTATCATGATACAGATAGCGTTCTATTCACGGAACGCTTCGGTGATTAGAGTCCACCAACTGGAGACTTTTTGGGTGGCCTCACTGATGAAATTCAGGAATACAGTTCGAGAAGTTACATTAGCGCCTTTGTATCTGGTGTCCCCAAGAATTACGCGTACCAAGTTTATGTTGATGGTGATCCTGCCTAAACAATAATGGTGTGCATGGTCCGCGGATCACCCACCATCAACTACGGCAACTGGAACGACGTTAATTTTGACGTTTTGATAGCGATGGTCACCGAACAGGCTGTGGAAAGGTACATACAGATACCACACAAAATCTACATCAAACGACGGATAACTGATGATTTTAATACGTTGCCGTTTGGGTATCAGAGGCCTTGTAAACGCGCTCGCCACGACTAAAAGGTGATCATTTACAGGCTGAATGATCATCTTTTTCTTTCATTCTACACAGTTTCACTGTATGTAACATTCATATATTTTATTGCCTTATTTAATGTACCCGGGATACTTTTATAATTTTTTTCATCCACCAGTACAATACTTAACCTACCTGACTATTTGTAGTTATTTAGTACTGATCCCACTATTCCTGCTACGACCTCAAGAAATTGACTATTGTTATTTCTACATCAAAACAAGTATATATTTCAAGGTTATTAAATATTTGTTAGTAAATATTCTAGAACTGTCATTTTTGTAAATAAAATTTTTAATATAATTTTTTTGGTGTGAGCTCTCTTTGAAAATATCTAAAACTGTTATTTGTGTAAATTATTTTTGAAATAAATATTCTAAAGCGGTTATGTTTGTGTTTTAACGTCTACCCCCAAAACCCACCCCTCCTATCTTTTAAATAAAAGTTCATTTAGGTTATAAGCTCGGTATAAAAAACTAGGACAAGTTGAAACATTAATTTTCAGCCATCATCAGTGGTCTTTCCGGCTATAGAATGTCACATTTTGTAGCAGAATTTTTCCGCCACCTGGACACAATGTGTGAATTTAGATTTGAAAATCTCCTGGTTTTATGCCTTATGGAAACCGGGATTCGTACAATATGGGCCAAGTCAGGGACGCCTTTCAGGACATTTTCAACCAAAGTGGACCTCTAAGTTTACATACGGACAAGGGGACCGAGTTCACATCACGTCTAATCCAGGAATTTCTCAATAAAGAAGGCGTGTATTACTACACAACCCATTATCTTGATGTGAAAGTAAGCATCGTGGAACGATTCAATAGAACTCTAAAAGGGCACATGTGGCGTTACTTTACCAAAAATAGCACGTATCGCTATGTAGATGTCCTCCAGGACATTATCGACTCTTACAATGGTGCAAAACATTCCAGTACCAAGATGGCACCTGCAGACGTTTCAGAAACCAACGTACTTTAAGTAAGAGATAATCTGTACGGAAAGCGGTGCCCAAACTCACATAGTAAACCAAAACTCAAAGTCGGTGACAAAGTCAGTGCTAGCAAGTTCAAAATGCTGTTTGAAAAGCGCTACGAGGCAATTAGAGAGAAGAAATTTTTAAAGTCAACAGCGTTGTGTTGCTAAAACAGGTCTTCTATAGGTTGACAGATCTTGACGGCAAAGTGGTATGGAGAGGATGTTTTACGATTCTGAATTGCAACGCGTACGTCTTCCCGAAACTTTTAAAGTTGATAAAATAATACATGTCAAGGGTAAAGGCACCAAAAAGAAAGTGTACATGCTGTGAAAAGGTTACCCCGCCAAGTTTAATTCTTGGAATCCTGCCAGTTACGTCAGCACCCTACCATGAAGAACCAGTTTCACATCACTTTGCTGAGTGAGAGTTCTATGGGATATTTCCCGAAAAAATCCTCACAAATATCACCACGCAATACCTTACCGTCTCATGCTAGAAGGACAGTAGGAAGTCGCTCTCACCAAATTCCAATATCTTTGTTCTTTCACAACCTTACTTGAGGGCCAAAATATTATTTGGTACAACTGTTTGGACGTTAAGGGCATTGAACAAATATTCACGGATAATATCCCACCTGGAAATTACAACAAAATTCATGATTTGGTAAAATCCCTAAACGATGCAAAGGCGTTTTAATGGGATTCCGGAGTATTTTCAAGTTCACAAACCCTAACAAAAAAGTGGACATTTTCACTACTTCATAAAATATACAGCTGCTGACTTTATCTTGTTAACCAACTCTACAGACTCGTTTCGAATCTAAGACTAATCTGATTAAAGTCCTAAAATCACCGTACGCTACCAAAATTATACTGGGCTTACCCTCCCAAATTTATATCTACGCTGATATCATAGATTTTACAGCCTGTGGGCTATATTGTGGCACCACTTTTACATATCGTTGGTATCATCAACTCCAACTATGTCTACGGCACGCACAAGACCGTTAGCTATATTCCTTTACATTACGTGCCCGTACTTAGACGGGAAATTGAAAACTTTGAAATCAATATAAGAACAGACACTGGTTAACCTGTGCCACTAGAGTTTGGAAAAGTGTGCGTGAAACTTCATTTTAAACGCTGCTCATCATGAACTGTCCTTACCAAAGATACTACACCAGCCAGGGTGGAACAGGAATATCTTCGACATACCACGGTGTTCCCTGTCAACGCGGGCATGGAATAGGAAGTTTTTTCAACGGCTTGTTCAAGAGCGTCGTACCTTTGTTGAGAAGCTGTACTAAAACCATTGGAAAACAGAAGCTTCATACGTGTATCGACGTTCTTTCCGACGTTGCCAATCAGCGTAGTCCTTTCAAAGAGGCCCTACGCCAGTGTGTTGGCGAGGTTGGAAAAAATCTAAAAGGCAAAACGGAGCAGAAGATCGACACATTGATGTCTGGCTCAGGCTATAAAGGGCGTCGACGTCAGTCTTCTATCGTTGCCCAACGTAAAGTGTCACCATGAAGAAGAAATAAGAAGCAGTAAATATTTTCAGTTGAAATGTCTTTTCTACACTCCCAGCCTTGCGATTGTGCCAGCAGCGAACTCGATCTCTTTTCCGTCCCAAAAATACAAACAAGTCTTGAAATTGGACAATGGATTTAGTGCAAACCTGTCTCTTCCCTCACCGATGATGATTCACCTTTCAAATTTACAGTTACCGTTCAAGGCGAGTTTTATATCAATCTTTAAAAGACCATGCTCCATCTTAGGGTGACTATCATCAAATTCCGATGGTGGCGCTTTCCCCGAGGATGATCAAATCACTCCCGACAACAATTCATATTCGCTATTCACACAGTTGGATATCTGACCACCCAGCAGCACGTATGCTTATAGATAGTACATTGATACTCTGCTCAATTACAACAGTGAATCTAAAAGGTCACATTTGACTTGTGGGCTGTGGTACGCAGACAACCCCGGTAATTTTTAAAATGTTACCACCAACAACAAGTGATTTGAGGCTCGTCACAGTCTCACTGCAAAAGTTAAGACGTTGGATCTCTTAGGGTAAATACAAGATGTGATATGTTTACCCAAGAGAAATACCTTTTGAATGGCAACAAACTCAGAGTCAAGTTGGTCTGTTTCAGAGATAGGCCTAGTCATGGCTGTACCTCGTTGAAGCCTGTCTTCTAGTGCGACGTGTCAAAGAAGCACCTGCCACACTGTTGGCACATGCCAAAGCCTTGAATGTCAGTCTAGCAAAGTATCCCATTACCCTCGTGGAAGTAAAAACACTCACTATTCCCAAGGGAAATCACTGGACAACGTATTCGCGGAACAGTTGTTCAAACGTTGCATTGTGGGATTCGTATCCAATGCTACATTAAATGGAGACACCACCAAGAATCTGTTCAATTTCCAAACCTACGGCATGACCATTTCTTGTTGTACTTGGGCGGTGAACAAATGCCGTCGAAACCGTTAAAATCCGATTTTTTGAATAGCAGCTATGTCATGTCCTACCACACACTGTTTTCAAGAACGAGTATCCTTTTCATGAACGAAGGTAATGACATCACATGGGAAGCCTTTCCAAAGGGATATCATCTCATGGCTTTCAACCTCACACCTAATTTGTCCACCCAAATTACATTGCATTGGAATTTGACGCAGCGTGTCTTTCTGAACATCGAAGTAACTTCCATCAGGGCACTCACCAAAACCGTCAACTGTATCTAGTACGGCGAGTTTGCCAACATCATCACCATCGGCATGGACAAAAAGTCGTAACTAATTTGGGGAGTTAATTTAAGCAAACTTCCCGCCTCTTACTCCCATCATTTATATCATGGACGTTATTCTAGACTTCCAGAGCTTCATAAACGACAGCAAAGAGTTTGTCTTCAAGGAACTGAGTATTTTATCTGTATGCGCTACACTACTTAAACATTGGTTGTTAAAACCCCCTTACCCCATTGTGGAACTTTCCGCCGCTGCTAAATTTGAGTCAAATATATCGTCAACAAACTGCACGACATTCCCTGGGATGGCGGTGGTGTGGATTACAGCCTGCTAGAATCACTCATCTACCGTGCCACACTGCGTGCAGAAACCGTGTACATTAAGTGGGAAGAAAAGAAACAGTTTCTAGCCAAATACATGCCTACACCGATCACCATAAGACGTGCGCTGAAAACAAAACCATGCTTCTATTCTGTACGATCGGGATGTTTTCCCTGCTGATCAATTACCCGCAAGAGTAGCGCAGCCTGTCGCTCTCTTCACCAACATGGATCCACACATAAAGCCTGGACCGCATTGGGTCGTCATCTTTATCGCCATGAACGGCATTGGAGAATAATTTGACAGTTATAGTTTTCCACCCCCTATAAAGGCACATTTGGCATTTATACGCAAAAACGATTCCCACTGGTTTCATAGCACGATACAACTTCAAACCATAGCCTCAGATGTTTACATCCATTAATCTCTCTTGTACCTTTTTTATCACACCCAGAACATTCCAATAAGGACTTTCCTAGCCCTATTCTCACCCACCAATCATAAATACAAAGATGTCAAAGTGTTGAAATATTACAACACATTTTTGAGACGTCGTTAAGTAAGAAGCTGCGTCCAATCAGCGTGCTTCTTGTCTTTCCCATGGCGGCTATAAAAGAGCGTCCTGACGGCGTGCCAGCAATAATCACGACAGTCGTCAAAGCGATCAAACCTCATGGAAGGTCAAGACGTTTGCATCTGCAAAGCAAAGTCGGTGAAGACACTCGCCATTACTAGTATTTTCAATACTTGTTTCCGCTGGATGAAGTCGACCCCAAACGAGTCATCGTCGGCATGAGTGTCAAGAACAACTTTACTTCCTATGTCTAGCAAGAAAATTACGGACTAAAATGTACAGAGTGGCAAGTACTGGGAAACTACAAGTCGGTCATATCAAAGTTTATCAGTAACACTCAGCCTCCTCAGAAGATTAGTTTGATTAATCATAAAATCTCTTTAAGAAACATTTGTGGTGACCGTATGGTCGTCATCAACGTGAAACATGTCACCGGTCTCAAATGGGTCGCATTTCTAGCACCTATCTGGGTGCGTATTGTCTATGTGTGGAACCTCATCGACGTCTTCATCCACCGACGGGATATGTGGTCGACACCCGTCACCCGATATTGCAACGATTTATAACAAGAGCCTTTTAGGAAAAAGATTCTTTTGCGGTCAATATCAATAACATTTTCTATTTTGTTATTTCTTTTAGCACCGCGGCTTAGTATTTGTTCGAGTTAAATGCTTATATACTACTAATTACGCTATTGTGTTAGGGATGAGGGAGGTTTAATTAGCATAAGGTGTACCCGCATTTGGAACATATCGAGTTTTTATAGTTTAGGAAATTTTAGGAGCCCCTCCCATTTCCCTGCAGTAAATTTTCGAATTCCAAACTTTACAACTTTTATTGCTATGTGGGATGGTCCTTTTATCAACTTTGTGAATTTAAATTTTCTTTCGTGCATAAAAGTATATTTTCTTTGGAAAGATGGCAAATTACTCTCATTTACAAACCCATCTGTCCCACTCACCCTCCTCAGCTTTCACAATTACCAATTTGAAATTTATGACTTATTTGGTTATCTTATATGATATTTTACGGGGCTACCAGCTTTCAACCTAACCACATCGTAAAGAATGTTCTATTTTGGTTGTAGTGCTACCATTTTCTGGGCCTCAATTTTGAAATTCCATTTTCAAGATTATAGGAAACGCGATAAAAAGCCAATGTTTTTGCAGTTTTTGTATCAAAGCTTTTTTTGGCCAAAATTAATAAATATCGCTCAGTAGAAACGTATTGTTTAATTTTCTTCCCTTGGTGATATCAACAGTTGTTGAATAACTGGCATGAGCATAGCGGCATTAGATGAAAAACATTTAAATAATTAACGTGAACAACGTATCCCTGTCTAGTGACTAAACCTGTTTTATTATTAAATTACATGGTGATATTTCAGTTTTTACCTCTTTAAAAATTGTATTTATAAAGCTTTGGAAACACTTTGAGGGGATCATCCCTCCCTATTTTCCGAGCCTTCATTTTGAAATTTAAGAATTCAGACCTTGATACAGTTTGAGTTGGTCCTTATACCCGCCTGACTTATGTCAATTGCACAACACTTTGAGAAGTATATAAATTTGAGACCTCCTATATCACCAACCTCCTTATAAATAACTAACATTTTAAGTGTATTTGTGGCTATTTTATGTTATCCCTCTACATTCCTGACAAATTTAAATTTTATACATCCTACTTGTATACCTTATGCCCGCCCCCCCCTCCCTTCCTTCCCTATTTCCTGTAGTATAATTTTGAAATTTAAAATTTTCAGACTTTGTAGATAATTTGAGTGGTCTCTATCTCTGTTTGACGAATTCCAGTTTTATACCACACATAGAAATAGTTTATCCACTAGTTTTTTTAAAATTTTAGCCTCCCCTTCCCCATTTCTATAACTTCCACTTCAAAATCTTAAATTTAAGACTTATTTGATTATCTGAAGCCGTACCTCTGCCAGCAAGCAAAACTTAGATTTTCTACCTTGGTTAATTTTTTATACACTCCCATTTATTTCCTGGACTCCCATTTTAAACTTTAAAATTTTCAAACTTTTATAGTTATTTGAAGTGATATCTTTGCCTATATGCAGAATTTTAGTTTTATACTATACTGAGAAGAGGTTGTTCCTAAGAGTTTTGTAAGTTTTTAACCAATCAACCCACTTTTACAACCCACTCTGAGAAATTTTAAATTCTAATATACATTTGGCTATCTGGAGTTATATTTCTAACTGTCTTTCAAATTTTAATTTTTAGCCTCATCTCAAAAGTTATTTCTTGCTGTAGCTTCCCACTCCCACATTTCCCATGGATTAAATTTAAAACTATCATATTTTTATGTGTATTTAGAGTGTTCCCTATACCTACGAATTTAAGTTCTCTACCACACAGAGAAGTAGTTAATTATATTAGTTTTTGGAAATGTTGAGCACGCACCCTTCTCCTACCATTTATGCAACTCCCTCTTATAAATTTAAAATATTAGTATTTATTTGGTTATTTTAAAAGTTCATTCTACCTACTTGCATAATTTAAATATTCTATCACAGCTAAAATTTATTTTTATTTTTATAACCACTCCCTCCCCCCTCCCCCTATTTCCCGGGGTCCCATTTAAAATTTAAAATGTACATACTTATAGTAATTTGACACCTCCTTTTACTTTACTACACATTTAAATCTTCTACCACACACTGGGAATTAGTTGTTTCTATGTAGCATGTCAATCAGAGAGATTGACACGGCTACAAGCGAAGGTTAATATTCCAATAATTTACAAAAAAATAAGGACTTTTGATAAATACTGTGGCAGATATCTTAGAAGAGGATTAATAATGTCATATTTATGAATAAATGCTCATATACATTCCGTGTACCAGTGGATGGTTCCTGATAATTTTCACATGGACTGGCCATGCGGCCTGCAAGAAATAGTTTAAAGGACGTCTATATTACAATCTCTCATAAAACTAATAACTCAGTCTAAACAACATAATTAAAACATTTATATTTTGAGAGAAGATGTGTGTATATCGACTCACCCTATCAATATGTTGTTGGATTTGGTCACCTCGTGGTTGAAGAAAATCTACCAAACATGGCGGTCCGATCTCCGACACGCATGCTTACCATCTGTTTAACAGAGGGAGACACGGGAGTTCTAGCCAAGAACCCTCACCGTTCCAAGCGATCCTGCCGGTAAGAGCGGGAAACTACCCTTCCCCTTACCCCTCTTTCAGTATTCCTACTCACCCTTCCTATCCCACTACCTTTATTCTTTCTCTCTCTTTCTCTGTTTATCGTCCTGTTGTCTGTTCCGTTTGAAGTAGATATTGAGAGCGTATATTAGCCCGACACCTCAGTCACTAAACAGAGCACTTTCAGCGTCGAAGGGAAGACATCTACTAGACCTCTCGTCAAAAAAGCCGCGCTGACCATGGAGTATGGGTCGTCGGATCCACCACCGAAACGGCTTGAAGAAAGAAACTTCTACTAGACCTCTCGTCAAAAGGCAGCGCTGACCATGGAGTATGGGTCGTCGGATTCACCGCCGAAAATGGCCTGTAGGAAATACTTTTAACACTTAAGTACTCTGACTTTGTCATTAAGTCCGTTGGACTTGAAATCTAGTTTATTGAAACTAACTAATAATTGGTAAAAGTTTGAAAGTGTCATTATGACGCTAAGTAATTCGCGAGTCCCTCAGAGGAGCGAGTATGTTTTGCTGCATCCATATGATGCAGTCTTAAATTATAAGCCCTTCCTTCACCTCTGACAAGATGTGTATTAATCACAACTTGTGAATGTGAGGAATGCCAGGCCTCCACCGTGGTTCGGATTCCACGTTAAACTGTAGGTCCTCCATTTCATCTCACAATCACCCTACCATTACACATTAGCGTAAGTGCGTATAACCCGAACGGTAGTAAGACGCGGTGCTAATAATAATAATAATAATAATCTTAAAATTATAAGCTGTTTGCTTTCTTTGTGATTACGTCTTAGTTATGAGACTTGCTGAACTCCACAAGTTCCATTTAACCATTGAGACCTTTTTATGACGCCGTGGACGTCTTGTTCATTTGTCTAGACATGATGGCTAAAACTAGGCTGCCTGCCTTGTTCTAACTCCCAGTTGGGTTATATAATTGTCTATGTGTGTTGGGTTGTTCAAGCAGTCACTCTCTAGGTGCAGTATTAGCTTAGGTGAGCAACCCGTGGAAACTCCTCTTTTTCATAGTGGGGTCCGAGTAGATAATACCTTTTGGTTGTTTAACCTTTTTGACTCCTATTGAGTCTGTGTAGGTTATTAGGGTTTTTCTACTTCATATGATTAGTACTATTGATTGCATTGGCAGTACCTATAGGGAATAGGACCAGCCATAGTACTAGCCAATTGACAGCCTGTTTTGTAGCCATCATCACATCTTTTACGACCCTTTCAATTGTTTTGTTATTCATTCCCTAACCACTCTTTAAGCAAAATTGTTTAAAGCCCATGTGTGTATCTTTTGAAATATTTGAATAGTAACTGTTTAATTTTCTCCAACAGAGTATAGAGCCGTAGTCTGGGTCCTTCCCAGCTCTCGCGACTACTGAGAATGAACCCTATGTTTAAAGGATCAACTGAATCCAACCAGTCAAATATGTTAACCTTTCTCTTTCATTGTAAACATTATTTATTTTACTGTTTTGAATAAATATATTATTGTTATTTTAATTACTCAATTACTTCAATACCTAAACAGTTCAACCTAATGTAACGTATAGACCAACGGTACATCTATTATATTAGTTTTGTAAATATGTAGGCGCATTTTTCTAACTATCATCTATAAATTTACATTTTTAAGACTTGTTTGGTTATTTGGAGTTGTCCTCCTAGCGACTGTCAAATTTAAATTTTCCAGCACACATAAAAGGTTTTTATTCTGTCTATATTCCCTTTCCTATGTTTTTATTAAATAAAAATGTTCATACTTTTATAATTATTTGGAGTGGTCCCATTAGTTTTCTGCAAAATTTAAATCTTCTGCCACCCTGAAATGTAGTTATTTATATTAGTTTTGGTAGTCTTGAATACGATTTTCACCAACGCACCTCGGGACTCAATGTGTGGATGCCGTACATAAATTAATTTCATATTAGTATTCTGCGACCTGATAAACTTCCAATACATCAAAGTTCATCTTGATTGGAGGACATAGAATTTGCCACCCCCTTTTTTTTGCCACTTTACACCCCTTTAAGTGAAGAAATTTGAAAAACTGTAGAAAATATCTTAATCCAATTCTATAAGGAAACATTCATTTTAAATTTCAAGGCTCTATGTCCAATAGTTAAAAGATGGACAGTCAGCGAATTTTGAAAACTTTAGACATTCCTTACAGGTTGAATTTCGCAAAATTCGGTCCTATCTCTGGTCTAGGGTCAAAAAGGAACCTTTACTCAAAATTTCAAGTCTCCAGGTTTGAGACCATTAAGCTCTTCTATCCAACCACAAATTCCCCCACTTCGTTTATTGTTTCTACAGACAAAATTAGCCTTGTAGTTTGGAATTTTATGCAATAATGTCTCACTCCCATATATCCATACTCATGTTAATATTAATAAATCAATATTTGTATAAGAAAGAAAAAATAATAAATCCTAATTTGTGCTTTATACCCCTGATATTTAGATATAGTGTTTTTAAATAGCAGTTGGAAGGGACTATTTGGCCAAAATTATCTGTAGATAAATGTTTTCAATAGATCAATCTTCTCTGATATCAGTTTTAGTGTCCACTAAGTGAGAAATAATGTTGTAAAAAAGTCGAAACTACAAACAAGTTTATAAGTTGTATAATATTAACTAGTTTTCATATTATTAAGGCTAATAACTAGGCCTACCTCATTAATAAATGGTATGGTGCAGCACACAGACTTTTTTCTCTTCTTTGTCTAAAAATGGAAACATTTACTTAAAACTCGTAAGATTTGTGAAACCGGATAATATACATTTTTGCTGAAACATTAAGGAAAAAAAGAGCATCACATTCCACGAAGAGGCCTAAATGAAAGGAACGTATTGTTCATTATTCATATTTTACAGATTTTACATATTTTCATCAAAAAGTTTAATAATAAACTCCCGTTTTCTGAGAGCTCAATTTAAAAAAATATGTTTGCTAATAGCTTGGAGGCTAGGGACTATCCATAAATTACGTAAGGATTTCTTAGGGTGTGGTGATAAGTAATTTCTTTCGTTTTCGTGGAGGTGGGCATAATCCAACTTAACTAAGGATTTTATCAATGTTTATGGTGAGACAAAATCTAAAAAAACACTTCTAAAGACACACGGTCAAAAAGGTTGCACCTAGCGATGACAGATGGCGCTGAAGCATAGCCTATAGACATACACAGCTATACATAACAATAAAATGTCATTTATTTATGATGTGTTACACCTATTTTACTGCAATAACTATTCTATAATTTCACATCACCAATCCTTTTGTCTAAAATAATATAATTTACCAAATAGTAAAAAAATTACGTAAGATCGGTAAGGGGAAAGGGGGGAAGAAAAATCTTACGATCCCTTACGTAGGGAGACCTTGGGGGGAAAGGTGTTCTCACTAATTAAAAAAAAACTTACATTGGTTTTATAAAAATATATTTCAAGTAAAGTTTTTTTTTATTTTAATTTTAAAACAACCTTACAATAATGAGCTATCTCGTGTCTCAAATACTTGAGAAAAAATTATATAATTGACAATATCTGCTTATATAAAGTACCTTAAAAATGATGTTCATGGGATGATTAGAACGGCCATTTAGTTTATAATGATAAACAATGCCCAGAAACGAAATTTAATAAAAATCGTTACAGCGGATTTCGAGATAGCGTGTTTTCTCTTTTTTTACCTTAAGTAAACCACCCTCAATTTTAGGGTAAGGTATCTAACTCCAAAAACCCCTTGGGGAACCCATTGATCTCTATAATATAACTGGATGGACATCTGTGGCTGAAATTATCGAGCTGTCGTCTGCATACCATTGTGTAAGAGAGAAGGAAACTTTCGGGTATCTCTTTCTCTCTTACACCCATACACGGAAATGTGGCATTTTGACATCGTTCATTAATTTGATTGAATACATGAGATACATCAATGTGTGAATGGTTAAATTAAATAAATATCTTAGTTAAAGCTTTGAAGAGCATATAAAAGTTCAAAAGTGGTTCGTTTTTTCTTTAAATAAGTTGATGTAGCCTAATATATACGATGATTTTTTAAGGAAGCTCGCTTGTAAGGCTTTCTCTCTTACCAGAATCCTACCCTATATGTATTATATCTATGGGGACCACCCAATTCACAGAAATCTACATTTATAACTATGTGTGCAGATGCCAGAGAATAAACATTTCATCTGTTCGATAGCCCCAATGTCAAAATTTGGATCATCTATTATTTTAGCTAGCATAAAAGACCTTCCAGAAGAAAATTTCTACTTCCGTTCTAAATTGCCGTCCATCCTACCAAAATATTATATATATGATAGTATTCTGGTACGAAATAAGGCATTACAGATTGGGATTATTACTAAAATTAGGTTTTAGTAGATACTGTACTTTCTACAAGCCAATAACCTAATTTATCATTAGAATGTAAGACTTCTACACAAAGTATGTCATTCAAACAAATGTAATACAGTTTTTAGCTAACTTGTTTCATTATAGTTTAATAAAGTTTTAAGATACCTTGTTCATTATATTTATCGAACTTTCAATATAATATTGTTTATGAAACCAATATACAAGCTCATAACCAACTTTAAATAAAAGTGGTCGTGGCAGACTGTAAACAGCATTGATGACAACTACATAAAAATTGAAATATCTAAGGTTTTATTCGTATTTGTACAGTATTACCTCTAAAACTGGATTGTATATCCTTTAATGAAAATGTTTCTTCAGGAAAGTGTGGTATAATACTTCACTATTTTCAAACAATAACACTTTTATTCATCAGAGACATGTTTTCACATAAGAACTTTTAAAGAAACCGTTAAATCTGTCCCCCCATCAGTGTAGCAGACGATACACTTGAGCGTCACGCCTTTGTCCTTGGAATGTGCATGTGTATGTCCATCCAGTTATATTATAGAGATCAATGGGGGAACCTTATAAAAATCATATACACTAAATTTAGCTAGATCAGTAAAATGGTGTCGGCTCTAGGCCTAGATATAAACACACAGACAGACAGCAGTTTTTGAGTTCATACAGTCATTATGTCCCATTATTTGAATATTTTATTTATTTTTAACTTATCAACTATAATTATATATAGTCTTATGATGAGTGTTTAGTTAGATACCGGTACATATTTGATATTTTACACAAAATTAAAAAACCCAAGTGTTTTATTGAACCATACTTCATATCTAAGCCTATTTAAAAGCCAAAGTTGTTAACAGGGCTCAGATATCCTGAGGAGTAAAATATTGAATCAAGTAAGAAAACGATTACATGCACACATTATTTATGAAGGCATACGTATTTAGTCGGAAAGTTCATAAATACGCTACCGAAACAAGTACATAACTTTGGCTTACTATCTATGGTAGGTAATTCATAAGTGCAGTCAAAAACTAAATAACAAAACTTGCAGATTTTGATTTTAAATGTTTTGTTTATTTATTTATTTTGTCTCCGAGGCTTCCACCTTGTTTCTATTAGTGAACCAAATTGATGTTGTCATGAGAAGCGGCTCACTTTCCAATGAAAGAACGTTTTGTTCTATAAGCAAGAGAGAGAAAAGTAGCATATCTGCCCGACTATATACTCTTGTTCAAACGGAAAGTAGCAGGTTAGGAAAGCTAGAGCCAGCCAAGAACACCTCACCTCTTCCGCCAGACACTTGGCACCGTCACAAATACTTCGCTCGACCTATGAAAGAAACATGGGGAAAAAAAGTGATTAGTTGTCATCTTGTGCCAGCTTTAACCCGACTGAAGGCCTTATTGCAGTGAATAGGCCTATATCAACTTTGAAAGTGCCAAAGGAACGTTTATTAGCCTAAATATAACACACCCAAATGTAAGTAATTTTAGCGAATTGTGATGTTTGGGTAGGGTCTATACACGACCCCACGCAGCCAGACTAAAGCGTTTGCTGTCCAGTGGCGCACTTAAAGTGTAGCTATATCTGGATTCTAGTAGGAGGAACAGTATCTGAACTACTTTGGTGACCGCATGCTCTTGCAGTAAACTAGACTACTAATAACAGGGAGATCGAGGTTCGAATCTCGCTCACGTATACTGAGGGTGGTTTTTCCAAAATTGTTTTCCACTCTCCCTCCACAAGAATATAGGCCTAGATACAGCCTTCCTAGTCCATTAAACCATAAGCGTATTTAGTACACAAGTGTGTAACCCAGACAGGTAGTAAGATGCAGTGCTAAAATAAAATTTTAAAATAAAACAAAATCTCTCAGTTACTAAAGCTACTAAAACAATTGTAATGAGTTCATACATCAAGCCGTGTTATCTGCAGCTGTCACTTGATAGATATTATCGATACCTATAGATTACACAAATAATATAATAAAATGTGATCATTGTTGACCGCAGAGAAATATGTTTGAATTCTATAAACAGTTCCTCCAACCAAACTCAGGGCATTTGTTGGTCACTATTGTCAACACATTGGTCTGCATTTTCTTCTAGAGCTTTATTCGGTTCAAAAAGATTTACCACTCTCAAAATTAAGGCAATGCCCAATGTTATGGACAAATATATTACAGTCTTGGAACATTAATTTCAGGAACTATTTTCTTGATGTATTTTATTTTTATTTTCCAGAGCGTTCAACAGTGTTAATAAAAATGTACATTTTTACCAGATAATATCTAGTAGAAATGTATCAAATTAACAATGGTTCTCACCTCGCTAGCCACAAAACTCATAATATTAAGTGCAATTCTTGTAGAAGGTAAACTGACATATTGCACATCAATGAATTTGATACCTACTCGTTTATGAGGCCTGGTTTTTTTGATACTCGGTCCTTATACGAAATTTTCACAATTGTGTTTAAGATATCGTACATCAATGTGGAGCTATGTCCTAGTTGAAGTGTATGTGGTCTCATGAAAATAACTACAGAGAAAAACTTGAGTATGAGATCATCAAAAGCTATTTTGGTTAAGGCCATTCGACAGTAAAATTTTACTGCACGATTTAACAATTCTATAACTGAGCCCCTAAGAATACATGTGGTGTAAGTCATTTTTTCTCATTCTGAGATAATTAGAGGTAAAGTTAGATCCATATAGAAAACTCACCGATTTTTCTGATATTTTCAAAATAATTAGGTGCATACATAAAGGTTCAACTTAACTTATGAACTAATCAAAATTAGAAAATATAAAAAACTTATCTAGTTAAGAATTTATTTTTACAATTATTTGTATTATTTGATGACTTAGACCATTTGTGCTGTGAACAATTTTTAGAATTAGGCAGTTAAATAACTCAAAAGCTGTTTGTGTATGTTAGGTAAATTTTTAATGGTTAATTAAAGATCAAAAAACTTATTTATGTTAAATTTAACGCTATTTATGTTAAATTTAAATCTCCCTAACTTGACACGCATTACATGGCCATTGTCACTCCCATCACTTTGAAAGACTAAACAAAGTTATTTTTCATAGTAGCACTGTAACTTCAATAGAGATTTATTATCACTAACGCTAAACAAGATTTTAAAAATAACTAATGACAAAAAGGAAAATCTAATGTGTTAAAAGACACAACCAAAAAAAATGTAAGCAACATAAAACACAAAACCCAACTTTATCACATGAAATAGTTTGCACTATCCCCTGAAATGGAATTTGTTATTGTTCATTATTCCCGCCTAAAATATTATTATTATTATTATTATTATTATTATTATTATTATTATTATTATTATTATTATTATTATTATTACTATTAGCACCACGTCCTACTACCCGTTCGGGTTATACGCACTTACGCAATGGTAGGGTGATTGTGAGATGAAATGGAGGACCTACAGTTTAACGTGGAATCCGAACCATGGTGGAGGCCTGGCATTCCTCACATTCACAAGTTGTGATTAATACACATCTTGTCAGAGGAGGTAAAGGAAGGGTTTGGCAATCAGCCGCCTAAAATAAAAATTACAGTTAGCAAACAGTTATAATGAAACAATATAAGTTGCATTAGTAATAAGCAATGCCTAATGGATTATTTTTAACTAGGCCCTAAAAAAGATTTAAGCAACATAAAAACATAACCCAAATTATTTATATAAAATCATTTTCAATATCTACTTAATTGTATTATCTTAACTTCATTGGAGGTTGTTTCACTTTCTGGATCATACTCGGAGCCAGATGATGAATTGATTAATTCATTTTCGACCGTAGAATCACTAAGTGTGGTTATTATAACTTAGAAATTTGAACCAGACCATCTAAATTCCAAAGCACATCATGACTTACAACACTTGTTCTGTCAACAAACGCGTTGGTGTGTTAACAAGCTCAAATATTTAGTGTAATCTAGCGGCAAACATATAAAGTATGACCTACACCACTTTACCAGTTGACAGAATGAATAATTCTTCACATGCTTACATTGTTAACTCAAATATGAAAAAAGTGACTTACACCACTTGTATTCTCAGGGGCTCAACTATAAGCTATAACATTGACTTATTGCTTTCACATCATTACAGTTTACGAGTTGTAAGGGGTCAAACTTGCTATTTAATGCTTATCATATACCATCGCTAAGCCAACGTAATTAATATATGGGGCTGAAATTTAGTACAACTATACATGCATATGAAGTGTACACATTGAAATATTTATAATGCCTCAAATAACTATTTTTTTAAATGTTAATGCATTTTAATTTTGTTACAATTGCATGATTTTTTAATCATATTCTAACACTGTTCTTTTTACAGCCCGATTATTTAATTTGATTTCATTTTGTAGTAGTACACAATGTCGTTATTTAAAATTAATTTGTTTTTTAACCTAACTCCACTCTCTAATTTTATTAATATGTCCAAATTGATCATTGCAAATTTAGATGTGAAATGTATATTTGATTACATTTATTTTTTTGGTTGTCTGTACCGATTGTAAAGAAAACACCATCTAGAAACACATAATATGGTATATTAAGGAGGAGTAACAGATATTATAATTAATGACACCCAGGAGGAAAATAGGACTCTGGCTTCCTTATCTGTTCAGCGTTGCCAGAATGGGCTGAGATATTGCTACTTGCTATCTTTTCAAAGATAGCCCCATATTATGCTAAATATTTAGCCAAATTACAGTAATACTTTTTGTCGAATGAACTTGATAAACTTTGACCACAAGTAGGCTTAATATTATTTTATACGGAAAGATATAAGTAAAAAATACTAATAAAATATATCCTATGTAAAAGTAGACTTTTATTATAATAATTCTGTTAATGTCACGAAGAAAATAAATGAAAATTTGTCTCAATCACGATCATCTAGGCGCCAAAGAATCGCTAAAAAAATTGTAGGTGATTTGATCACACAAGACACTATTTCACAGACGAGTGCAGACTGTTTGGACTTAAACATTTGTCAAGATACAAAATTATATCCACTACCAGGCTTATCAACTTTACAAAAAATGGGCATCTAATCTTGTAATTCGACGAGGCATAATAAAGGTTGTGATGTGTTATCTCAAAATTGCCAGCGAAGATAAATAAACACATGAAAAAGTTGTTCTTCAATATGATGAAGTAGAAATTAGAAAGGTTTATGAATATGACCAATATTTTGAACAGATTTTGGGCCCATATCCCCAAATGCAAGTGATAATGGTCAGAGGTCTAAGTAAGAATATTATGATACTCAAAGGACCTAGGTATCTCAGGGGGTGAGCGGGGAAAGGTATTATTTTTTTCTTATAGCCCCTCTATCATGTATGCAGTTTTCAGGACAGTGGTATCTCCGGGGGTAGCAGCGTGGGATGGTTCGGGAGGGGGGATGATGAATTGGGAGGGGCCGGCGACTGACGCGCGGATGTTCTCAGAGGGGGTTGGGTGCAGGGGTGTTGAATACGCTTGAGGGGATATATTTATTCACGCATCATTGATCCTTAAGGTTGACAGATGTGTTTCTGAGCATTCATTACAATCACGCAAGAGTAAACAGGGCCTCATTGAAATTGTATGGGATGGTGTTAAGGACATTTGTGTATGTTCTCTTTATTCTCTCGTACGCGCATGGTGCCTTAATACCCTCTCAGTCTCAATCATGTTGTTACTCGTCGTTACAGTCGTTACTCTACCGACACAAGTGCCATTGATTCTGGATGAAACCGAGCGGTAATAATCTTTAGGACATGTTTGCATTTACGACGCAGGAATTATTAATCCTGGAGGTTAACATATGGGTTCAGGGATTGTAATAATCTTAAAAGGATATTTCCTCTCTTCTCTGCTAAAAGAATGTATATATTTAATCGTATCGTCGAAACAACCCTGCTACGGCTGAATTGGTTCGCACGCAGATGGGACATGAGCTTCACGTGGACATCTGGGTGAAATGAACTATGACGTTTCCAAGCCATTTTACTTCATCCAGAGAAGATTACGATTTCACACACATGCACACATGATAATCTGACTCATTCTGAGTCGAGCGCATAGTATAGAGCTAACCCCTCTAGGTAAAATCATTAGCTTCCATCTACAATCTAAAGATTATCAACCATGTATAGCGAATACGCAGCCATCTTGTTAAGCCCAGTAGGATCTAGCGAGATCGTACCAAGAAAGTTAACAGATTTAGATGTCGGTCGCGGTTACCGCATAACAAGTATAAAAGCGTTGAACACTCACTTCGGTCGGCGAGTCCTCACGGTTTTGGGTGGGAAGTACAATGTGTTGTTGCCTAGCCGTTTCTCGCTGCTTACTGACGCGCAGGTAGAAGACATCGCCAAGGCAGAGTTGCTGCTCGTATACAAGGGTATCTCCAAGATTAGCAAGATGGCCATCTTGACCTTTGAGGGCAAGTGTGCATTCAAATTTGCTTGGTTATACAATGTATGTGCATGTGTGTGGAAGCGAACTTATGTAATATTTTCTTGTATTTTACTACTCTTAATTTAAAACCAAATTAAAAAATTTATAGTTTTTTAAAAACCTAGTCTTTATATTTTTGTAAATGGTCTTATATCGTTTACCAGTCTTAAATATTTAAAAGAGTTATGGCATATACGAAATAAATGTTATAAAGTTTTAAGATTTAAACTTCTATACAATATTTGAATGGTTCGCGAGCTAATATTCAGAAAAATATTTATCACAAAATTAAATTAATTATTTTTCTCTTGTATCCAAATCTTTAAAGTTCAAACACCTCTACAATATTTGAATTTTATGATAAGATACTAGCGTTTTCAAAAAAATTTAACTCTATAGGAGTCAAATATGATTTAGATGTTAAAAATAGGATCAATTATTTTTCTCTTGTACCCAAAAGGGTAAGTGTACATAGGTAGCCCAAATTTTTAAATCATTCAAATTTGCTTGATTAAAAAATGTGTTTGTGTGTGTGTGTTTGTGTGTGCATATGTATGCGTGTAGGGAAACGAGTTTACGTAATATTTTCTTGTATCGTTTTACAGTTCTTAATTTACAACCAAATTATTCGAAATGTTATAGTTTAAAAACCCCATTCTTCATTATTAAATATCCTTATATCGTTTACAGATCTTAATTATTTTAAAAAGGTTATGTCATATATGAACTAAATGTTATAAAGCTTTACGGTTTAAACTTCTCTACAATATTTGAATTGCCTGCTTGATAATATTAAAAAATTTATCACAAAATTTTGATTAATTATTTTTCTCTTATATCCAAAGCTTTATGGTTCAAACACCCTTAAAGTATTTTAATTGTGTACATGCTAAGATACTAACGCTTTTAAAAAAGTCACTCTATAAGAATAAAATATGAATAAAATATTAAAAAATAAGATTAATAATTATTTCTCTTGAATAAAAAAAAGGGAGTTAAATCTTTATGGTTCAAACACCTCTACAATATTTGAATTGCTCGCGAGCTAAGATACTAGCGCTTTTTTTACTTCAATGTCTGTATATCATAGCTTCATGTTCTGACATCTGTAAGCTAACTACGTGCTTCTGTTTTTAACTGTTTCGGAATCACTCGATGAAATCCTAAAGCAGGCCATGCAGAAATGAAGGGATTAATGCGTGGAGGGTAATTTTTTAGATGCCTGCTGAACATAGTGCGACCTTAGAATCATGTTGGGACCTCTAGCAAAACGGGCTTTCCTGTCATCTCCTATTATCTTAACCCGGCAGACTAACGGGACTAAGGTGTATACCCTCGATGAATTAACCTATAATGAGCCACTGTTAATTAAATACCTGAGACATGATATCGCTCATCATGATGGGGAAGTATTTAATGCTTACATAGAACATATACCTGGATTGATTAAGACCTCGACAGTACTGATACTGGGACAGGACTATATAGATGCACAGATACAAAGACTTATGGCCTTGTCACAAAACCTAGGTATAGGATTTACATAGTTTAGACAATCCCTGGAGCAGCTAGGACTCTATCAAACTTATTGAACAGGCGTACATCCGATGCATAAAGATGTATTCTATTACCAATGAACTACCCTTTAAGGATCCTGTACAGTTTATCGTTGCGTGCGGAGATATTTACGCGAAGATGGTAGTAGAATCATTAGGAAATAACTTGATAAAGGTAAATTGCAGCCTCATCTGCGAGTTTAGGCATCCTACCGAAGGTAGAATTGAAAGAAGTTATTTCAACTCGACGCTATGAGATATATTTGTTCCAACAATCTTGGAGGAGATATAAGAAAATAACGTGATCATTCCGCTTCTTGCTCAGATTGAGGCCTTCGTCTCTAGAGATTCGGGATGGATATATGACGGCACGTTGGAAATGAGAAGAATCAATGTCTCGAAAAACTTAGCTTTCTCGATCGAGGCTCGGGTTCAAATCCCTGAAGTTATGGCCAAACGTAGAGCATTGATAAACAAACAATCCGAAGAGGAGCTTTGGTTCCCCGTATCTGTATTGACGTGCCTCTTTGAACCGATGAGAAGACCGCAACGTTTTTAGTCATATCCTAATTTTCGAGACGTGCTGAAACCTTAGGAATTCCGTTACCGTTCGAAATGAGTTATATTGAACGTTTCGAAAGGCTTAACGATATACAATTTAATGTGTACAGCGCAAAACACAATGTAAGTGACACTTATATTGACACTTCCGACAACTCTAAAACACTAGTGATTGTTCCTGTACAGGTTAATGCTAAGGAACGGGCCAGAAATATTCATTTATTCATAATAAGAGTGCATGGAACGGAAACTTATCATTTCAGCGGAATCAAAAATCTATCTCGGTTAACCCTCCGTTGGTAGAGCCTCGTCTCGTAACGCCGTTGATCGAGGGTGAGCGCCGTGCTCACCGTCAATCTGTGAACGTCCTATTCTTGTTATATTCATATCATTTCAGAATTTGTGGATCCTTTTTAATTTATTTTTGTACTTTTTTAATTGAGATGTTTTCATTTGTAATTTTTATTAAAAAATTTAACGATCCACAAAAATTACAAAATAAAAATATAAAAAAATCTCACCAATTGTAGAAAATCACAAACTAGGTAAATAATTAACATCTTATACACAATTATTATAGGATACTACACTTTAAAGGCCAAGTACTCGCAATTTTAGAACATATTAAATTATATTACTTAGAATAAATAATAAAATTCTTATACAAGAAGAAACTAAATTGAACTAAAAAAGGACAAATATTGAAGCTTAGTGAATACGTTAAGTGTTAATGAATCCTAATAGTTTTTCAACGTGAATCACTGAGCTTTGTTTACTCTAGTTTTTAGTCACTATTCTCAGAGTGTACGTCTGCATTTCCATGGCAGTTCTGGCAAATAGTGATTGTATGCTCACCACAGATAGGGAACTGGCAACTGGCATATCTAGATGCTGTTTTACGATTCTTCTTTTTTGGACAGTAACCACACTTGACCCTTCCTTGGCCCGCTTGGGGTAATGCTGCTAGTTCATTTTGTGGTAAGTGAAGATGCTGGTGAATTTTCGTTCGAAGATCTGTGTGAATACCGCTGATTGAAGCTCTTCTAGTCATATAATTGTTGACTAGACTAAGCCTAAAATTTTTAGAAACTTCCTTCGGGAAATATTTTCTCCCGTGTTGCTTCAGAAAATGATTTGGGCGTTGATTGCACCGACATCAAGCAACGTGAAAAATATTCGAAGAGGCCACCTGTAGCAGACCCTTGCCACAGTATATTGGGCTATTAACTTATCTACTACGTCTACACCACCCTTTGTAAGGTTGTAGAAGGTAATAGCACTTGGTTTCCTCAAGTCACCTGTAGTTTTGTCAATGTCATCGGAATCATGCATCGTTGAAATGAGTATTACATTTCTGTACTTTTTTGGTACATAAGACACTAATAAGGCATCTTCACCAAAAGCAAACAAACTTGAATTTTCTGGTCTTCTTCGAGAGTTCACAACTTCAGGTGGAATTTCTTGTTTATTTTTTCTTATTGTACCCACCACGGTTAAATTTTGTTGTCTAACAAGTTCGTTCACAATACCGACCGAAGTGAACCAGTTGTCTAATGTTATGTTACGTCCACTGAATCTAATTGGTTCTATCAACCTTTTTACAATACTAGTTGGTATATTATCAGAGATAAATGGACCATCTGGTTGAATACCAACATATACTTCCATTTTCAATGTGTAAAACATCCGCGAATCTACCAATGAAAATATCTTGAGCCCATATTTTGCCGGCTTTTAAGGAATGTACTGCCTAAAACTACACTGCCCACGAAATGACTCCAGCATCTCATCAATTGTAACATATTCACCAACTGAATAATGGTCTTTACAGCGCTGGACGAAATTCTCGAATGATTCCCTGATAGGAGCTAATTTATCGATGGATTTTCTTGCGGATCTTGTTTCTGCATCATCAAAACAAAGAGCCCTTAGCAACAAATAAAATCTTCTGTACGACATCACTAGACGAAAAATTGCAGGGGCTGTTGGGTCATTCACCCATAAATCTTGTACAATAAGATGAGATGATTTCATTTTCCCAGCCAAGTACAACAAACCTATTAGAGCTTTAATTTCGTCAATGTTGCTATCCACAACATCACTTTCTCGCGTATAGTTAGTTCTTAATTTACGTAGACGATCATTTGTGTAACGCACTATGTCTTCTAATATATTATCTGGAAAAAAAAAGACGCCAAGATTCATAAACAGTTTTAGCGTGTTGAGCAGTTCTCTTAACTTCAGGAGGATGTATGACTATGTTTCTTTGTCTCCGGCGTCTACTGGCAGGTGGGGGATGAACGTTCCACAAAGTGACATTATCACGCCCAATATAATGTGGTCCGGAACTTTCGGGTTGATCTTGACCTATGTCATCCCAGACACTTCAGAATTACTGTCATGTTCACTGTTGGCTGGTTGCTCTGCGTCTGAATCTTCGGACTCATCTTCATTAAGTGAAATATTGAGGTCTTCGTCCGAGTCATCTAACAGCCATTGGTTAATTTGATCTTCCTGATCCATTTTCAAACAAAAAATCACCGTAAATAATAAAAAATAAAAATATACTATAGTAAGATTTTAAGATTAAATAATAACACGATTGGTCGAGGGTGAGCGCCACGCTCACTAATATGACAACGTTCACAGAATGACGGTATGACAAAGACTGTAGGTCTCGCGTCATCTTATCTTAACTATGCCCCACCCTAAACATTCCAACAGGCAGCTATACTGGGATTCATTGTTCCTACACTGTTTCATCGCAAATGCCAGACGAATAAAAAAAGTAGTGAGCGCTTCGCTCACCCCTCGACCAACGAAGGATTAATAAACCCGTAACTAACATTAACATCTATGAGAGGACGTAGGTACTTTTGCGATCGATGTCTGACCGATTTCCTATCCAAAAACAAACTTGCAAAGCATAAAGATACGTGCATAAAATTTGGTGCGGTAAGGAGTACATTCCCTCAGGAGAGGATAAATTCCTCCCATTCTCACAGTATAAACAGCAGGATAAAAAAGGATTTATCGTATATGCGGACCTGGAGAGCTTACTCCTGCCGATAGAGACGTGCGATCCCGACACGAAATTTTCTTATACTAAGAATGTACAGCATCATGTCGCTTATTCTGTAGGTATGTACACTAAATGTAATCTCAACGATTTTCTCTCATAGTACCGCCGCTTCAGGGGAGGAGATTGTACAGATCAATTAGTCAAGGTGCTCGTAAATACGGCAAGGCGCGTACTAGACTACTATAGTACTATCTTACCGATGACGCCACTATCACCCGCTCAAAGAGATGCCCATAATATGGCTTCTCATTGCCATATATGTGAAAAACCTTACGAGAATAAAGATATTCGTATTATGGCTTATTGCAACTTTACGGGACTTTATCGTGGGAGCAGTCATACGGGATGCAATATTAATTACAAGAACCCGAACAACCTGAGCGTAGTAATCCATAACGTGCGTTGCTAGGAAAATGTTTTCCTTCTTGAATCGCTTGTTGAACGTAGAGAGACTGATCCGTTCACGAGAGAGAGCGTTCTCGTCAATCCGGGAAAAGTCAAGGTTATTGGAAAGACTATGGGGAGATTCAAAGTGATCATGAAATATATTCGAAATTGGCTTCGAGGGATCACAATTAAAACTAAGGACAGTTTCAGCTTTCTATGTATGGTTCCTAGTCTTGCGTACCAGGCTCTATTGAGAATAACCAGGTAACGGCTCGAATTGATCGATGATGTCGACATACATCAATTCATCGAGTGAGCTATCTGAGGAGGGGTATGTTTTGTGTCCAGTCGTCACTCTTTGGCGAATAATCCGTTTATGGAGTCATTCGACCATTCCAAGCCCGAGTCCTACCTCGTTTATCTAGACGTGAATGGACTATATTCATATAGCATGTCCTCACTACCCTATGAATGGTTCAGGTGGATCGATGATGATGAAATCGGCCGATTGCATGTGCGAAAGGTAAAGAACGATGCTGAGACGGGGTATACAAGGCATGTCCAGTAATTAAGAGTACTTGTTTCCCTCTCGTGCTGTGAGACATTTTTTCCAGGGTTGGTAACACTGAGTGGTAGTGGGGGTTCTTATGAACACAACGAGCACAGGCGCTCCTCGTTAGTATGAAAACTCGCCTTGTAGTGTCCCTTTGTGTGAAATATGTCGATAAGAAATCCCGCCAAGTGTGAGGTGCGCGCTGTCATCAGGTTCTTTCTCGCTGAAAGAAAAACACCGACAGAAATTTTTTCACGGATCAAAATTGTTTATAGCGAAGGTGCTATGAACCGAACGAACGTGTTTAAGTGGTGTCGTGAGCTTAATGAAGGCAGAATGAGTGTTAATGACGATCAGAGGTGTGGAAGACATTTCATTTTGACCGATGAGTTGGTGCAAAAAATCGAGAAAACTGTTCGTGAAGACCGCCGATTGACAGTGGATGAAATTTCTGCGATTTTCCACAACTCTCCAGATCTCTCTTACACGAAACAATTACAGAAACTCTGGGATTCCAAAAATTGTGCGCAGGATGGGTCCCAAAACAACTGACAGAGCAGCACAAAGTGAATCGGGTCGTTAGCGCTCGCGAGTTCCCTGAGCGATTTGAATTGGAAGGTGAGGATTTTATGAGCTCGATTGTGACTGGAGATGAAACCTGGGTGGCTCATTACACTCCTGAGACAGTCATCACAGTGGCGGCAAAGCAGTTCCCCATCTTCCAAAAAATTCAAAACCTCAATTTCGGGCAAAAAAACCATGGCCAATATGTTTTGGGACCAAAAAGGGATCATTTTGATCGAATTTCTGCCTCATAGGGAGATGATTAATGCAGCACGATACTGTGAGACCCTAAAAAAGCTCAAGAGAGAAATTCAAAACAAACGGAGGGGAATGTTGACGAAGGGAGTGCGCTTTTTGCACGACAGTGCCCGCCCGCACACGGCCAACGCCACCAAGGCACTTTTGGACTCATTCGGTTGGGACATTTGAACCACCCCGCATAATCCCCTGACTTGGTGCCTACAGACTTTAATCTTTTCACCTCCCTGAAGACTCACATGGGTGGAAAAACAAATTTAACTTACGAGGAGGTGAAACAAGTGGTCCTGAACTGGAAGAAGGAGATGGCGGGAGAATTCTTTTAGGAGGGCATCAAAAAGCTTGTACCACGGCTCACAACCTACATAGAACGTGAAGGCGACTACGTGGAGAAATTACTGACATATTTACCAACAAAATCATGTAGTTTTGTTTTAAATACAGTTTTGTTAAATATAGAAAATCGAGTACTCTTACTTTCTGGACGTGCCTTGTATCTTGCAGGTAAATCTCGAATATCATAGAGATGAACACGATGCTCATTCCAACTTGCCCTTCTGTCCCGAGAAAGGGATTTCAACCGTGGGGAAACACGAGAGATTGTCAACGACTTTAGCTGATAAGACTGGGTATGTCATTCACTACCGTCATCTAAAGCTAAGTTTAGCGAATGGATTGAAATTGACAAGATTCCACAGGGTTCTCAGTTTCAAGCAATCACCATGGATGGCTCCGTATATCACGCTGAACGCGGAGATGAGGAGTAAAGCGAGAAATCAGTTTGAAAACATGTTTTTCAAACTGATGAATAATGCCGCATTCAGTCATCTTATATACAACAAGCGGGCCTACCGTACGATAAAGATCGCTACCAGGTGGGGAGGGAATTTTGGAGCGAGTAACCTCATAGCCAGTCCAAATTTAAGAACCGTACGATCGGGTCGAAAACCTGGTCATCATCGAGATGGAACCGCAGGAGATTTACTTCGATATGCCGATCAATACAAGGTTCACCATATTGGAAATCTTGAAGGTAGTCATGTATGGTCTACATTACCAAATTATGGTTCCCGCCTTCCCACAAGGCGCGTTAAAACTCCAGTACCCAGATACGGACTGACTCCTCTATTGCATTACTCTCAAGGATGCGTTCCAGTGACTTCCCGTTAGATAATGACTACCTGGACACCTCTACCTACGGAGAAGACAATGTTTACGGGTGCCTCTAGTAAATAAAGGGGTGCTTGGTAAACTAAATACAAGTCTCGAGGTTGGATCATTACCTAGTTCATAGGTTTACGTCCTAAACTCTATTCGTTCGCAGAACAAGGAGATGGAGAGACGCTCAAAGCTAAAGGGGTCAAGATTAGCGCGTTAAGAATGCTTTTGTTAGAGGTCTATCACAATTGTTTGACCAGTGAGACGATAGTCCTGTGAGAGGCTCGTTCAATAAGTGCTGTAGGATTCAAATTTTACACTCAAAAATTTAATTGGGTCGCCCTCTGCTCTATCGACGATAAGATATATATAGTACCCAGTACAGTCAATACTCTACCGTGGTATCATTACTCTATAAGTGAACAGGCATCTACTTCCTCTCAACTGTGAAGATAGAGACATCGATTCGTACTACCCTCCATCTCTATGAAGAAGAAGTGTGTCTATAAACATATAGTGTAAGTGTAAGTGATTAAGGAAACATTAACACAGTGCGTCTAAAGTCATATAATTAAGAGAATATTAATGTAACTATGTAACGATATATATTCATGATTAAGTGAAACTTTTACATGATCTGCAACTTTTTCCCTATTATCTAAAGAAGAAGATAAAAAATTGAATGTAGTGCGTCTAAAGACTTGAGAAAAAAATAATGTTGCGGCGCATATTCATGATTAGGAATTTTTTAAAGTTCTGTAACTTTATCATTATTAACTGAAGAAGAAAAAATAGTAATTTAGTATGTATATTTAAAAGAGTATATCATTATATTCATTGAATAGAATTATTACAAAGGTATTGTGTTTTTATTATTTCTTTCCAAAAGAAAAACAAAGTAATAATTATTAATTCTTTTTATTTAAAAAGTTTGATTCATTCTTAAACTTATACTCTAATTGATTAAATACATTTATTTCCAAAGATTAAAATGTTTGATACATTCCTAGATTTATACTCTAATTTATTAAATACATCTCTTTCTAAAGAACACAAGGTAATAATCGTTAAAAAACACATGGTTGATACGTTCTAAATACATGAAAAACTTAAGGAGTATCCAAGAAGGATCAATGAAAAAGTTAACAAAACCATTTCGATCTACTGTCTTGGGCTTAAATTGCCCTTTTAAATACAATTCCTTCATCTAATACACGAACAGTATCTTTTCATGCACCCTTTACATTGTAAGTATATTCAAGTTTAGAAAAAAGCCGATACTGTCAGAATGGTTAAGTGTATACACCATGGTTGCTACCTCCAGACCACCTTCTTCCCAGTCGGCTGGACAGTCGTTCTTCAAGCATCGATGCTGGATGAAGATTTTCAAAAGGGTAAGGAGGTCGACACCAAGAAACTGGCACTAGTTACTGTAGATAAAACGGTCTGTGTATTCCTTTACACATCCTTCGACTCGTATCGTAGCTTCTTCTTCTTCGTAAAGTCCTTGACCACTTCCTCAAAAGTTTTATTTTTCTTTCCGACCGTTTAGAATCGTCAGTAGTTTTCTTATTTCTGAACATGTCAACCTCGTCTTGACAACAGAAACATGATTACTTATCGAAATCGAAGTATTGTTTGTACTCGTTTATCAAGACTATGATATGAAGCAGTGTGGGAATGACTGAACTCTTATCGTTCTGTATCGCACTCTTGGCCAGATCGCAAACTTTTGTCCGATCAGACTTAAAACTCTTAAACCATTCATGGAGTAAACGGACATTTTCTGTAGCTCACGAGTAGGTGGTACCGGAATGAGTGGAACACTTGTTTACGTTGTACAGATTTTTAAGCTTACTCAGAGAAGGACAATTGAGATCGCCTAGTTCGTAAAAGTCGTACTTGTCACAATCGACACCGATGACACTCTGTAGCCAAGTCACTTTCTCAGTTCCTTTATTATAGATCGATGGTTGTGACGTGTACCGCTCTAGATAAGAAATTATGATAGAACGAAGATTTGAGTACTGTACTTCTCCATCGTACCAAGACAGTCCGTGATAATAATCGGTTACCCAATTTACATTCTTCCTACTCGATGCGGAGACGATGTCGATCTGGAACGGAGGAAGAAACTTGTAGTTTGCTTCGTCAAAATACTCGAGGTATAGAACGCCCACCCCCTTGAAGATGAATACTCGCTCCTCGCTCCAGTATCCTAGCACGTCGCTCAACATTCTGCCCAATACGAGAACAATGATGCCCCATTTATGATTTCATCTTCCTGACGTCGCTGCTTGAAGGGTTATAGCGGACCACTGTCGTGTATAATGAGACAAAAACGCCTTGGTGTTTGCTGGGATATTTTCCCCTGTCTCAAACGTTATACGACACGTTACCATACCGTCCATGAGAGTATATTCCTGTCGGCTGCCATCGAACACGATGATATGGGTGCGTGAGACTTGAAATAGGAAGGGTCAAGAAAGGTAAAGAGGTGGTCGCTCCGTAATACGAAGTCTAGAAATTACCCTAGTTTTCGTATAATTTCGAGAAGGAATCTTGTTTAAAGTCCAAGTTCATATCCTCGTAAGGGTACATGATAGAATTTAGGTAGAGTTTAGCATTACCTAAATTACAATGATCGAAAATGCTTCTATCTGCAGGCGTCGTATTGTTGCGCCCAGTCTGAAGAGCAAAAAAAACGTAGCGAGGTTTTTCCAGCAAAGTGGACGTTTTCACAGTCCAATCATGTTGATTAGAGGTAGGTACGTTAGGGTACTTTTACAATTCCCAAGTACGAAAAGGTAGCTCGATGATCCTTCCACTCTTGATAAAATTAAGCAGGTTGAGACGATTAATATCGTCGGTCTTTATATGCGGTAAAAGCCAAGATATTTAACTTAACTCGATCCTAGAGTGTGTCTCTGCGGCGGGAGGAGGTGCTCTTTTTAAATCTTTGTTGTCGGTGGTCGAACGAACGTGTACCAGTTCTTGTTTTGCATTGATCCGTATTCGAGAATAGTCTTTAACGAATCCTAGTATGAGACGTAAAGGGATGCATACGTCAAAGATGCCTGTTTCTCTGTGCACATGCACACCTTCAAGCCTCCAACCCGCGTTTGAATAATGAGTCTGCCCCCCATTCCATATAGATAGATGATTTTTAAGCCGAGTCGAAATGCCCACATCTCTCGATTAATCAATCTCTACTCCATTGATGTCATAGGCGATTCTTGAGAGTATATGGATAATTCCATTATTAACAATCCTCAAAGTACTTCTGGGTTCCCCCGTATTTATAAGTAGTCGTCCTTTGATATGTAGGAGAGAACGGTAGGGTAGCGAGTACAGTCCTTCTTTTTGAAGAGATATCCTAAGCTCGTTCCCGTTAGCTAACGATTCGGGAATATACGAGGCATATTAATGATACTGGAAACTGGTCAAGGCCATTTAAAAAGCGGCAGGTCTTCAATGTTCAGATTATCCGCGGCATCATCCATTATTTTCGTAACGAGTAACCTAGATATCTTAAATAGAGTTTATTTGCCGGTGTTAACGTTTTAACAGTTCTTCTCTCAATGTTTCGAGAAAGACGACGTCGTATCGTTTTATCTAGTATGAGTCCCATCTCCACCGAATCGTTTCAGATGTAGACGTAACGATATCGTTTCGTCTCTAAAGTTGACGATATCCCTTCGTTCATCGACAAGTCGTACTGCGATAGACCCCATTACTCGTTTCGTTACCGGAAGGTAAATGATATTGTTCGGCGCTTCCACTATCTTATATCCGGGCGGGATGGTCATGCTGAACTCGTGCAAGGTATGCTCAGTTCTCTGTTGACGTAAGCTCCGCTAGCAAGAATGCATTCTATGCTGATCACGTTCACGTAAAGGATATTATCGGTATTGGGAGATATGTGCATCTTCCCCGCAGAAAGAGTGATGGAGTCGAACCCCAGCAGGGATGCAAACGTACCAGTAAGTCAATCATCCTATTGCAAGTGATATAACTCTTTAAATTGCTAGGGTCACCAATGATCAAGAGCTTCACGCTACTCGAGACTTCTCTTCGCAATAATTGGTCTAACGCCTCAAGTTCATAGGTACCTGGAGGCACGGTATACTCTTTACCGTTACAATAAAATTTATTATTACGTTCGTGGTTGTTCGGTATGGAATTGAACGTTGCCAGATTGATCAGTCCGATGAACCATTCTTCTTCACGATTCTCTTCTCCAATCAGGATATGTGGGCAGTAATTCTCCGTCAGATTCGAATTCTGACCCGTGAGTGTAAGCGTCATAGACATGTTTACTAAGATCGAACGTTAGCGCGAGTATTTAAGGAAAGTTGAATAAATATGGCCCCAAAAAACTATTCCATACTCTTGATACCGTGTATGATTATAGGCGATAGGTATTCCCCCGAGATATCGGACTAGTTAGAGCAGCGCTCTTAGATCACCGAAACTGTCAAAGTATTCCACCCGCTCACCGTTTTTCTTATACGCCACCCAATGAGTACCCTTACTGCTATCTTTATCGAGATTGATGATGGCGCTCCCTAACTTCCAAGTTAAACCGCTAGGTAAAAGTTTCCTTACCAATACCCCTCTAAAGAAGGGGTTTTTTACTCGTTAGCGTACTTGCGCATATCCGTTTCAGTAAGGGCACGTTTAGGTAGTCATTTTTCAAGTAAGCTCATAGATACATCCCTTTCCCCATGGCGATAGCCTCGAGCGTACGATTATATCTCTGAGCCTCGTTCAATTGTTTCATATTCTCCTTCGCACTTGTATAGCATTCGTGGTTCCCGCGGCTCCTCCAGCGACGGATTCAAGCGTAGTGATCAGAGGTATTATATGTCTGATTCCACCCTTATTCTTCTGGCGAGTATTAGTAGCACACCGTTTATTAGCACCCTGTTGACGACGGTGACCTTTATTCTTCAAACTGGATACCATCTTTACTTTAGCTTTCATCGTGTTGGCAACAGCCCACGTGGCAGCATTCTAACTCAACATTTGGTTAGGTGCAATTAATCTTTTCCACGCTTTCTCATTAAGCTCATGATTTGCAGTATGACGTCCAGCAAGATCTTTCCCCTAGGAGTTGGCGATATCGTGTTCTTTACAGTAACGATCTAGCTCGTTTATTCCAGGATCAGCTCATTTCAAATGATTTTTCAACTTTGTTCCTGGTCCGCACCACGAACGGCAAATTATTGATAATCTTATCCAACAATCCTCCTCCACTTCTTCGCTTCATGACACGTACTGATTCGTATTTATATAGGCTCGTACATTATATAGTTGAACTAGTCGACACGCGGCTCGAGAAAGAGTCAAACTCTATAACTGTACGCAACAACGACCACGATGTGGGTAGAGCCTTACCTCAGAGACCCGGTACGCTGTTACCTGATAATATCCGTTGTATCATCGGCGGGCCTTTGAATTGCGGTAAAACCAACGCTATGATCAGTCTGTTGGAGGAACCTAACGGTCTACGCTTCAAGAACGTGTACGTTTACTCTAAATCGTTATACCAGCCCAAGTATCAATGATCATCAAAGGTTCTCTCGCTCGTCGAAGGCATGGGCTATTTCCCTTATTTTGACAACGTGGAAACTATCCCGCCATCCGAGGCCAAACCCAACTCTGTATTCATTTTTGACGACGTCGCTTGCAATAAACTGTTTAACATAAGGTTTATTTCAGTATGGGGAGACATAAGGTTATATACTGTTTCTATCTTTGTCAGGTGTATCCGTGCATCTCGAAAAAGATGTTGATAGATAACTTTAACCTTCTTATCCTTTTCAGGATGGACTATACTAACCTTAGACACGTCTATGACGATCACCTGATCACGGATATGACGTTCCAAAAGTTTAAGGAGGTGTGCTTGCTGTGTTGGAAAAAATACAAGTACGATTTTCTAGTGTTGAGCAAAGATCTTAAGATTGATAAAGGACGATATCGCTACGGGTTCGATACCTTTATCTTGCACGAACGACATGAACGCATTCTCAGTAAGCGATAGGGAATCTTGTCGCCCATATCTAAATTCGATCATAATCTCTACAAGTTTAGATCTTTCGTTGATACGGAAGGGAATCTGACTCTAACTTCTCAAGGGTATTATGATGTTATATCAAAGAGGATCGTCAACTTCGAGACGCCCATTGCATCTAAGGATGTCTGTAACAAATCTTATGTCGTTAGGATGGACGCGAGACATATTAACGATCAGATAATCGCTCTCAACGTGGCCAAGGATGCTATAAAACGGCAGATGGACTCGTTGATTAATAATTCGGAGAAGGTTCGAATAAAATATACCAGATTTGAGAAGAGTAGCCGTCAAGGGATGGAGGAAGTGTACAAGTTTTCTTTTCTTCATGAAGGTCGTCTCACCGAGAATAAAACGGTGCTTGACGCCTTAGGTCCAAAGTTGCTAAGGCTAGAGGAATCTTTCGCGATACAACAAACCGTTTACACCTAATTGAACGATATGATGATGAGAGGTATACTATCCGTAAAGGCGAAATAAGCCTATCGATTTTATGATGCGGCCAGCTTAGATTTGGAAAACATAGGTATGCCCTCATTACCTTCGGACGCGGCACCTAAATCTTATGTAGACTCTATGGCTAGTCGCGGTTTTATATTTATCTACTTGGATTCAAAACCTATGAGGAAGGATGCAAGACATTTCGAAATGGCTCTTACGGGTGAACGCGGTTATAAGTACAAGAGGGAAGGGACCGTTTAAACGATGGTCATGAACTTGAAAGGCATTATTTGCTTGATGAATCTTATACCTATCAACTGCACTCTTTCTAGGTGTCCAAAGATGACTCTATATCTTTTATGCCAGAAAAACGCTCAAAGACACCTCAGATTTTACACGTCAGTTTAGGTTTTACTTACGTTTGGATATAATGATCCGTTTCTTCATCTTAAGAGACATTCGCATCTTGCACCATGTCAGTTAAGATCATAGAGGATATCATAAGAACGAGTAAGATTATTAAGCGTAAGTACAAGCAACTACGCGATGCTCGACATGAGTCCGAGTACGTCGCGAAGGAAACCTTCAAACCTATCATGGATCCTCTAAGCAAGATGGCGAAGGCCCTCGCCGAACCCGAACTGAAGGAGTAGGAGAAAGTCTCACCTGAGAGATTGCAGAACAGACATATATTGGAGACTTATCTTTATTCGTCTCAAGCACATTCTGATAGGACCTACGGCGTCCATCATGAAGGTAACTCTATCAAGCTCGAAGATACCCGTATCGTATTCGACGAGAGTGATGGCACAGTACTTCTTAACAATATGTCTGTACCATATACCCGAGGGCTATTAGAATCTGAATGTATACAAGTCCATGCTCGAAGAAACGAACGCGCATCGGTTGAGAAACGACCCGTACGCACGTATCAAGATTCGCGCAGTATCAAAGTATTCGTTAATCATCAAACCTAAGTTTGAGAAGGAGCTAGAGGGTGACGGCTTATACAAGATGGAAACAAGAGGAGGGGACGATTCCAACGAATTGGTCGATCTATTATGACTCTTGCAAGCTTTGACCGGGGCGGGTCATTCCGCACACGAGAACGAGGTCGTTTCTATCATTGAGGAACTAAAAGAGGCCGGAATCATTGTATAAAGACATTAATCCCATCCGTATTTATATCATAATGATGTCTACCGTCAATTGGGAGATTGCCCGTTAACTTCATCGTCCTGCAAGACGACGGATTCCCCGAATACATGTTAGCTTACTAGGGTTGAACGAACTTCTTCAGGCTGATCTGGTGGAGATGATACCCTACTGCAAATCAAATAAGGGATTCAAGTACCTTCTCACCATCATCGACGTGTATTCCAAAAGGGCTTGGGCTACACCTGTCAAGAATAAGATGGGGAAGATTATCATTGCCGCAATGGCTCTACTCGACAAAGTCCTTGACAAAGGTTTACCTCCCGTACGTCATCTCCGAACGGATAATGGAACAGAGCTTTACAACTCTTAATTCAAAACACTCTTGGCAAGAAAGGGGATCAAATACTATTCCACATTCAGCAACGTTTAGGCTAGTGTTATGGAACAATTTAGTCGTACCCTCAAGAACATGATGTGAAGGAGGTTCACGGTTAAATGATCGTATCGATGGATCGATATGATCGATTCGTTTATTGGACTAATACAACCGGATGATACACTCTACCATAAAGATGAAGCCTATAGATATCAAGGACGACAGACTTTCACATATACTCTATTAACGTTTCAATATCTCGGATTCTGTACCTAACATGTTTAAAGTAGGTGATATAGTTTGTATCAGTAAGTATAAGGGGTTTTTCGAAAAGGGTTATACCACAAACTGGTCGTCCGAACTGTTCAAAATACGTAATGTCGTCAAAACTAAACCCAGGATCTTTGTACTCGAAGATATTAAGGATATCACGGGAGGATTCTATAATAAGGAGCTCAGAAAGACTTTGTTTCCTGATGTTTACCTTTTAGAGAAGATAATCATACGTTCCGGAGAAAGAGTATACGTCAAATGGTTAGGGTTTGACTCGACGCACAATTCGTGGATCGATGCGAAGGATATAGTGTAGAAGGGAATGGTAAAACACTCCTCTGACAGGGTTTCCCCCCCTCCATCCCGAGCGTATAAGGCGAGTGCAAGCAGATATTTGTATCACATTCGATATGTTTAGACAGTTGGGTTACCGTCTGGAGGACATGAGCGATATTAAGATCTTGAATGGCAGCTTAGAATACTACATCGAGGAGGTTGACAAGGGCTTCAGCGAGCGCTGCGATTCCTCTATACACTGGCTCGGTCGTAATAAGCCTGGCATGTGGGAAACGAGTCAGTCTATCGAGAGCTGTTCTACATCATGTCCCGTCTACAATCTCAAGGAAGGGGACGAGCCAGAAATTCTCCAGGAGGAAGACGCTTTGTTCACAGTGTTGGACCAGATCAAGCGCGAGGAATACGATCGAGACAAGTGCATCTCTGAACTCGAAAAGTACTGAACCTACAACGTTCATCGACTAGAAGGAAATGAAGTAGTTAGTGAAGTTGAGGACGAGCTGAACATCATCGCTCTAGACTATGTGGGAAGAATCTGTCTTCCGGGTAAAACGTTGGTGCGAGATATAGGCGTCGCTTTAACGCTTCACAGCGAGGTCTGATATATCTAGGCGATGACACGTACGATTTATTCAAGTGGTGAAGTGTGTGTGTGTGTGTGTGTGTGTGTGCAGACTCTACATCATCGTGCTAGTCTGAGTCCATCTTTGGCGCGAGTTATATCTAGACGATGACGGTGAAGCGTATGTGTTTACCGAGAGAGAAAGAGATTTTTTATAATCATTGTGCGCAAGATATGTATGTTTTGTTATACGATGACGTTGAAGCGTATGTGTTGACTGAAGACTATAAACATTGTACGAAATATATGTATGTATTGTTAGACGATAACGGTGAAGCGTATGTGTTGACTGAAAGACAATATATTTTGGGGAAAAAGAGATTTTTTATAATCATTGTACAGAATATATGTATGTTCCGTTATAATCTTAAGAATACACACATTAAATACGAGCTATACTATTTATTTAACCTTAATTCCAAAGTTCATCATCCCATCAAGAAAGATGAGAGAGATAAAGGCAATACTTAGAGCTAGGAGGTTATCCTTTTAAGACTATATCCCGAAAGAAAGAGGTTTATAATAATTACTGTATGGAAGATATGTACCTATGTTTTGTTATAATCTTAAGAAGCTATACTATTTAACCTTAGTTCTTAATTTGAAGATCCTAGTAACAAATATGAAAGAGATTTTATAATAATCACTGTACCGAAAATATGTATGTATTGTTATAATCTTAAGACTATACGCATTTAAAGAAACTATACTATTTAACCTTAGTTCCTATGTTCATGATCCCCCCGTAAGAAATATGAGAGAGAGAGAAAGGCAATACATAGATTTAGAAGCGTATACTTTTAAGACTATATTCTGAAAGAAAGATATGTTATAATAATCACTGTATGGAAGATATATATGTATTTTATAAACTTAAGAATATACGCATTAAAAGAAACTATACTATTTATTATTAGTTCCTAAGCTCATGATACCCGAAAGAAATATGAAAGAGAGAGAGAGAAAGGCAATACTTGGAAGGAGCTTATTAAATGTGTGCATCCTTTTAAGATCACAGAGGGAGGGGGAAGGGTATACTTGAAAACACCCGCCCCTCTCCCCATTCTTCTGAGCAAATCCACGCACGAGTCACCAGCCCCTCACAATTCATTCTCTCCCCGAACCATCCCACGCCGCCACACTCGATCGATAACTCTCTCCACAACCCCGGAGATACCAATGTCCTGAAAACCGCATACATGCTAAAGGGCTATAAGAAAAAAATATAACCTTTCCCCGCTCACCTCCCGAAATACCATGGTCCTTTGAGTATCATAATATTCTTACTGGTCTATTTTCAAACTGGAAATCACCGGTTTTTGTTGATTTTGATTGTAAAATGACGTCAGAAATATTTAATTCAATAATATTATAGCTTAATGAAGCTGGTTACTATGTAATAGCATGTGTATCGGATATTGGAGGAAGCAATGTAGACTTGTGGAAACAGCTGGAAATAACAGTGGATACACCTTGGTTCCCCAATCCAGCACACCCATCAAGGAAAATCCATTTCTTAGCTAACACTCCAAATCTTCTTAAACTTATTCGAAACTGGCTATTTGATTCAGGATTTTATTTATCCAACACAATTCAGGTTGACAAAGCTCCCCTGGATGATTTGCTTGTTCTAGACGACCATGACTTAAAAGTTTGCCACAAACTAAAGAACATTCACGTGCAATGTGAAGGAGCGTAAAGACAAAATGTTTGTTTAGTGGTTCAAACTATATCTAATACAACAGCAAAAGCTTGGAAAAAACAACGAGGGAGCAATAAATCTCACTAACTTTATTAGTATAGTTAATGACAAGTTTGACGTCATGAATAGCTATGTGCCAATAAACATTATCTTACATTTGAAGTGTGCATTTGGTTCATACGAAGATGAACAAAATATATATTTGATTAGAATGTATTAAACAATAGAGGAGATGCGATGTGTTGGCAAGAAGACATTGCAACCATTACAGAAGGGTATTACGTTGTCAAATGATTCAGTGAAATCTCTCTTAAAGGATGTAAGGGATTTGTATGACATGACGTATATTCTAACACATCTATTACTCTTTTTTAGAACCGCGTCTTACCAACCGTTTGGGTTCGCTTAAGTACTATTTACGCTAATGAACTAGAAATTGGAAAGGTTGCATTTAGAGAAAGTGAACTCTCATTTGAGCGGGGAAGGAGAAGGGAAAAACCACCCCAGTTCACCCGACCTAGATTCGAACTTCGATCTTCCCATCCTCGGCAGTCTAGCTCAACATGAATCTGGCGCTTTAGCCAACTGCGCCACCGAGGCAGATATCTATCACTCTGCACTCTTTTTAGAGAGTTAACAATCTTTACAAAGCTGGCTGGCTCTTCTCTATGTACACTTCAACCAAAACAAATATTACAACAGATTGAAAGAAGAAGAAGAACTGCGAGTTCAGCTGGTTTCGGAATTGGGAAGGTTGAATCCACATTTGCGTGGAGGGGGAAGTAAGGAAATATTCCAGCGTTTACATGGAGGCAGAGTAGGGAACCATTTAGTGAGAACTACCAACAGTACACCTCGGCAGGTATTCAAATCTCCAAACTCGCCCAAACATAGATTCGAACACCGATATCTTTCGCCGGGTGCTTCATAACCTGTAGTTGCCAAACCAGAGAGAAGAATATGGTGTTTCAAATTGCTTAAATAGCGAAAAAAATTCAAGTGTAAGTAACGCCACCCTCTTGATTTGTTACACCTACCATTCCTATTATGTGTTCGAAATTTCAGCCCCTTATCTTATATACAAGGGGGTGCTCATTGACTTTGAAATATCTGAATTTTATGAAAAAATCCTTAAAAATAACTAGTCAGAATATTAAGTAAAAAAAGTAAACTATGTATCAAAAGTAAGTTTTTTATTCAAATATAGTATTTAAACACACACAAAATATTATAAACAAAGCAATACTTAAAATAATATTAATTACAGTTCTTTTTTCTCAAACTAAAACTAAGTTCGCTAGCACTTTTTTGAATGTTTCAGTAGAAACGATCTTTCTGTACTGTTCAACGACATGAAGTAAAAATTATTTTTCTTCTTCATTCTTAGTGAGTATCGTATTGTAATCTTCAAATAATTTTACACCCCTCTCCGCAGTGTTGTTAACCACACGCAAATTTCTTATGCAACATTTGCTTTGAAGGTAATCAACATTGTCACCCCAAGTCTCAGGAGGTAATTGCAAGAAAGAGTCCTTGAAGTCTAGAACTGAGAGCGCTTTCAGCGTTCTTTGCGATACAAAGACTTATAACGTGGCTTCCGTGGACAGTTTAGCAGAGTCACCTCGGGAACCGCTGTCAACATCCATTCTTTAAACAATGGCCATTTTCTCGCCATAAGACAGCTTGTCGGAAAACAAGGCAAAGGCAACTAGCTCATCAGACAAGTACCACAAGTAACGCTCTAAGACACCCCTTGCTGCTGCACCTATTTCGGAATCAATGGCTTCGTATGGTTTAAATCTCTTCCAAAGCTGCAAGTCATTAATCGGTGCATCTGCTGCCAAAGGCGCTTCAATCCAAATCTTGGTGTATATGAGTGCACCGAAACTAACAAGTCAAACCATTTGTTTTTCTTCTTTGTTGGTTAGCTTAAATGCTTGTAAATTACTCCTAAAGAGAAAAATCTTCATAGCATACAGCAGTTTTGCCATCAATCGAGCATGATGTATTGGTCCCAGGGCACGCCAATGAATCCTCGTAGGTGGTTTCTTCAGAACAATCATTGTGAGCTCTATTAGATTATTGTAATCATCGCGAACTTGTTTTTCTCCAGCTAAAGCATTCGTAAGACTCTCAAGAGTGTTTTCAGAAAACTGTTCCGCACTAGTATTGGAGTCAAGACAATCGTAGTGCTCTTTTGGAAATGTATCCCAAACATCGCTGAATCTCTTGAATAATGGAATCTTAGGAGAGCTTGATGGCCCAAAGCACAGTGTAAATATTTTTGAAAGCATTATTTCAAACACGTGATGACGACAAGCAAGCCGTAAAATATCACGGCCCGTCTTTGCTTCTAGGAGAGTGCACGCTCCTTTTTTGGCACCGGTGTTAGAGGCAGAAGTGTCAAAACTCATAGCTCGGACTTTATTTGTGACATGCCACTCTTCCATTGTGTTAAAAACATCATCTGACTTGTTTTCCCCCGTTCCTGCAGTAAGTTTGGGCACGCCTAACAGTTTTTTGCAACCATTACCGGAGACAAGAATCGGAAGGCGCTCTACTTTCTTATTACCTGTTATATCAGGCAGTATTTTTCCATCCCAATGTATTACAAGTGGATAAGTCGGGTCGAATGTTTCTTTTATATTCCAATTGAATCCTGTCCTTGCTTTTTTTATTGCACGTCAAATTGTGCTTCGAGAGATTGGGAGTGAAACAAGATTACAACCAATCGCGGCAGACAATGGAATAATCAGTCGCACTGCTTCTCGGTCGGTTATTGTGTTACGATCAAGAGCGCTGGTAACATGTTGTGTAAATATACCACTAGTCGATGGCACGTCACTGGAACTGGTAGCGCTCTATGTCTTTTTTGGTAAAGCAACCACAAAATCATCTTCTTCCTTATCCTTTAAAGGGCTAGCAGCACTAGAAGTGCTACTGAAGCTGAAATCAAGTTCTAGTTCTTGACTTGACACTACCGAAGTTGAAGCATTACTTTTAGCGGCCTTTTCTCTTAATTCTTCAGCTCTTTGTTTTCGTTTTAGAGAACGTTCTTTGGTCTTTTCCAGCTTCTTGTCAATCGATGTCATAATCATCTTACGCTCACCTCTTTGATCAATGAGAATCTCTCTGTCTTCCGCAATTTTGATTGAATTCATGGCGTTTGCATGGGCAATATCAAAAAGTATTTCTAGCTCTTCTGTAAACAAATGCTCTCTATTATTCTGTGCTTACGAATCTATTGTTTTGTTTTTCTTTAAAAGCAGCCAGTTCTTACGAATTTTTATAAGTTTTTCAACGCAGTGATTTGATTGTCCGGTCGGAATACCAGATTTGCTCCACACCTCTATGACTTCTTGAATGAGCAAATGCACAGAATCTTTCACATTTTTTGATTCATTTAATGTGTGGTGATAGCGAAGTAGAACTTTCCGAAGAGTTGGACGTCGGTTGATCCTTACCAATGGCTCAAGATCCCGACATCCAAGTAGAAAAATGTCGTCTTTTTTTCGAGTTGATGAACTCATTTTAATGCACTGATTCACTCACAGTCTAGTATATGATATGTACCAAAGTTTTTTAGGTTTGTCTATAAAACTCTTTAACAGTTGTATTTAAAAGTATATTCAATTAATTTAACACACGAAACTGACCTGTAACAAAAAATCAAGATCAAGTATTTTTCACAAAAATTTCAAAAACAGCACTCGATTGAGTACCCTCTTCAGCTAAAGCTAGACAACTGAGATTATACAATGTTATTGCTATGGATACATGCTACAAATTTACGGGGTGGCCAAACTGAAAAACAAAAAAAAATATTTATGGACAACCCTAGTGCAAAGTGATAGACACACACCTCGGTGGTGCAGTTGGCTAACACGCCAGATTCGTGTTGAGCTAGACTGCCGAGGACGGGTGGATTGAGGTTCGAATCTCGGTCGGGTGAACTGGGGGTGGTTTTCCACTCTCCCTCTACGCGCCAATGAGAGTTCACTTTCTCTAAATGCAACATTTCCAATTCCCAGTCCATTAGCGTAAATAGTTCTTAAGCGATTCCAAACGGTTAGTAAGACGCGCTGCTTAAAAGAGTAATAGATATAAAACTCATGCTATTCTACATGGCCGTGGTTTAGGAGGGTGCTTCGCTGGTACGGTGCCACAGAGGGGACAAGGAACTTCTCCACTTATCGACCCCCTCCCTCCCCTCATCCTACAACCCCCCGCGTCTATATTGCGTGAGGGCGGCTATTAAGTCTTTAATTTATGTCGATACCGTCGGTCATTAAGGGACTCTAGTTTGAGCCCATACCAGAATTTGGAAAGTTTTGTTTTGACTATTTTGTTTGTGTTTTCAGCCTCTCATAGTTAAATAAGTACAGTAACACTAATATTTTATACATCGGTGGTCGCAGGCTACAAGTTGCCAGGCTCACACTAGATTAGCTTGATGGGGGAATAAGTGTAGTAAAGCCCGAACCAGTAGTAAAAAAACGCTGTGGAAAAACAATTGTTTAGAGTCCAATTTTATACAAAGAGACTTTTAGAAAATACAAACTTTTTCAGCCAACATTTATAAAATAATACTACAGTATCGGTGATATTTTATAGGTATTGATAGTATATCAAAATAGGTTGCTGCAGATCATTGTCTTGACGTATTCATACATGAAATTAGACCTAGTGGTTTTTCTAGTTGTTCCTATGAAAATGGGACTGTTTTTCGGTGAGATGGTGCTCAGCTGTCATGTTCATCTCTAGGATTCGGTTCGAATCTCCATGGGGTGCAGTGGGAATAAATCTAGATATTGAGATTTTCGATTTTGTTATTCTTGCATATTGTACCATTTTTTCTACCACTGGGCCTATTTCCCCGATATCCCAAGTACCTATGCGTCACTGCCGCAAACTGCCCACTATTGCTATTATGTCACACGGGAACATTTCATTCAGCAAAGAAACAAAAGGCCAGCAACTATATCATATTTCCCATTTGCTTTATGTTTAACTCCTTAAGGTCGCGTACACACGGATCCACTTATTTCTTATCCTATCTTAACAAACAGTCTAGTTCATCCTTTCATTTTTTTTTTCCTTACGTCCGTCTCATACCTCAACCTCGACTACACTGTCCCATACTTCACTACACCACTTCTCCTCAGAGTGAGCGAGGTGCCATTTAGTGGCTTACCTTCCAATCAAACAGAGGGGTGTGACGAAGACGGTACACACTCTCCCCTTTTACAAAGCAACTTTTCAATAGACAATCAAAAAATTACAAAATGTACTTAAATCCATATAAATACATAGAATTCAAACATAAACAAAAAGCACAAAGAATATTCATGGTGGCCACCTAAATACACAAATTTATAACCAAAATACATATGAATACTTACAGACTAAACCTTAAAACTAAATGCATATCTGACCCGTTTCAACCAACCTCGTCAACGGATCGACCTAAACCAAACAAGCCAAAATATGTCAGAGTCACAAGTTATGTAAACTAAAGGGGGGATCCCCTAACCCGAGGAACCATTTACCCCTCCTTTCAATTCTACTGAGCCGTGGTATGGTTTCAATTGGCTGACGTGAGCTTTCCGAGTGAACCGATCTGACTCCAGCTCCTTTAATTGCACTGTAACAGGTGTAACAAACCGTTCAATAATAGCCGGAGCGGACCACCTAAAGTCAAGTTTATAGGTAACCCCTTCTTCCGCCTTGCTTATGTTATGCAGTTTCCAAACTACCCGGTCCCCTACCTTGTATGGGACTGGCTCCCTACCTTTGTTGTACCGTCTGGATAACGTGTCATGAGCCTTTTTTAGACATTCGAGAGCCTCGGCCCAACGGTGTACTGACGACTGGGCAGGCTTCTAGTCCCAGTCCTCCAGGAATATCTCCCGCTGGAGATTAATCGGTTGTAATGGTTCATACCCAAGTAAGAGGTCGAATGGGATTCTCCCATGGCTCAAATGTTCAGCTGTGTTGAATGCGAGTTGTAGACATCTCAGGTTCGTATCCCACCTCCTATGATTTGCGTGATGATATGTAATAAGCGCGTTTTTCAGGTTCCGGTGGAACCTTTCCACCTAGTACGGGTTGGGGTAGTAAGGAGAAGAAGTAATATGACGAATTCCCCTCGCGAAGAACATGTCCTTAAAAGACCCCAACTGGAACTGACTCCCATTGTCGGATACTATAGTACAAGGTAGTCCCAAATTTCGGAAGATGTTCTTATCCAGAAGTTTCCCTACAGCTTCCGCCGTTGCTCTTCTAGCGGCCATCATCCAAACGTACTTATTAAATCCATCTATTGCTGTCAGAATATGTGTATATCCTGTTTTCGACTGGGGTAGTGGTCCAAAGAAATCGTTAAACATTCTTTGCATGGGAAAGCTTGTTACTTCTGAGCACGACGCGCCATAACTTGTCATTTGGGCTGGTTTGGCACGGGTATAAGTCCCGCAACTCCTTGCGCGTTCCTTTATATCTTGGTTCATACGTTCCCAATAGAACATCTTTCCTATCTTCGCAATTGTTTTCGCTATCTCCAAATGTCCCCCCAGGGGACATTCATGGTAATACCTTATCACGACGTCAGTATGAATCTCCGGGACAGCGACCTTCCAACCCATCATCTCTGAGGGTTTAGTTAACAGGAGTTCTCCCTGAATTTTGAACTTGGCCATTAATTTTCCTTCAGAAAGATCCCTACAAAACTTTCCCAGAATGGGATCATTTTTCTGAGCTAATCTAGTGGACGGAAAGATCTCCAGCATTTGTCCTAATATCCCCAATGGAACCGGGTCCCGTGTTTACTCTCTACCGGCGCCAATATCATCTTCTTCAAACATCCGAGACAGGCCATCCGCAACGCAGTTATTCTTTCCCGGGATATGGACAACTTCGAACCGTAGGGAGGTCAACCTTTCTATACATCTCTCGATCTTCCCTATATGTTTGGTGTGTTTCAGTAACTATGAAAGTGCTTGATTGTCGCAATGAAGATCGAAGTGGTTATGCTCCAGATACGCTCGGAGCTTGTCAGTTCCGAACATCACGGCCAGAGCTTCCAGTTCGTAAGTAGGGTAAAATTTTTCATGATTGTGTAGTATTATACTGGCATAAGCTACCGGTCGCAAACCTCCCACCTCTCTCTGGGCCAATACCGCTCCTAACCCGGTTGACGATGCGTCCATCTGTAATATGAACTTCTGTTTGAAATCCGCCATATTTAGGACTGGTGGTGTTACAAGGTCTTCTTGGAGGCTACGGAAGGCTTCCTTGGTGGTTTATGACCACCTGAGAGGGTTTCCCGTCTTCTTGATCTCGTACAGTGTCCCTGCTTTCGACGAGAAGTTGGGGATAAACCATCCATAAAATCCTACTATTCCTAGGAACTGGGATAATTTGCGTCCCGTTTTGGGTAAAGGAAACTCTTGAATTGCGCGTGTCCTCTCTGGGTTAATAGACAATACCTCAGATGAGATACGGTGTCCCAAAAAGTCAATTTCTGACACCACGAATAGAATTTTTTCGGGATTTACCGTTAACCTTGACTTTCGGAGCCTGGTGAGTACTTCTCTCACGTGTTCCACCCGTTCTTGCCTGTTTTTTAGAGTACACCACAAGGCTGTCTAAATAGTTGAACAAAAAAACGTGCTGAATGTCCCCGAAAATGGTGTTCAAAGGCCGTGTATGTATCTGGGCCCCCGTGGCTAACCCAAACGGGAGGACGTTAAACTCGTACAACCCAACCTGCGAAATGAAGGCAGTCAATGGTCTGGTCGCTTCGGATAGTGGTATCTGGTAATATGCCTTGTTTAGGTCGATAATAGTGTGCACCGCGGCTCCACCCAAGAACAGCAACGTCATCTCTATGGTAGGCATTAGTGTTGCCTCATATTTGATCTTCCTGTTTAATTTTTTATAATCTCTAACTAACCATCCTTCTTTATTTTTCTAGAAATCATAAAGCAAATAGAAGCGTTGGGATTGCTGGAGCGTCGTATTATACCCTTCTGTCCTAAAGATTTTATGTGGTCTTTTAATATCTGAAACTTCGGCCGCGCATAGTAATAAGTTTTGGATCTCACCGGGGTCTGATCGTCTAGTTCAATCGAGTGTGCCATTATGTCGGTACAACCGACACTGTTTGTCACTACGTCAGAAAATTCTTCCTTTAGACTCACCAACTCTACCCTTGTTGAGTCCTCTACCATACTGACCGGCCTCTCTCCCAAGTTACCTATTGTCTCTAATGGGACCCCAAATCCTATCGCAAACGGTAACGTCACCTCCTCTTCGTGAAAATACATCTTCAGTCCCAAATTCTCTATGAATCCCTTCCCTAAAATGGCATCCGTGAGCAACGAGGGAGGTATTAAAAACCAGATGGGCCATGTAAACGGTCCTATCCTTATCGATACTTTGGCCTTTTCTTCGATCTTCAAGGGTTGTCCATTGGCTAATATACATGTTAAGGCACACCTTTCTATCCTCTTCAATAATCCACTCTCTAAGAGTTTGAGGTAGAATTCTCCAGAAAGTACATTATCTCATGCCCCTGTATCCAATAGAGCGGCCGTGAATGTTTTTCCCATACTGACTCTCACGCCGCGTAATATGTTATCTCCCTTTCTCCCAGGAAGCCACTTTGCGCTCCTTGTTTCCTGAACGCAACAAATGTGTGTCTTTCCACCCACTCTTGGCCTCTCGGCTGCCTTTCCCATAAGAACAATTTCTTATCAGGTGATCAGTCGATCCACACTGGTAGCATTTCCTCGGGTAACCCATCGTGTATTCACTCCCGGTTCCCTTGCTTGTTTGGCTTGTAGTACTTGGAGGTCTCCTCCTACCCTTCATGCCAACCCCTTCCCGGGTGACAGTCCCCGGTTTTGGGTGCTGTTGGAACCCTCCTGGTGGCATCCATGGCCTAGTCGGCCCAATTACCCAGTGTTTGTTGGGCGGGACAGGTCCGTTCTTACTTATTTGTTCGGGGTACCTCACACTGTACTGGGAAATATCTCTCTGAGCGAGCTCGAAACGTGTTGCCACATCCTGCAGTTCTTTAACGGAGCAAATCCATGATCGTTTGATGTTTATTTTAATTTCTGGCCTTAAGTTGTTGTAAATTCTGTCTATTCTCTTCGGTGAAGAAAATACTCCATGGCGTCGTCTTAGGGTCTGAATGTCTACCAGATATTTGGCCACACATTCTCATGGTCCCTGTTGTCGTCCTCTGATATCGTCTTCTAATGTCATTTGGTAATTAGAAGAGAAAAAGTTTAGCCTAAAACCCCCTATGATATCGTCCCAGGTTTTCCAGGTGTTTGTGTTGTTCCGGATCCAACTCAGACCTCTCCCTTTGAATAGTTCCGGTAACGCTTCCAACCCCTCTTTGTGTGTGAGCTGATAAATTTCTTTTAGTTCGGTTATCCTTTCGATAAAGACGACTGGTTGTATCTAATCCGTAGACTTGACTTTCCAATCAAGGACGAGATTGAGAACAAACACCAGTCCACTTTTTCCCTCAGTGGGCATCCTGTGTGCCAGACTCTCCGAAACTGGCTCGTCGCAATGGGTTTGGTCAAGTTGTCCGGCTTCCGAACGAGTTGCTCTGAGCGAGCTAGTTCCTGGACTGTTGGTCACCGAATCCCCTTTCCTCGTGGCGTTCGTCCCCGGCTTTACCATGTCTGGTCACCCCAAAGTTTCCTGTCCGCCAAATTCCCTTATGTCCGACTTGTTTTCTTCACTTTTGGACCCTTTATTAGGGATAGGAGACGTGTATGTAATTGAGAACTTTCTTCTAGGAGTTTTGCTCTTTTTCCCTCCAAAGACGGTTCATCAAACCGGGCACGCGTTGCTCTGTCTAGAATGTGCCGAGTCGTAGCTAACCATTTCTTCTCTTGGGAATAACTTGGCTTAGGATTCCCCCTTTGTTTATTATTCTCTTAATATTTCAACCTTACGTAACAGGTGAGGGCCCTCTGTTGTAAACTCAGGGACCAGTTGATCAATACCCCCCCTTCGTTATCTTTTCGATCTACCAATTCCGAAAAATGACATCTCATCTCCACCACCGAATTAGCCGGGGTCCCACCCCTTATTGAAATCTCGTATAACAATTCGTCCTTCACCAGCCGAGTCGGGTCCATCTCGCCGGGACGCTACGCGCCAGCCGGGACAACACTGATCCCAACCGTGTGGTTAACCAAACCCCAGTATTATTGGTTTGGGAGACAAACGTCCTGAAAATTATCTACGCTTTCAGATTGGGCCGAGACCCTCCGAGGTAATATATGATGGAAACCATAACAAAATTATGGTCTTGTTGAAAAAACTTAACACCCCACTCTTATAATCTAAATCGCCTAACGTCAGAAAATCCATGTATATTGCACAACGTGTAGATAACATTTTGACGTAACATGAAAACATAATTTTTTTAATATACCACTCCAACTCGACCCCTTAAGGTCCACGAACTATTATAAAGCCTCCCATCATAACCCGATTTCCACCTTTTGTCATAAAACTCAGTACGCTTAGTTAGGCAAAAGTGTTCTGTAAGTTATCAAAGTTCTTTGAACAAGGCATGAAGCTTCACGCGGCATACAATGTAAACAATTTCCAAACCATACATTACTGACATAATAACCCCTTAACATTCTAATATAATACGCTAAATATCCCAAAGTTCGGAAGTTTATGTATATATATCGCACAACGAAGAAATAATATTGACGTAACCTAAGGTATTGAAAACAAATTTTGATTTCCTACGCCAACTCAAAAAGGTTAATGACCGAGAAAAGCTACCCATAATAAACAGAGTCCCACCTGAAGCTAATAACCAAATCCCAAAATACGTAGTTTGTTAAACAAACGAGCTGAATTTTATCAAATATCCTTGTTGATAAAAGACAGCCACTAACAGCCTATTATTATACATGAAATCCCCTAAGGTACATAATAATATATTATACTATAAAGGAATAACAGTATTAACACTGCAATACAAGTAGTTTGATACCCAAACGTGCTGAAAATCATCAAAGTTCCTTTCAGATGTCGAGAGGACCCACGTAACACACAATGTAAACAATGCCTAAGCTAGATCTTTGTTGACAAAACACAGCCACTAACAGCCTAATATTAAATATGAAATTACCTAAGGTACATAATATATTATACTACAAGGGGACAACGATATCGACTTAACATAAAGGAGACCAAAACTTATTCTAATATGAAACGTCTATTTGAGACAGATAATGTCCATGAGAATAACAAAGTTCTCCCTGGTAAACGGGGTCCCACCTAATCTTAAAACCAAAACCCTAATCAGCTTAGTTTATTAAAGAAGGATGTTCTAAATTATTAAAAAAACCTTAAATAAGTCGAGTCGCTCCACGTGACACACGCTGTAAACAATATTTATACCAGATCTCCGTAGTCGTAAACAATCCGCCAACAACTAAATATTTTACATGAAACTATCCAATTAAAAAAAATATATGTCACTATGGCGAACTAATAATATTGAAGCAACATAAGAGGGACAAAACAAATTTTGATTTACAGCCCCAACTCTAAAGGTTAGTGCCGATATAGAATTATAAAGTCCCCAGAATATTTTTATCATCATTGGCTATCCAAGTCCCACATATTCTATTATAAAGTTAATGATAAACATAATCAAAACTTATTAACAATTGTATAATATAGTACTGACGTTGGCTCTGAAATGAGACTTGGTAGAACATGATTCTTCGCAACTACTAATATTTTCCAACTCGACTAGAACGTAACAATCACTTCCTAAAGTCCTGAGACTTAGTACTGCTATCTAGTAAATCCATTTTGAGTACTAACAACATAGGTTTAGTTAATCAGAGCCAAGTTAAAAGGACTAGCCTAGATAAAATGTAACCGTTTGTATTTTGATAACTGTGGAATCACTCCTACAATTTTCAATAACAAATTGGTTCCCATTGTTTTCATCAATGTTCTCTTTTAGCATGTTCCTTTAACCACAGTCGAGCCGTTCGACACTCTAACTGCTCTTTAAACAACGAGTTGTCCTGGCCCTTCTTCAAAAACGGGCTTCTACACAATATACATTTATGGTCACATCGTCATGATCAAAGTCTCAAAGGGTCGACAAGCAACAACCATTTACCATAGTTATGAAAATGTTTTTCCAGTAAATGTTTCTTTGCACACAGCAGTCCAAGAAAGTAGATCCGGCTCAAAATCAGCTAGCACCGATCATTATATTATTAGAAATAGTACCTCTCCTTTCCCTATTTCTAAAAATAATTACACTAATGATGTTTGAATATGAGTGTAGTTAGCTGTTTTGATGTGGGTCGACCTTCCGGCATCCCCGAATACCTGGAAAGTGGTTAGAACACTCCCAGACCCTCATGTGACGAGACGATTCACTGACCGTTACTATTCTCCAGCCCAAACTTTCTTGTCCCTGCCGATCGTTGTTTCCTTGAGTGGCCAGTCTGGACGTTATTCGACCCCGACCATTGGCTTGCTCCTTGTTGACTTTCGGATCGTAGGATGTCGGGTGCTGTCTCCTCCGCTAGTATCCCATCACCTCACTCGCGAATTTAATTTTTTTTATTAATTAATTTTGATTTTTCCGGCAATTCTCTTTGTCGTTTTGTCACTCGAAAACCACGATCTGTTACCATCTATTGTACTCTTTTTTCTACCACTGCGCACATTTACCCGATATCCCAAGTACCGACGATTCACTGCCGCAAACTGCCCACTCTTGCTAGTACATATCACAGGAACATTTCATTCAGCAAAGAAACAAAAGGCCAGCAACTATATCATATTTCCCATTTGCTTTATGTTTAACTCCTTAAGGTCGCGTACACACGGATCCACTTATTTCTTATCCTATCTTAACACACTGTCTAGTCCAGCCTTTCATTAGTTTTTTACTTTCTCTCTATCTTACAGGTAGAGAAAGTATGGTGATCGTCAAAAAAATCAAACTCGAGATTTTGATGAATCTTGAAATTTCATGACTCCCTGAATCCAAAAAAGCTGTTTTTGAATTTCCGTCTGTCTGTCTGTCTGTACCTCAAACTAGAACCTAAACTATTTTACCGATTGAGCTAAAACTTGATATCTAGGGTTTTCATAGGATTGCCCCGAGGGATTTTTGGAATTGGATATCCACCCCTAAAATTAAGGGTAGTTTACTGAAGGGCAAAAAGTGAAAAAGTCGATTTTCTCAAAATCGGCTCAAACAATTTTGATTAAATTTCATTTATAAACATTAATAAATATTCCAAACAAAATGGCTACTCTCAATATTTCGGCAAAATGGCTTTAAGGTCTCCGGTCTGATGCGTAAATTAACATTTTTTTTATAATAGCTCTTAAACTATTTGAGATATGAAATTACTTAGCATTACATATATGTATATATATTTATAATACAAATATTTTATTCGAAACATATTTTTTTAAATCAATAACTTTCAATCTATACGCAATTATATATGTTTTTTTTAACTTTTTGGACATTAAAGTTTAAGTATTTCAACCGTACAAAAAACTAACCTGAAATGTTGATGGATGTCGACGTCTCATGACACCCCGAACCCTAAAAAATAGTTTTTGCAATGCCGTCTCTCTGTGTGTCTATTAAAACTTAAAATTAAGATTAGTTTTACAAAGGGCGAAAAGAGATAAAATAGGTTTTCTCAAAATTTGTTCAAACGATTTTGATTAAAATTCGTATCTAGGCGTTGATTAATATTATAAATAAACTGACTATTTTCATTTTCCTATGAAAATGATTTTTAGGGTACTTTACGTATCTCCACAACTATTTGAGAATCTAAACAACTTATCATTGCAAAATTGTAGGACTATTAGAAATAAAAAAACTTTTATTTGACATATATTTTTATAAAAGCAACAGTTTCTTAGATATTTGCAAATATATTAATACAATTTTGTGAGCTTTAGTTGTAAACATATACAACTTAAGTCTTAACGCAATAATTCTCCAATGCCATAGAGTAATTAAATATAAGTAAGTATCTAAAAAAGTATGTTATTTTTCCTTAAAACTCTTAGGAGAAATGTTTGCACAGCAATGATCTATCTCCATTTTAGACTCAATAGTCGATATTTATATTTTTTATTGGTCAAAATGTGTAAATGAATAATTAAATATCAATGCGATGACTTGAAGATGTGCAACACCTCACAAAATGTTAAAATTTTAACGAGAAATCGAAATTTTAATACGAAGTGTTGACCCTTGTGGAAGACATTAAACTGTTTGAAATGCTCTTAGGTGGACAAAGATGCGCCTCTTTTCTCATTGATTATATATCATTGTATATTATTTTATGCGTGTTCTTATGTGGAGTGGTGATGATACAATGTACATTATTCCGTTCAGAAATCTTACGAGTTTATAGAAAGAAAGAGAAAGTTTGTGTGGTGCGCCGTACCATTTATTTTCTTTGCGTCCGTCTCATACCTCAACCTCGACTACACTGTCCCATACTTCACTACACCACTTCTTCTCCTCAGAGCGTTCGAGGTGCCGTCTAGCAACACACTTCCAATCAAACAGCCGGGTGTGACGCAAACTGTACAATATATATGTTTTTCTCTTGGGGGCTGGGCCGCCAGTCTGGGCTATCCGTATATTTATATTAATGGAACAGGAATCTATAATAATAAAAGGATGTGTTTGTCTGTGTTTTTTGTTTGTTTGTGATATAATAATAAAAGGAAGTGTTTGTGTTTTTTGTTTGTTTGTGATATATTATTTCGTTAAAGTATAGTTGCGAACATTAAATTCGATATTACTTATGAATTAATGTAAGAGTTATATATTATTATTAGCACCGCTTCTTACTACCCGTTCCAGTTATACGCACTTACGCTAATGTGTAATGGTAGAGTGATTGTATGAAGAAATGAAGGAACTACAGTTTAACGTGGAATCCGATCCACGGTGGAAGCCTGGTATTCCTCACATGACAAAATATAGATGAGAACAATAAATGATTGTTTCTGTTTTTATAAGTTGCTTGAGGAATAAAACTTTTTTTTCACTTTATCCTTGCGTAGCAATCTACCGTCACAATGCATTTTATAATAATTTTTGTATACATGCAACGATGGTTGAATTGTCTAAGGCGTCACTAGACGCCCGTTGACAGAGTGATGGACGTTTGATTTTCTCACTCCAACAAATGCGTTTACACATTCTACCTGGTCTAGAAAAATCTGGTCGACCGGCAAAATGGTGGGGGTTCACTCGAAAGGAAGTACGACCGTTATAACAGACATTAATGGTGCTAAAGATATCGAGGTTTGAATACGGTGTGCACGCCATCTAAATATCAGGCTCATTTAATTCTGGCAGAGGGAAATCGAATCCCTATCGTGTAAACTGTAAATATTTCTCCCTCTGGAATATTTTCTTAATCATCCCATGGCTGATACTTAAATCAGCGCATGTCGACAAACGATACCATACAACCAATTTTAGTAGACTTTTGCGCTGGGGGATAGTGGCCACTAACAAAACATTCTGAGCCCCCATAATCAGAGCTGTGTCAATGCTCTCTAGTTACGACATCACCCGAAAAAAACCATTACCAAATATGGGAGATTACGACATCATTCATGGTCGTGATCTATTCTTGTCTCGACTTGTCTTGTCAAGCCACCAAACTGGGACTGGGTTGCGATGACGTCACCGGAAAACTCATTACCACATAAGGAGGTTGTGACATCGGGAAAACTCATTACCACATAAGGAGGTTGTGACACCGGGAAAACTCATTACCACATAAGGAGGTTGTGACACCGGGAAAACTCATTACCACATAAGGGATGGGGAGGGGTTGCGACACATACTTTGAAGGAGGGGGAGTGAGGGGATGTGAAAGGGGTCTCAAGGCAGGAGAACCATTTCTCACACTACGTCAAATGGTCGTCGGTAAAGGTTCATGCTGCTTGTTCCCTCCCTAGTCTTACGGTGGCAAACAGCTGCCAGCTGGTCAGTGGTCGCATTCTACTCCACGCTGCCGTCAGGAGAGGTTCGTGCTACGTGTTCTTGCGCCCGATGCCGTGGACCACACGCCAATAAATAAAAAATAAACTCCAACGCCCATCTCAATACTACCCTGACATAAAAACAATGGGGACAGAAACAAACAAGTTTGGATAAGAACCAACATATTTGGAACAAGAACCAACATATTTGGAACAAGAACCAACATGTTTGGAACACTGGAATAGGTTGGGGGTTGGGTTCAGGAGAGCGGTGTTGGTCAGAGGGAGGGGGAAAGACAACAGCCAATCAGAGATCGACAACAAAATTACGTAATCACCACAACAACATTACGTAATCAGCACAATACACACTCTATACACGTCGTGGTCAAAGGTCAAGAGTCAAATTGTGCTGATGGGGCCACCTAGGTAGTCTATTTACCCTAATTTTCTTACGAATGAACATATATGACAGCTAGGAAATTCATATCAACCCATATCTACTTTCAAGTATTAATACTGCTACGCGCATGAACAAACACCAGCTAATAGTGTACACACGTTTTCATGGCCAGTCTATATGTGACCGTAATGGCTTAGTATATGAAACGGGGTCGACACGGAATGAAAGTTTATTTTTAAAATATATTTTTTGTAGTGTAGTGGCTGCGTTGTATTGGGTAAATTAATGTAACAGAATATATTAAAATTACTATTCATAATATTGATTTGCTTCTGATATTTAACCCGATTCACGTCACGCGTCTTGGCTACAGAGAGTGGGAGTCAACATATTTATTGTAAACTCTCAATATTAACTGAGGACAAATGTATATGTTATGTAATTTAACTAGCTACTAAAATAAACTGTATAGTATTAGCCCTGGATAGCCAAAGCTATGATGGGAATATTAATTGAGGACAAATGTATATGTTATGTAATTTAATTTGTAATTTGAATGTATGGTTGGGTACCCAGAGAAAAAATTCAGAGAGAGTTAAGAAAGTATTGTGTTGACAGAATAGATGAGAATGGTAATGGTATAGTAGGTCCGTGTTTAGAAAATAAATGTTTATTTGTGTTGAACACATGGTTTAAAAACCAATATATTCACTTGTTTACATGGAAAATTGGCGATTCGAGAACGATGATTGATTTTTTGGTTTATTATGAGATAATTATAAGTTTAGTAAATAATATTATGGCTGTGTGTGGAGCTGAGTGTGGAATGGATCACTTCATAGTGATATCAGTAGATGAATTAGGTAGGAATTTTGTAAGGAAACAGCTTAAGAGTATTAATCAAGTAGAAGTGAGAGGAAAAAAATTGCAGGGTAAAACAGTAAAAGCGCAATATTAAAGATTACTGGGTGAAAATTTAACTTTACAAAAGCAAGAATGGATTGTCAATATCAATTCTAATGATATAAAATGTTGGAACATAATTTTAAAAAAGATGCTGTAGTTGAGTGTGCGAAAGATATTTGTGGATCTGTGGTGGTGGGAAACTTAAAAATAGATGCATGGTGGAATGAACTGTTGAACCAAACTGTGAGGGAAAATAAAGAAGTATACAAACGAATGATTGCTGTGAAGAGTCAAACAAAATGTAAGAGTTTGTGAGACCTATACAAAGAGAAAAATACTAATGAGTAGAAAGTAGTAAAGGAGAGTAAAGAGAAAATGAGATTAAAATATGGAGAAAGAATGCAGAAAGATTTCTAAGGGAATAAGGAGATGTTCTGGAAATGGGTAAAGAAAAAGAAGTAAGGAGAGCAAGGAAAGACCTATGGAATTTAGAATTAACGTTGTGAGACGATCTGGGATGAAAACAATATAATAGAGCGATGGAGGAAGTATTTGAGCAATTGTATGAGGATAACATAGAGAGAGTAGCATAAAATTGGTAAAATGTTATGACGAGTGAAATAATTAAAAAGGATGAGGTGTTAAAAGTTATGAGAGTATTAAATAATGGCAAATGTTCTGTCGTAGATGAGATTACAATTGAAATGCTTAAACGTGGGGCATAGTACTACTTGCCAGATTGTGTGAGTTGTTCATTGTAGGTTTTAATATTTAGAATGTTGCTAATTACTGGAATAATGATGTCATTCTTACTTTGTACAAAGGCAAAAGCAGTACGAGTGAATGTAAGAATTATAGAGTAATTAGTTTGTTGATTATTCCAGGCAAAGTTTTTGGAAGAGATTTAATTGACAGGGGTCGTGAAAGAATTGGGTACAATATTTGGGGTGTGCAATGTGTATTATTATTACTATTAGCACCACGTATTACTACCCGTTCGGGCTATACGCACTTACGCTAGTGTGCAATTGTAGGGTGATTGTGAGATGAAATGGAGGACCTACGTTTAACTTGGGATCCGAACCACGGTGGAGGCCTGGCATTACACACATTCACAACTTGTGATTAATACACAGCTTGTCAGAGGTGAAGGAAGGGTTTGGCAATCAGATAAATCTGTGCCGGGACCTAGTTTTGAAACCCAGACCCACAGCACAGAATTCTGATACCTTATCCATAGGCCACCAGGTCCCCCTGGGTGCAATGTGGTTTCATCAAGTAGAGGTTTGGTGAACCAGATATTTGCATTGCAAGAAGTAATTAATAAATGTATGGCAGTAAGCAAGAAAATTACTGTGCATTTATTGATCTGGATAAAGTGTAGTTTTATCATTTTTACCCGTTGAGAAATAAATTGGCCCATGACAAATTTATCACGTGCATGATTCGCCTTAAGTACTCTCGCCTTTTTCCCCTGCTTTTTGCGGGGAACTTTAAAAACAACATCATTCTGGAATCATTCTCCTTTCTTAAAACTTTTTACTGCCAGGGTTGTACTCAATAATTCCCCTTTGGCAACACTCATACCCCTTATATAATACATTCCTTATCCTCAGCTCGCAATTATTCTCGCCAGGGCTGTATTTAAAAAAACTTTAGGCCACATTCAACATTTACAAACTTACTAAATTCCTTCACCTCAGCTTGCCAATTTCAAGTCTTAGTTTGGCTATAGTGAAGGGTACTTTGACAAATGTAACCTTACTACCACCAAATTGTGCCTTTATCAGTTCCTAATGTAATTCCCCTGGGATACAATGAAGACCTTCTTCTCCTGGTGACGTCACACAGCAATGTCCCGGTGATGTCCCTGGGCTGGGTGTCTGCTAGAGGGAGATCAAATGGTGGTGCGTGGTTACTCACCTGCCCATTTTTGAGTTGCTGGACGTTGTTTACTAATTCATTGTATCAAGTTTCTACCCAGGTGGTCAACGTGATTGATAATTGCTATCAGCCATGGCTTCTGGTCTTGTTTATACCGCCACAGACTTCGTCCTATGTCGGTCTTGGTGGAACCGGGCCATTTCTGTTCTCACGCACCATGTGAACCTTGAAGTTACCACTAAGCTTTCATAGCGTGTACAAAATATACAAGACAGGGTAAATGACGTTTACTAATTAAATGTAATATTTATTAGACTCAAGAGCAAATCTAACAATTACATAACATAAGAATGTTTACATAATTCCAACATGGTGCATATAGGCCTATATTTGTCAGAGGCCACCGCCTTCTTAAGAATATAGTTTAGATACAATTACAACATATATCGTATGAATACATAACAGGATTTATGCAAGGTCTAATAAGAGCAGGTGGCTACTAAATATAGGATTCAACACTCTATGGCCCGTAACTCCTTAAAGAAGTACACTAGCCCATCCTAAAATGAATGGCTAACAAAACACTTACTATAGGCATTATGACTTGAAACAGAATTTGTGGCCGAATGCAGGCCAGTAACTAATCGTCTAAGTACAACAATCATTAGAAGAACTAAACATTCAACTATAGTAAGAGCAAAAAAGTAATTATATCATTAATGAACTCTAATTTAAGGAGATACCGTGGCTACCAATATTAAACTTACAATGATAGTTTGAACTCAGGTCAAGAGCTACTAGTTACAGGTTAATAACTCCAGTTTGAGGGAGTTACGAGAGATAATTCCGCAACTGGGACTAGTAGGATTTCAAGCTATTTAAGTTTAAATATCGGAGCTGTTCCCAACTAGGATTGCCCCGTTTCTATATTTGTAGCGACAATAGGCTCGTACACAGAAACACCAAACTACAGGGTTTGTTAATGCAAACATGATACATTTAAGCCTGGCCTGAACCTTAAGGGTGCCAAACACAAGAAATAGGAAAAACAACACGAGCCATTACACTGGTACTAATATCCACGAGTTGCTCACCTCGGGCGAAAAGACAACAGTTTCTTAAGAAGAAGCCTCAGACCTAACTAGGTCGTTTATTTGAGCTAAAAATCCCCTAAAACCCGTCCGGAAATTTAGTATCTTGGCCCATTGGAATATTGGTATAACATTTTGGGGAGATTAACTTCTCCACCAGAGTACATGGGTCAGAAGGACACCACGCACTTTCATGTGTGTCACCCTGGCCACCCGACTTTTAGCCACCCGGTTTTTGAAAGTGCCCATCGTTTGTGCTACGTTAGTGCTGGTTAGTGATAATAAAGATAACTCTTTTCTGAAAACGCCCATCGTTTGTGCTACGTTAGTGTTGGTTAGTGCTCGATTTTCTTCACTTAGAATATATAATAACTTTTCTATTTTCTTATGTATTAACTTTTAATTATATTTATTTAACATTATAATTTATTTCGTATCATTATGTTTAAGAGAAGTATTTTTAAATCCTACGCAACCACTCTTGTCTACGTTTATACTGAATTCCTAAGTTATAGGTTAATTTTCCTTAGTATTTTCACTTTATCACTTTTAAAAATTAATTATTGTACACTTTCTCACCTACTATCTTTTAAATGACAACTTTTTTTCCCTTGTATGAATAATACTGTTAACTGTAGTGCTATTTTTCAAAGATTTATTTGAAAAGCAACTATAGCTTCAACTCCAAAGTTGTTTTAGCAGATCAGTTTTTTCAACCCTATATTTAATGAGAAATTAAATTAGCATTGTTTATATAATTATATATATATATATATATTATATGACTATTCATTTTATAGAATAAATTGATGGAAAGAAAAAGTTTTATTTTAGTCCTCGCTATCGCACCAGTACATAATTATTGTAAATGCCACATTTATTAAATGTTAGTTTAAAATAAATATAATCAATAACAGTTCTACATTAAAACTATTGTTTAACTAGCTGTTACCCATCGCGGCTTCGCCCGATGAAAGGTTTAAACATTAGTATTGTAAATTAATGTAAAACCAAAGGTTGGGAATAATCCTATATGTTATTCCAGGACATACTCTACCTATGTACCAAGTTTCATTCGAATCCTTCGGCAGTTTTGGCGTGATTGAGTTACAAACATCCAAACATCCAAACACACAAACTGTCGCATTTATAATATTAGTATAGTCGTGTTGAGCTCAACCGCCGAGGACGGGGAGATCGAGGTTCGAATCTCGGTCGGTTGAACTGGGGGTGGTTTTCCTAAATGGTTTTACACTCTCCCTCCACGCAAATGCGGGTTCACTTCCTCTAGATTAAACCTTCCCAATTCCTAATCCATTAGCGTAATTAGTACTTAAGCGTATAACCTGAACGGGTAGTAAGACGCGGTGCTAAATAATAATAATAATAATAATAATAATAATAATAATAATAATATAATAATAATAATAATAATAATAATAATTAGTAAGATTATTGGAGATTAAATTTATTTTGTAATGTGAATGATTGAAGAAAGAATTCCCTTTTAGTGTGCTCGAACACTTTCTGACCACAACTTAAAAGTTTTTGACAAACATTTTTAACAATCTGTCACTTTTCCGACACAAATCAGTGTATACAGTATTTATCTTCAGGTATGCTGTCCTCTCCCCAATTCAACCCTTCTTATCTAATACCTCTCTCTCATTCTTCTTTCTTTGACAACTAATTTGCAGCGTGTACTTGGAATTACCAATTTAATAGTTTCAAGGTGAAAGGTTTTGTTTTTCCTAATCTCAAGGACTTATCCCTTCCATCACTCTCCCCATACTCCACTAATACTTATTATTTCCTTTATCAATATCTTGTCTTGGATCTACCCAACTTTCTTACTTGATCAATACACAGCATCGCTAAGTATTTTTACATACATACTAAAACACACCAAAATGGTGAGATTGAGATAATTTTTTCGAGGTCAAATATATAAGACAACCAGAACCATCCCTCGCTATAGCGTTGAGTTAATATCACAAATTTAAATGATACTTTATCTTACACTGCTGGCATTTGTTGCTTTTTCCAACATTATTCAAATATTTTCACGTACCCCCAAAGTCCTGGCACGTATGCCTGGAGGTACGTGTACCAGGTTGGTAACCACTGGTCAAATGCATCACTTTTGTGTTAAACTGGCCTGCTAATGACTGGGAGATTGGAGTTCATTCCTGGTCGGGTCTACTGAGGGTGTTTTTTCCTAAATGGTTTCCCACTCTTTCTCCCCACGTAAATGTGGGTGCACTTCCTCTAAATTCAACGTCCCTCATCCCTAACCTATTAGCGTAATTATTACATATCCTTAAAACCCAACAATCCAATGAACGCTTTATTTTAGTTAACACTTTGTCAATTTTAAACTGAATTGCATTTCACAACAAAATTAATACTACAATATTAGTAAAACAAAGAACACAATTAAAATAATATGACAACATCAACACCAAATATAATCTTATATTAATGTTAATAACAGAACAGGTGCTCCGGATGCTCTTTGTAAGTGGTTGGCTGGTGTTGGGGGGTTCAAATAAGAGGGAGGTCCTGGTTCCTTCCTCGGTAAGATCTTAAACCATAGGTGATTCCTAAAGGTATTTGATGGAGGTTAGTATTTAATGGGTAGTACTTTTTAATGCCTTTGTTTGTCATAATGTATTGTACAAACACGGTATGAAGAGCGGATTATTATTATTTAATTTTTTCGGATTTGGACGCCCTTAAAAGTTATTTAGAGTGGCCGTCGCCTGGAAATCTTTTGGAAATTAGTTGACTCTGTAAGCTATTTTAGCTATTTCCCCAGTATATTTTTGAAATTTGGATGCCTCTGGAACAGCGGTTCCCAAACTGTGCTATGCGTACCACCAATGGTACGTAAAATAATTCTCGGTGATACGCTTTGAGAAGCCAAACAAAAAGGTTAATTTAAGTCGTAACATGAGAGTAATAATCAATAATATTGACAAAAATCCTTTTAAAAAATGTAGTTCCAGTCAAACACTTAAGGCCGGTCCTATAAAGCACATTCGAATGACAACGGTTCTTAAATGCATAAGGGTTAACATGCAGGGTGTGATCTGTGAAATGTTGTTATTCAAATGGGCTATATAGGATAGACACTTAAAGATTAAATATGTCTCCTAAAAACATTTTGGGACAAATGAAGTACCCTCTCAAGTCTCAGAGATTGAATATTACAGCTATGATGTAATTGACGGTCAAAAGGAATTGCCACTAGTAGAAGTTGATGTGATATAAATGACCAGAAAGAAGGTGGATTCCACAAAGACGCTGATGATATTATCGTATAACTTAAAAAATATCCAATATTGTTTTATTTATTTATTTATTTAGTACTGCGTCTTACTACCCGTTCGGTTTATACGCTTAAGTACTAATTACACTAATGGTTTTGGAATTGGAAAGGTTGAATTTAGAGGAAGTGAACCCGCATTTGCGTGGAGGCAGAGTGGAAAACCATTTAGGAAAAACCACCCCCAGTTCACCCGACCGAGATTCGAACCTCAATTTCCCGGTCCTCGGTGGTCTGGCTCAACACGACTGGCGCGTTAGCCAACTACGCCACCGAGGCGGGTTCCAATATTGTTGACATGGGAATTTGTTTACTATCGTCAAAATGTTTGAATTCAATGTTGATTTTTTTTTTTTTTTGTAAATAAAGATTTAGTTTTTCTGCAAAATTGAATAGCTTCTTATTTGGCCCGTTTAATCCTATTCATATGTCTGCAAAACTTGTCTTATCCATTATTTAGCACCAAAACTTAGATTATACAAATTAAAATATTAATCATGAAAAAAATTCCTTATGACATATTTAAGGTAAATAGGCAATAAAATAAAGCTTACAAGTTAAATGGGTAAAAAAAACTATAAAGGTAACTAAGCTAAAAGGTTTTTCGCGATTATCTTAAAATTGCGTATGATGGATAAGACAAGTTTTATACTTTAACATCTCATTTATAGTTTTATTTTTACTACTTGGTCAACAAAACCTAGCAATAGCAGTCGAAATTTAACAGCAAACATTTCTCTAAACATAGTTTGGAAATTTTAACAATTTTAATTTTTTTTAAGGTGAATTATTTCAAACCTTATAATAATTATTTACAATCGATATAAATGAAAATAATCGTGAAAAAATACTGCAAATGAATATTTAATAAATACAAATCAAAACTGAATTATTTATTTATTTAAGTTAAAATTAAAATCATCAAAAACTACTAAACTTTTTTCTGAAAATGTCATACTTTTCTAATACTACTTTCTACTTAAGTTGCTAAGTGAATATAAAGTCGATAATATCCCTGAATATTGAATTAATATTACTATAAAGTTGGACGTTTTAGAAGACAGTTTAAAATATTTGTAATAAGGAGCGTTATATAAAATAAGAATTGATTATTTTTTATTTATAGACTGGTAAAAGATGGAAATTAAGGAATAGCTTGATTAAATCATAAGTTGAAAACATATTTTATAAAATATAAGAATTGAGATAGTATAACATTTAAAATAACACAAAACCCTTTAAAAATCAGTATATTTACAATATAAGAAAATATAATAGCCTAGAAAATAAGCATGAATAAAGATTTTAGATTAATTTATATATATTTAGCATAGCATCTTACTGCCCGTATTATAGGTTAGATTTTATTGTTTAATATATATGATATTTAGGGTACTAGGTTATAAAAATGATAATAAATGAAAAAACAAATTTGGAGCAGAAATATAAAAATCGAGCACTAACCAGCACTAGCGTAGAACAAACGATGGGCGTCTTCAAAAAAGGGTTATCTTTATTATTTCTTATACCGGGTAGCCAGGGAGATATCTCCCTAGCCACCCATAAGAAATCGTGAATTAGTGCCTCAGATTTAGAGCACTAACGATGAAAATCGAGCACTAACCAGCACTAACGTAGCACAAACGATGGGCACTTTCAAAAACCGAGTGGCTAAAAGTCGGGTGGCCAGGGTGACACACATCGCACTTTCTGGCTTCATATCCACTGAACGCTAGCTATATTAAGTCCTAGGCATCCTAAGCATTATATCCAACCATTACAAGAGTACTGACATTAATACCTAAACAAAACGTCACACCACACTAGGTCTGCTATAACTCTACATAGATCTAATTAACACTAATGATTATTAGATGAACAGATATTATATTACATTAGTAGATTCCAACGTCTACGGCAAGCTGGCGTCATAGCTGGGTCCACCATCCTCTGAGTCGGAGAATTATGCTACCAACAATGAAGTCTCGATGTCGGCGGCCGAACGAATAATAGAATAATAGTCAAACATGGCCGGGGGGGAACTAGCATATATCCGGTGGGAGGGTGAAGTCCAGAAAGGCGTCGGTCTTTCGAGAAGGAAAACCACGCCACAGGTAGGAGAAAGCGCATGTGCACAGCAGTGGTCGAGAGGCCTCACAGCTAACAGTGTAGAGGTTCGATCCGGGTCAAACGCAATGTTTGGTGACGTGGGCTCGGATGGCTTGTCTTCAGTCAAGCTGGTAAGTCAACAAGCAGATTCAAATGGTTTTAATAACGTGTGTTAGTTTTCAAAGCGGTTTGTCTATCAGATCTAAGTATGTGAGGGCTAAACGCAACTAGCCCATCCCACTCATAGTCTGGATTTCGTACTGAACCCCACTAAGTCCCTGCTCGAGTCTTTCATTAGTCACTGCTACTTTAATTAAGGCTTCCGTAAAGTTTTTTATTCAAAACGCCAATTTTCTTGGTTTGCTTCTGTTGGTTACATTCCGTATTCCTATCAAGTTTGTCGAACATGGACGTTATATAAGCGTGGCTGCCAGTGCCTTCCAGAAATGTCTCCTATGCCCCCTCAACCCAAGTTGGTTCATTTGTCACGTAGCTCCCCACACCGTTAGTTGCGTTCATCAGCGCTATGGTGCCCCTTCTAGTTCTAATATATTTTCCCACTTTTGGTTTGCCTAGTAACTCAGCCTGTCTGATTAATATTTTCCATATTAATTATCTCCAAGAAAATCACAATCTGTTCCCTCTCATGGACCGAATCAAACCCGTAACCCTCAGTCTGAGAATTCATATTTTATTAACTTAGCCTTGATCTGCTTTACGGTTCTAAGTCCTGAAAATAATGTTCCTTAATGTGTTAAACTCACTCACGAATCGATAGATTTATTACCGTCCTTCTCTTGCGCTGTCTGTCCTTCTGTAGTCGGTCTGGTCGATAGATCAGTAGCATGGTCCTCTGTAGATAAGTAGATCGATCCTCCATACATCAGTGGTGCGGTCATCCCTATATCATCCTTCACTGTTGTTCCATGTGTTCCCATTGTTCCCTCCATCACCAACTCGCAGATCGTTAACGTAAACTGTCTTTTATCTCTTTATTTCACGTACCGGTACGCAGGCACTAGATTGTTTACTTCGTTACTGTCTCCCAATGACGATCCCTTATGTCATACATAATAAATGAGATCCAAGGTCACTGGCACAAATTCTTGGCTACGCGTATAAATAGACACCAGCTAACACATTCGCTTTCGGGGCCATCCTGTATATGGCCGTAATGGCTTAGCAAATTAAATCAGGTCGGCACAGAATGAATGTTTGGTTTTTAATTTATAGTTTTTGTAGTGATTGTACAGTGGATGCTTTGGGTTGATTAAATTAATAAAACCGTATATATTTAAATTACTATTTATCATATTTGTTTGCTTCTGGTATATCACTCTATACACACCACGCGTCTTGGATAGTGTGAGAATGGCTGTCAACAGATTTATTGTAAATTCACATTATCAATATCTTGGTCTGTCATAGAAGACAAACTTGTAACTTATATAATTGAACTACTATTAATTAACACCTCTGGTCCTACATTATAACAAATAGACCCTGGTAATTACTCTAGCGGCTAAAGCGAGGTGCTTTAAATACTTTATAAAACATGACTCCCGAGAGTTGACATAAGAGCGTCCCTGACGTACTCGTGTTAAAAACAAGAGTGACGTATTATACTGCACCAGACTAATCTGAAACATTGAAAATATTCATGAAAACACTCTCATTGGTCCTAACATGGGCTAAGTAACGGTTCTCTTGTAGGTTTAGCGGTTGTACCGTGTGTGGTCACAACCCGTGGTGTGAAGAAGTAAAGGTGGAACCGTGCTCATGTTCTCCCACCCTTCCTTCTTGTCGTGACGTCAGGTAGCTGAAGAAGGGACAACCTGAGGGAAACCAGGCAAATATACCACCTAACTAGTGTGTTTAAATGTTTTTAAAATTAGGAATCATGCCAAGTTTGGCAGCAATATTAAATATCTTAGTTTTCTGAAGGATGAACTTAATAAAAGAGAGTGGATAATAGCATGTAGGAGGGAACACAAATTTAATCTGAAAACTTGTAATTAATTTTCTCTGACTTGCAACGTATTGCAACGTTTGATGCTTGATAGATAAATTGTACAAACATCCATTACGGGATCTTCAAGACTTATAATTGCCGTAAATCAAAATCAAAATCCAAAATCATGTAGAAGCTATTTTTAAATAAATGTCTTTTTGTCACCATGTATTTTTACTCTTTGAGTTATACGCATATTTAACCACGCAAATATGCTAGGGGTAAAGATGGTTGGATTTACAGGAAGTGTACCCCTATTTGCGTGGAGGGCGAGTGGAAAACCATTTAGTACAGGGTTCCCTTCCCACTTCCGGGATATGACAACTGAAGCTGATACTATATATTAATTAATTTTGTTAGTATTTTTGCGTAAGGTCCCGCTATTTTATTAGCATTAGTAGACCTGTATTTATAAACAAAAATGTGAGCCTCATCTTTTTACCTGTTCGGGCAGTCCGCATATTTATACTAATAAGGTAGGAACTGACTTGGAGGGAGGATGGATAACCATTTAGTAACAATGTAAGTAAACCCTGTCGGTATTTGAACCCCAATATCCCCGTCACCGACAAACCAAACTAGATAAGACTGTTGACGTTGTAGCCTACACGTTCCCAACGATGTGGGTGGATGGATATTTTTTTGAATGCCCTTTTTTTTTTATAAAAGTGGACAAAAAGATCAGATTAAACTGCAAATTTATTACTAAAGTGTATCAATATTGTAGCTTGTATTTTATTAACAGAAATTTTCTCAACTTTGTCGTTTTAATTCGAGTTTATTAATTTTTCATTGTTTCTCTGCCATTGTTACAATCTTTATTTTTGTTGTCAGTATTTTAAAATCTTGGACATGCAATGTAATAATTATTATTTCCAACAATGCTATATATATATTAAGACTTTTACAATAATTACTCTTATAATGAGCAAGCTTTACATGGTTTTCCTTCATTTAATATTTCAACAATACTAAGTTATTGCTCCAGATATGGGGTTCTCAACTGGTGGTCCACGAAGTTTCTTGCGAAAGTAATCTACTGTAGCAAAATGTGGTGCTTTTATCCGAGAAACGGAAAGTTTTAACTAATGGGGGAGTAAATCCATCAAAGTTCCAGTTAATTTCTTCCTTACATTTGCTGTATTATATTGACTTAGCAAAGATTAAATTTTCTATCGGAAGATTTGTTTAGATGTAATTAAACATATTTAAATTATCACTTTTATTTCATTTACAATTAAATACCTTTTCTCATATTTGCATAGATTAACAAAAATGAGCTGATATGTTGCGATACGCCACTAGACTCGGGATTCAACTGTGAGTGACTGTGACATGGCAGGTCATAAATGTACCAAGTGATTGGATTGTGACACGTATAGGTGATCACGTGGACTTAGCCTAGTCATCAAGCTAATCTACTGTTTGCTAGTGATCGGGGAGGTCGGGATTAGATTCTCAGCTGATTGTGATAAGGGTGGGTTTTCATAAATGATTTCTTCCTCCCTTCATATCTAAATGAGGGTATATTTCTTCTAAATTTTAATTTCTCTTATCCACAATATTTTGTGTAAATAATTGCTACAGCCCAAATGGACGTGAAGCAAAATAAGAATGTAAAATTTCTAATGGATATTTTATACTATTTTAAGAGTCTTGTTAAAATATTTAAGATAATTTAATATTTTTCCTTCATTCATATCTATTTTTACTTTCTCGCTCTCTTACAGGTAGTGAAAGTATTGTGATCGTAAAAAAAAAATCGAACTCCAGATTTTGATGAATTTTGACGTTTCATGACTCCCCGAATCAAAAATAGTTGTTTTTGAATTTCCGTCTGTCTGTTTGCCTGTACCTTGGACTAGAGCCTAAACTATTTTACTGATTGGGCTAAAGCTTGGTATCTAGGGTTTTCATAGGGTTGCCCCGAGGGGTTTTTGGAATTGGATATCCCACCCTAAAATTAAGATTCGGATGGACACCTACTATATAAGAACGATAAAGTTGTGCCCGCCATTGCTTAAAATATATGCATAGTAACAACATGCGGTTTTTTGCATTGCATTAAACCTGTAAATTTTAAATGAACTATATTAATAAAAAAAGTTACAAGTTAATATTTACTTTTTTGCAATAAGACGTAATTTCAATTAAATTTAAATAAAATAAATCATGAAATACAAGAATATAGTTTTGAATTTATCATATTATTATAGAGAATAAGATAATGTTCTATCATACACGACAAATATTTACAGTACAATAACGGGTACAAAATTTGTTATTTTCAAATTAAATCATGTCTAAACTGTTGAAAAAGTTCAGCAGCTTCCCAATAGATTGCTCTGTCTTCGGAAGCACCTCTCCCTTTCCTCCCAAACCTTCCTTTGGCATTCTCTTTCTTACCATCTCTTTTTTCTCATGTAAACCCCGCTACTCCCCCTTCCTTCGAACCATTTATATCCTGTTCAGTCAGGTAAAACCCTTGACTGGACACTAATTGTCTGCCATATCCAAACCTGAGCTATTGAGAATGTTCCCTGTGATGTATTTGTATGATCTAGGTTAAAAGTTTTTTATAGAGTAAACTTGATTATGTTTACCTTATAAATAATTTGCATAAACAGTGTGTCCTTGATTAGATAAAACCTATTTGTATAACGTTGGTTTTGTAAGAAGAGAGAGGCGAAAAGGATTTCTCTAAATAGTTTTATTCATGTTTTATAGACGAACAAGACCTTTTCCCACTTATAGCAGACTTAATTTTGAAGATATTAAGATTCAGTGGCGCATCCAGGAGTTTACTTAGGGGAGGGTGGGCATGTGTATCATATCTATTATTTCTATCCCCTGAAAATATGCATTAAATTATTTTAGTTTAATACATCTTTTATTTTAGAGAAATTACACACACACACGTATTTACAGGTTGTTAAAAAAAAAGGGGTTCAGAAATTATGGATCTTGTTGTACACATTAACATGTGTGGAATGATTTTAATGATGTTACATGACCTCTAGTTGTGCCAATACGTCGGTAAACTCAAATAATAATTATAATATAAATAAAAGTGTCTTGGAAATTATAGGTACACAAACCTACTCACATAGAAGTAAAGGTAATTTTGTATTTTAGTAATAAAAAATAAATGGTACGGTGCACCACACAGACTTTCTCTTGCTTTTATCTTGAAATATACATTTACTAAAAACTTGTTAGGATTTGTGAAATGAAATAATATACACTGCTACTTACTCTATGCAAGGGTGGCTCAAGGGCCGTGTGAACCGGGCGGCTACCCGGGGCGCCAAACATAACTAGACATGACCAAACGTAGCCTGGGCGTGATATTAAAATAATCCTCAAACCTAACAACTTCAAACCTAACATAATCTGGGCGTGATATGAAAATAATCCCCAAACCTAACAACTTCGGACCTAACGTAGCCTGAGTGTGATCTGAAAATAGTCCCCAAACCTAACGTAATCTGGGCGTGATATGAAAATAGTCCCCAAACCTAACGTAACCTGGGCGTGAAATGAAAGTAATCGTCAAACATAACAACCTCAAACTTAACGTAGCCTGGGCGTGATATGAAAATAATCCCCAAACATATAACTTCTAACCTAACGTAGCCTGGGCGTGATATGAAAATAGTCCCCAAACCTAACGTAACCTGGGCGTGAAATGAAAATAATCCACAAACATAACAACCTCAAACCTAACGTAGCCTGGGCGTGATATGAAAATAATCCCCAAATATATAACTTCTAACCTAACGTAGCCTGGGCGTGATATGAAAACAGTCCCCAAACCTAACAACTCAAAACATAACGTAGACAGGGGGTGATAGTGGAGTTGCTAAGCTTAACAATCGTTCAATTTTTTATACTAACATGAAATTTTACACATTTTTTAAAATTTGTGGTTAGTAAAATAGAATCTAGTGCCACTCTTAAAAAGTTATTTTATATTTTCCAGCTTGAAATAATGGCGCCATTAAACTTTTTTTTTTGCAATTATAACATAAACCATTCATAATGTCAAAGTGTTTGTTAAACTTATAATAAAAAATAGAGGATGACATTGTCTACAAAACAGGTTCTAATAGTTTTATTTGTAGTCCTAACAGTTTTTGTACAATCTCGAAGTGAAACTTTTAACGTATGTTTAACATTTGTGGAGTTTCCCCTTAACTTTTTTTCCTATCACGCCCAGGCTACGTTAGGTTTGAAGTTGTTAGGTTTGTGGATTATTTTCCTATCACGTCCAGGCTACGTTAGGTTTGGAGTTGTTAGGTTTGTGGATTATTTTCCTATCACGCCCAAGCTACGTTAGGTTTGGAGTTGTTAGGTTTGTGGATTATTTTCATATTTTCCGAGAGTACAATCACCATGAGAAATGTGATAGCTGGCAGCTAGCAGAAGATTTAAGAACTGTCAAAATAAAAACCAAATTAAAAATAAAATTGTTTTTGTGAAAGTTTTGACTGCTAAAAATGACAATAAATCAACATAGGATTATGGTCATTGCAGATAATATGGTTTGGCAAATTGATACATGAGATTTGATTTGCTAACTTTTGCTAGCTGTTAGTTACCTACACTCCTATGGTGAATGGATTATATTATCCACCAGTTACGTAAATAGGTGCCAAAAAGCAATACCGCCTGGGTGCGAAATTTACCTCAGGCTGCCCCTGACTCTATGGCATTAGGAACAAGGAACACTGTTACAGAAAAAATGAGGAAAAAATAAACATCTTTGTCAACTAAAGAGCATAAGAATCAAATTTATTTTCAAAAACCTGTATTAAAAACAGTGGTGTAGTCGTAAATTTACAGTGCCGAACGCAAGGTCGTAGCAACCCCAAAGTTGAAGTGGGGTTTTGGGACCCCCAATCACCGTAGGCGAAATGCTTGCACAAACATAAATGCCTCTAAAAGCTATTTGGAGCATCTTTTAATGATTACTAAAGCAGAAACTTACTTAACGCACTTCCCCTAAAATTCCTGTAATTCGCATAGAGCACTGTTAATTTCATCAGAATTTATTATTAATAGTTGAAAAAGTTTAACATAATATTGATATAAAATCAATTAGTTAACTTGGAATTGCAAATGATAAAACTTTAATAAATATTAAAAAAAAAATATTTTGCCACGAAAAGCAGTGCCAGAACGGCGTTACCAGAGTTCCCACTCCTCTACACCCCTGACTAAAAAGTATATATATATTGTTTATAGCTCAAAACTTATTGGTTTTATAAAAAAAAAAATATTTTAATTTCATAGTATACTACAACTTTAAAATAATAAGATATTACGAGTCTCAAATAGTTACGGAGAAATGATGACAATTTGAAAATCTGTCCTATGTAAATTACCCTCAAAGTCATGTTCATGAGAAGATGAAAATGTCCATCTTGTTTATAATGATAAACTATGTCTAGATATCAAATTTAATCAAAACCATTAGAGTGAATTTCGATAAAATAGATTTATTCTCTTTTTGCCTTTAAATAAACTAGCCTTAAATTTAGGGTTAGATATCTAATTTCAAAAACCCCTCGGGGACAGGGGGGCCTTATTTAAACCCCAGATACAAAGTTTTAGCCCAAACGGTAAAATGGTTTCGGTTCTAGCCCAAACTAAGGTACAAACAGTCAGACGGCCTTGCGGAAACAACTTTTTTTGTTTCAGGGGGCTATGAAACGTCAACATTTCTCAAAATCTCTGTTTCGAATTTTTGACGATCACAATATTTTCACTCCAAGGTGTCGAGACAAAGTAAATATTAGTTTACAAAGTTTAGTTACCCACAGCCGTTGCTTGCCGTTGGTTTGATCGCCATTGATGGGGAGGTCAAGGTTCGAATCTCATCTGCGTGAACTGGAGATGGTTTTTCCATTAAATGTATATATATACCTTTAACGGTTTTCCACAAGTGATTTATCACTCTGGTTTTCCCATCTTTACTCCATGCAAATGCGGGTTCACTTCCTCTTAGCTACCTTCCTCATCTCTACCCAATCAGATTAAGCCGTTAATAACATGTGTTCTGAACGTAGCAATAAAAAAGAAAAGACTTGGTTTTGGACGCGTTATAATCATATTATGGTAATAAATTAATAATTTTAAATGGAAACATGGTTTAGCGAGCTTTATTTAATTTTGATTTTTTTTAGATCATAAAATACAATGTTCTTGTTAGTATGGTGTTCGAAAAAATTTAACAGTAGGGCCTATTTGTAAAGTGAAGTAGGCGTACAGTACGTAAATTATATTTAATTGAAATAAAATTTTAAAAATTACAATTTTTCACCAACTTTGGCCACCTTTTTCTAACTCAATAATTTTTTTAAAGATATTTCCAATTTTTTTTTATCAGGCAATCACCTAGAACAAAGTGTGGTTTTCACTTTGGTTTTTATATCTTCTGTACAAACAAATTGTGGTGCACTTATTTTAATTCTAACCTCCTTATATCATGTATTTAAATAATTAGCGTAAGTAGTGACCGTAAAAACTATGTCACTGAAAAAAACAAAAAGAAATGGCTATATATTTTTTAGTATAAGGAAGAAAATATATATTTATATATTCCTACAGTAATAGATAAACTAAATAAAAATGTCACAATTTACTGTAGATAATGATTTCCCAAGGTAGCTCAGAAACATTATACTTTGAGGGGGGTTCGAGCCCTAGTCCTATGACTTTGGACGTCATTCTACAGACCCCGAAATATTGGCTAAATACCCGGCATCATGGAGAGAATAACGGGGATAGATTGTCTTTTGTTGAGTAGCAAGTAACAAAGTTGAAAGGATTGGCGGTTGGGGGGTGGGAGGGGGGGGGGTGTCTGTCTGTGGAATGTAAGGACACTCTGAAAAGGGGGTAAAATATAGGGGGTGAAAGGGGTCGGTGGGGTGACTGCCATAACTACAGCAGTGCACCTCTGGTGAGGTGATAATACATGGAACTACTTGGACGAGAGATTTGCAAAACTTTGAGATGTCCATCCGAATCTTAAGGGTGGTTTACTATAGGGAAAAAAGAGAAAAAGTCGATTTTCTCAAAATCGGCTCTAACGATTTTGATTAAATTTAATTTCTAAAGATTTATAAATATTCCAAACAAAATGGCGACTCTCAATATTTCGGCATAATGACTTTGAGGGTTCCGGTCTGATGCGTAAATTCTCATTTTTTATCATATCTCCGAAACTATTTGAGATATGAAATCACTTATCATTACAAATATGTAGATCTATTTATAATACAAACATGTTATTCGAAAACATATTTTTATAAAACCAATAACCTTCAAGCTATACGTATATATATATATATATATATATATATATATATTAACTTTACGAACACTAAAGGTAAAGTATTGCGACCGTAAAAAAAACTAACCTGAAATGTTGATGGATATCGACGTCTCATGACCCCCCGAACCATTAAAAATGGTATTTGCAATGCCGTCTGTCCGTGTGTCTGTTAAAACTTAAAATTAAGAGTAGTTTTATAAAGGGCGAAAAGAGAAAACATCGATTTTCTCAAAATCGGCTCTAAAGATTTTGATTAAAACTCGTATATTAGGGTTGAGTAAAATTATAAATAGACTGGCTATTTTCATTTTCCCATAAAAAAGACTTTTAGGGTACTTTACAGAAGCGGAAATGTCCGTATCTCCGCAACTATTGGAGATACTAAATAACTTATCATTGCAAAACTGTAGTATTATTAAATATAGAAATCTTTTATATGAAATAAATTTTTATAAAACCAACAGTTTCTGAGATATTGGCAAATATATTAATACAATTTTGTGAGCTTTAGTTGTGAAGAGATACTACTTAAGTTTAAACGCAATAATTCTCCAATGCCATAGAGTAATTAAATATAAGTAAGTTTCTCAAAAAGTTTGTTATTTTTCCTTAAACCACTTAAGAGAAATGTTGTACAACAATGATCTATCTCCATTTTAGACTCAATACTCAATATTTAAATTTTTTATTGGTCAACATTATTATAAATGAGGAATTTAATAGCAATGCGATTACATGAAGATGTGAAACACCTAATAAATTGTCGAAAATTTTAACTGGAATTCGAAATTTTAATATGAAGTGTCTCGGTCGGGTGAACTGGGGGTGGTTTTTCCTAAATGGTTTTCCACTCTCCCTCCACGCAAATGCGGGTTCACTTCCTCTAAATTCAACCCTCCCAATTCCTAATCCATTAGAGTAATTAGTACTTAAGCGTATAACCCGAACGGGTAGTAAGACGCGGTGCTAAATTATTTTATTTTTTATAATATGAAGTGTTCATCCTTGTGGACCCAATATTGATATTTTTTATAGGTCCAAACTTACAAATGAGGACATAAATTCTTTAAAAATAAAATTATAGAATTTAAAACCGAGACTCAAAAAATGTTTTACATAGGTATAGTGTAATTTAAGTTTGGGTTTGCTAGTGTATATTATTTCGTTTCACATATATTACGAGTTTTGAGTAAATATCTCCATTTTTAAACAATAGAGCGAGAAAGTCCCTGCGGAGTTCCGTACTATTTATTTATTTTTGTATTTACAAAATTATTTCTTCATTAAATTAGACTATTTCTTCTAAGCTAATTATAACATTTCCATCCAGCCACAATCTGTTCTAATCATTTTGCTGAAGAAGATTTCCAGTAGTCTTAACAATGTCGTATTTTACTATATTTTCCACAAAAATGCAGAAATATATAACCATTTGGAAGAAATGAGTCATTAATCATTAGTAAGCTGCCCATAAATGAATTTTTACCCGAAAAACGAGTATACAGTGTATATTGTCAGGTAAACACTCCTTAAATATCCATTTTAAACAAAATCGTTAAAATGACTTGTAAAAAAATTTGAAATTTAAATAAATCAATTTTCAGAAAATTACTCTTAATCTAAGAGTTAATGACTGGATAAAAATCCTGAGGTATGGCCATATTAAATATCAATTTAAAGTTTAAATAAAATTCATTAAATATTTTATAGGATAAAGACCCAGGGACATACATAATTGTAAGCTACACTTTTTTGGGGTTTGGGGCATATTAAACGCAAAGATTAATCAAAATTTCAAGGGTGAAAATTTTCACGATTACATAAAGTATGAAAGGAAAAACAGTAATTTCCAATCAGAGATTTAAAAAAACTTAAAAGAGATGATAGATGTGGCCTTAATATTGCAGTTATAAAATAGATGTTTATAATGATAAAGGAATATCTGTTTACTTAATAATCGTTTAAAATATTTTAAATGTATTTTGTTTTTCTTAGTTACATATTATATATATTTATTTTTTCTGTTGTAAATAACAGTAGTTTTTCTTGTGGTTTATTCGTTCAAGTCAAGTATTTTGTTAGAAACTCATAATGTAGTTTAATAATGATGGAGTTTTTGAAACAAATTTCTTTAACATGTGCATCATAATATTTGAGTAGTAAAATATTAATCTATTGTTTTTATTTTCCTTGTTTGATGAATTTAACAAGTTCGTTCCCTTTGCACAATAATATTAATATATATGTAATTTTATTATTTCACACCCATATTATTCTTGCTACAAATATTCTAAAAGATCTACATATTTCTACATTATTAAGTAGTGATTTATATAAGGCATATTATTGAAACCTAAAGTTTACTCTAAAGCGTGTCACAGCGCCAATGCTCGCAGCAAAGCAAGTCCCCCTAAGCTGACGTCATGCGCAGAAACGGACGAGTTTTAGAGGCCGGACGGTTTCACCTTATTTCCTCACACGGTACAAACCAAGGGAAACAAACAACACCCCTTTAAAGACTTTCTGGCGCTATTGTTTTGGGCCGGAGACTCTGACACTAAAACTGTTTTTCATTACTATCCAGCTAGTAGGTTATTGACATTTCTAAAAATCCATTATTGCCTACAAGGTTTCTTAGAACAGCTTATTTTCTTCAAATGTTAGTAAAAATTGCAGTAAACATCATGCCATGTGATCTGAAGGTGTAACTTTAGATAGGTATATTCTAAACAACTATGAATAGCACTAATAATATGGTTAAATTATATCAATGATTAAAACAAAAAATTCTTTTATTTTAATAAAAGGTGCTTCAAATGACCATTCGTAAGAAAATCACGGTGTATATATTCTTAAAGCGTCACTACAACGGTTTCACCCATTTCCTGTGAATCACTCTCACACCACGAGTATAAACTGCCAGTGCGATTAGAGAGAACAGGGGGGAGCGTAAATGTGTGTGTAATTGAAAGAAAGGGGTTACGTTTATAAGAGTCTGGACTGGGTTCCATCAAATTCTGTAGAGTAGTGTTGAAATGGAGGATTTCCGACTCTTGACTGTGACCCCTATATATACATGGTCGGTGATAGCCAGAGCAGCTACAGTCCGAGTCGAGGCTAGCCAAGTGAGTGGACTAGCGTGTCCAGGCAGTGTGTCATGCGCGTGTAGACTTAATTGAGTGACACGTTTGACCTAGACTATGATTGTTATTGTGAACATATTTGAGACGGATTTAAATATTTTAATGATTATTATGTGTTTTGCAGTTATTCATTTGTTTATTTAATTTAATTCTATTTTATGTGTTCTCGTTCTCTTTTTAACTTACAGACTTAATCACTCTTATTATTACTTCAGTGACTAGTTTAGTTGTAATTTATTTAATTCTTTCAGTGTAGTCATTGTGTCATTTTAGTTTTATTAATCGAAGCCTTGACAATTCCACGTGTATTTTCAATCTTGTTTAATCGGCAGCGTACCCCAATATCCTTAAAACAGCTCACGATTCACACGGTGACACGTGAGCAGCCAGCGACCTACAAAGTCACGTGCCCTTGTTACAATATATTTCTACTTGCGTGTGAACAGATGTACCGCGATTCCTCTCTCTTTTTTCAGCGAACGCGTGAATTGGCACCTTTCACACGGTCCGGGTGTTCGCACACGATACACATGATAAACAATATGTATCTGGGTTTCTCCGATGTCTGAACTTTTTCTCTGTATCTGGAGCTAGTTTTTTGGGTATTTCGATGAATAACAGAAGAAAAGGAATTTTTATGTTTCCTTTTCCAAGACATCGCCAAAAAATAAATGTTAAAACCAACCCTATTTTATAAAAAAAAAGAGATCTGCTAGGATGTTTCAATGTGCTATTTCGAAAATTAAGAGAAGACAAAAGTAAAGCTTTTTAAAAATCTTATCCCCGTAGTATTCTTGAGACCACCTATGTGGTCTAGTGGTCAGAGTTCCTGGCTACAGGTTCAAAGGTACAGGGTTCTATCCTCAGCACTTTCAGAATTTTTCTATGAAGCAGTGGGTCTGGAATGGGGTCAGGTCAAACTCAACCTCATGAGGACAAACGAGGAACTACTTGAATAAACAAGTAGCGGCCCCAGTCTAGAAAACTTTGACCACTGTGACACCCTCTGTCCGCAAATTCTAACATTAACGTCGCTAGAAGTGGCGGGGGTGGCGGCCGCTCGGTAAATATAGCTCATTCGAGGGGCTCATGCCATGGAGATTTGTTGTATCATTCCTGACGTTTGATGAGTTGTTGCAACGTGCACAGAAACAAGATACAACTATGTGAAATTGTATTGAACCGGTTGAAATGTTGACTGTTACGTTAAGTCAAGGGTTTTAAAAATAATTTTATGAAAATAACAAACACACCTCAACAGCACACCAAGAGAGCACTCGGACTAGAGTGCAGTCCGGGAGCACGCCCGTCCGAGAACCGGGGGTCTGTAGCAGGAAGATCTGAGAGTTTTCTACGCCCGGATGGGAATTTCCCCGTGTCCGGACCGTGCGAGCGGGGTCTAACAAACACCCGCTCAAGTCGCCTACTTATATTCAAACCAATTAAACAATTATATCTTATAATAAAACTACACAACTGGCTTTTGTGTAGATGCGTCTTTAATTCGCACACGGTCTAAAGGCGGTGGGGTTAATACATGTTATGGTTTTCTTATTCCATACCCACGCTAATTCTAGGGTATTTCCTCAAACTACCTAATTTTCCCCTAACTCATAATATGCAAGACTTTAAAAAAATCATAGTAACTTGTAAAAATATATTTATTTAGACAGTGGAAAACGCTAAGGAATATATTCAATTATATAATATATATTCAATATATAAATTAAGAACCATTATTTATTAAAAGTTTCAGCTCAAAATAAAAAAATATATATTTACTTTTATTCTGGAACATTTCAGTAAAATCATTCCCAAGTGGGCCTAAATTATAAATTCACAACTGCTTTCAATAAGTTATGTCTCGGTCGGGTGAACTGGGGGTGGTTTTTCCTAAATGGTTTTCCATTCTCCCTCCACGCAAATGCGGGTTCACTTCCTCTAAATTCAACCCTCCCATTTCCTAATCCATTAGTGTAGTTAGTACTTAAGCGTATAACCCGAACGGGTAGTAAGACGCGGTGCTAAATATTATTATTATTATTATTATTATTATTAATAAGTTATGGATCGCCCAACACAATCTGTAATTCTCTAACAAGTGTGTGCTCTTTCTACATTAATTAAACAATATCCTATCTCACCCCACGGAAACGCATAGCTTAAATAGGTAATATAGATCGGACCAACAGTTGTATCACGGTGTGATAATCTGGAGTCTTTGGGACACTTGAGACCAGACAATCATTTTAGCATATTTAAAAATTAAATATAAAATATTTATTTTATAATTTAAAGAACCTCACTTGGTCCAATGTTTCTGTTGTTAAGTAAAGAAAGCAGAAAACCACATTTAATTGGGATTTCTGGTTTGAGGGTATTAATCGTTTGTCTACTTTCCCTGCTAATTAATTCTTGACTATTTCATTAGGTCTCAACGTATTTCAGCTTATGCATTAAAAGTAGGCCTCCTCCATTTTAGTAAATAATTTAACTAACGCAATTAAAAAAAAGTTTTGTTTCCTGTTGTTTAGGTAAACGAGGCTTTCGAAGTGTTGAAACGTCGTACGTGTGGCAATCCAAGTCAACGATTGCCAAAAGTAGAAATATTGAGAAATGCAATTAATTACATTGAATCACTGGAAGAACTTTTACACTGCCATGGAGAACAAAGAAATAGTGTACAACTTCAGCCCCATAAAGCGGGCTCCTGCCGTACTGAATATGTGGTAAGTTTATTAATTCATTCATTCAAGTTTTTTGTCCATTAATATAGTTTACACGACCGTGCTTAAAATAGGCTGGAACATTAACCTAGTATTACAATAGCAAATAACCTAACACATAACTTCGAAAAACGTAGGCCTACAAAGTAAAATTAATTATCAGTGGCGACATATTTAATAAAAGTATAAGCCCTACTAATTAAATAAATTAAAAAGATTAAGTAAGTTTTAATACCATCATATAATTTGAAATGTTAATAAATATGTATAGTTGCTACTAAATGAGGAGGAAGTTGATATTTAGATTTATACACTTTATTCATTTTTCAGTTATTAAATTATCTTTGCTCTAGATCTTAGCATTTAACATATCTGAAAAAGTTTTATAACTCTTATAACATAATAGGAAAAACTTTAACTGCGAGACACGTACTTTGACAAAATTGCTGTTTATAAAATACTTTATATGGGTTTACAAACTGTAAGCATTCAGCCAATGAAAAGCACGAATCGGTAACACGGCCGTATCCAGGCCAAAATTTCAGGGGGTCTTGCCACTGGCAAAGAAAAATTTCTAATATTAAATGACTTTCGGAGCCATCTGTAGTATAGTTTAATGTTAATTAGTGGCAGAAATTAAATACTTTATTTGAGGGTACCTGTCGTTCTAGAGTAAGGTGTTAGACTTCTGTGTTAGGGGTCCGGGGGTCCCAGCACAGATTTGTCTGATTGCCAAACCCTTCCTTCCTTTTGGCTATTCACCTCTTCGGCCCACCTCCCCTACCCCCATTGACCCAACCTGAATAATTTTAGAGTTGAGTTCTTCATTCTCCAATAAAGTTAGAGATGTAATAATTTGTGCTAAGGCGATTGGCCCTTTTCATTTGGCGTAGGAAATGCAGAATTTTTATTGTTTTGCAATTTTCTTTTTGGAAACGGTTTGTTCAGGAATAGAAGCATGTTGATTAAGTTATACTTTTTATAAACACACATATCCTCTATAATTTTAACAGTAATCAAATATCGAAAAATTGACATTTTTAAATAGAAAACTGCCGTCTTTATAGCAAAATATAAGAAAATGTAACAATTAATAAACATAGATACATTATCTTAGAAGGGGTGTTGAAAATATTAACATAAAAATCTCACTAGTTCTCGAGAAAACTGATATTTCCAAACGTATGATTTTTCTGCAAGACCTGTCCGGTAGTTAGCGCCATCGATGATTTCCACGATCCATCTGTTCTTGTTGGCGCAGAAGGATACTTTGGTTGGTTGTGAAGCCATGCCACGCCTTTCACCCTCCAGCCCACCATCCCACACAATAGGTTTTAGACTTGCACATGACAGGGCCGAGGGCCTTAAAAGGTTGAGTCACCCCAACCCACATAGTCTTTGACTCTATATCTATGAGACACAGAGAGCGTTATTGAAAAGAGTGACCGATGGCAGGGAAAAGGGGGGGGGGGGGGGCTGTTTGTACCCTGGTATGTAGCTCAGCTCAGGGGCGTAGCCAGGGGGTTTACAGGGGGTTATAACCCCCCTCAATGTGATGAGTGATGACCCTGTATCACAATGTGTACAAGGTCAAGTTCTGTATTCCTTTATTTTATGATTATCGGTGCAAAGTCCAAACTGACTGAAGTTTGGGCAAACGGGTTATTCTATTGTGTTAGCGCTATTTGGGGGGGGGGGGGGAGTAATGGTAGTGTGCTTGTGATTGGGGTGACCTAGGCCATCAGTCATTCATTTCAAAAGTATCGGAAGTGAGTCAATGAAGGATTACATTTTCAGTAGGGACCTGTTAAGTGGATGGGGGTGTTTATTTGTGTTTTGCTTTACATGTTTGTTTCCATGTTTTAACGTGTATTTATTCTTACGTTTCTCGTGGCACTGTATAGGCCCAAAGACAAGCCAGTTTGATTACGTTTTTCTCCAAAAAGAGCAAAAATGAGGAAAGGCTGCAAGATGTAAAATCACAGATATATCCTGAATAGAACAAATGTCCCTCTGTATTTGACACATTTATTCAGAGGCTAAAAAGATTATGAGGACTTTCTCCAGTTTGTTCCTGTGTTTGACGTAACTGGAAGAGTATTAGCCATGACAATCATGGCAACACTCCAAAAGATGGGGCTTGAGTTGAAGTACCTTTGAGGACAATGGGGCCACTGCAATGAGCGGGCAGTTTAGTGGTGTTCTGGCAGCTATTAGGGAAACCTACCCTTTGGCTTTGTACATGCATTGAAGCTCACATGCTCTCATTCTAGTTATCAGTGAAGTATGCTCCAGCCCAGGAATTAGAAATTGTTTGGGTGTTGTAGGAAACACTGCGCATTCTTCAGCTAACCTAAACGATTAAGTGTGCTGAAAGAATCGATTGAAACAAAAGTTACCTCACCGAGCCGGATACCAAACACAGAGGTGTAATGTGTAAAGAGAACATATCCCCTTTTTGGACAGTTTCTTGGTGTAAATAAGGGAACGGTTTATTTCTCATAAGGCAGTTGTTCAGTCATTCATGTGTCTTTTCCCTCCTAAAGAAAAATTAACACCTATTAAAACAGATGAAGAATAAATGAAGCTTTAATAGGATGTTAGGTGCAGTGAAGACAGTGCTTTAGGCGAGTTGACCGTCTGGTTCAGGTTTCTTGCGTCACAAGGGTGCTCTTGAAGCCCTGTTCACTTGTCACAAGGACAATCTGCCGGCCAGTTATACCCTACTGAGAGTATTTACAATTACTGTGTCGGTGACAACTGCTACGTCTCTCTTGATATTTAAAAAATAAGTTTATCTAGATGAGTTGTGGAGGATATAGTCCCAAACTTAAATGATAAAGGTTTATCCCATAGCTTCAATACCTTGTTAGCATTTGAATGTCAAGTGGAACGATCCCAAAACTTAAGAAAAATGCAAAAACTTATGTTATAGAATTTGGTGATCGCGTGGTTAATCACGTCAATCTCCTATTGGATTGGATTGCCGGCTATGGGTGGATTGAGGTCCTGATCTTGGTTGGGTGTATTGAGAGTTTTTTACCAAATCGTTTCCTACTCTCCCTCCACTCAAATTCGTGTACATTTCTTATAATAATATACTTTTCGTCATTCATACTCCATTATCATAGTTGATGTGTGAGCATAACCCAAACGGGTATTAAGTCGCAGTGGAAAAAGAAATCATGGTTTATTACCAATGCTAGTAGGAGTTTTGATGATTTCATTTAGCTATCACAGGCAAAGTGTCTTTCCAGACCGATAGTCTCACAGTCTCTTCTTGGTCAATATTTTGTAGGACCATCAGTGACTGCGGTTATTTCACCTTGAAAACAAGTTTATGATCAAAAAGACATGGTCGTGTCACTCGTGTGAGGTACACACGTTAAACGTGTGTGTAACATTTCAGACATGATCAATCTAGCCAGTCATTGTATCAGAAGTATGGGTTCTCTATCGGTTAAAGTAGAATTATAAACGCTTAGAGTCAATTTTAGTGAGTGTGTTAGAAATTAAAATCAATGTATATCGCGTTCATTCCTAGTAGTCAATTAGGAACTAATAATAGATCAAAACCATCCAACGAAGAACTGCTTAACTTCAAAGAAAGCCAAGTTATTTTAATATTACAATAAAAAATCACGTTTTTGCCTATTAAGTTAATTAAAATAAATAAATTCTCTTCCAGTGGATATTAACTGAATTAAAAAGAGTCAAGCTATGTAATATAAATATGAGGTTAAAATTAAAATTAATTGCACTTATATCCAGGGGTGCCGACTTGTGAACAATATTGGGGGGGGGCGGTGTCTGGGGGGTATAGAATACCCCCGGGTGGGCGGAGGGGCCGGGGATCCTCGCCAAGAAAATTTAAAAATATGAAGGCCTCAAAACTTGAGTTTTGGACCTATTTAGGACTTCAATCTTGTTTTTTTTCAATTAAAATGTATTAGTTTAAACCGCTCAATACCACAAATCTATGCTTGGGTAGATCCTACTACAAAACAAGCTCTCTATTCTTGGATGTAGGAGGAGATGTGGGGAATAATTTGAAACAATGAAATGAAATATTCACAAAGTATAATTAATATTATATTAATATTGAAATAAAATAAGCAAGTCAATTTTAATTCAATACTATCTATTTAAATAATCAAAGATATAATCAACAAAAGTCTATCAAAATGACTTCATAATGAGGAAAAAAGTTTTTACGCACTGGGTTGCTTTTGATGAACTCATTTACAAGTGGTCCAAGTGGTCTAAGATCGAAGTTGCCCAGCACAACCTGATATGCTTTGAGTACTGCTATGTTCAGATGCGTTAAAATAATGGGGGGGGGGGGCTGTGTCCCTCGCTGACAACATTGGGGGGGGGGGGCTAGGGCCTCTCCTTCCAGCCTCATAGAGTCAGCGCCAGTGCTTATACCTATTATTGGTTATCATATTCAGAAAATTTAAAAATGACACCTGGACACGGGAATTGAACCCGGGACATTTGGCTTAGTACGCCAATGCTCTCCCCACTGAGCTATCCAGGAATCGTTCCAGGCTCAGGGTCATTCTTCACTCATATTTTAAGACAGAGCCTATGATGGATGTGCGGAAATCGTCGGCTACAAGTTTGTGATTATATTAATATCACGAGCTATCAGATAATGCAGCCACCTTAGACTCGGTAGTTGGCTTATTGCTGCCATTTGTACAATTATTATAATTGTACGGGATTGAATATTTAAGAATCAAATAGCCAAAGATATTATTTATGCTTATTAGGCCAACTACCGAGTCGAAGGTGGCTGCGTTATCTGATAGCGCGTGATCTTGATAAAATCACACATTTGTAGCCGACAATTTCCACACGTCCATCACAGACTCAGCCTTAAAATATGAGTGAAGAATGACACTGAGCCTGGAACGATTCCTGGATAGCTCAGTGGTTAGAGCGTACTAAGCCAAAGGTCCCGGGTTCGATTCACGTGTCCAGGTGTAATTTTTCAATCTTCAGAATATGATATCTAGATCGAGAATTCCTCACTAAAAAGCATAAATAATAGCTTCGGCTATTTTATTATTATTATTGGGTAGTTAAAATAATAAAAATACAATATTAGAAATACACTAGATGAAATACAAAGTGAATAGTATACAAATTAGCCTTAGATAAATGTTTTCCGTAGATAAATAATTAAGATCTAAACAATAGTAATCTACAACAACGTGTTTATTAACTGATAAACCGCACACAGCCCGTCAAAAATCGATTGATTGTAAGATATATCTGATTGTATAACGAATAGCTCGTCCTAAGGTGGGGTTGTAGGGAACGCGAGATAAGGGCAGTGTTTTTTGCAGTTTTTATATCAAAATTTTTTTTGTTCAAAATAAATCAAATATTGCTCCAGTAGAAACATAGTTTAATTTTATTCACGTGGTGATATCAACAGCTGTTGAATATCTCTCAACGGTGTCCTGGAATTTATTGATCACATTTTATCTTAATTTGAAAAGTGTGTCATCTAATACCGCTATGCTCTTGACAGATATTTAACAACTTTTGATATCTCCATGTGAAGAGAAATAAATTATTTTTTTTATACTGGAGCCATATTATATATATTTTAGTCAAAAAAAGGTTTTGATATAAAAATTGAAAAAACACTGTCCCTAACTCGCGTTACTTACATCCCTACCTCAATGCTTGCATTAACTCTTACTGTTCCACCACGCATACATTAGGCAACGCCATTAGAGCAACCAACATTCTGTCGGGCTTGCCTTTGTAGATATGAAAACATGTAAATTAATTCTAAAAAAAACAACATATTAACAAATATTTATTTAGTGTAAAGTATATCCATTTAAAAATGAACTGATATCAGTGTACTGTACATACAACTTTGTGTGTTATTGATTAATTTAAATGAAGGTTGAGGGGAGGTAACAAATTAATAGCACAGTCCCGCCAAGCCTGGCTTGCCCTGGCAGCATTCCACAACCCGTCACTGCTTTTAAGTTTCTATATGAAAACTATTTATTATTGTTATTTCCGAGAGCAGTCTGTTGCCAGAAATAACCAAACATTATAAAAGTTTATTATTTTTTGTAAATTTAACCGTTTAACTCCTATTTCCTAAGTTTTGGATCAATATGCTGTTGCGTTAGCTATTTAATGTTGGGATAGAATCACTTTCATACGTCCGTTTTTATTAATAAGATGATTTAACACAATTATTTTTCTTAAGGTACAAACACTATAACAAATTTTAGAAAATATTTTCCGTCAAAGAATGATGTTCTAAGACTAAAAAATTAAACAAATATTGGTCAGAAATATGCTCAAATAAAATGACGTCATTGAAAAGTGTTGTTAAACTATACCAAATTGTATCGTATCGTTTTAAATGTTGAATTAATCTCAACACATGTTTAATTAAGTTGCTACTCGTGGCTTGGATTATATTAATCGTATACATTTGATGATTTAATAAAACTTACAAACTAATGTGAAACTATGAGCTTACAAATCATTGGGCACGCGGACTAAGGTGTCATTCTAATCTTATCTGGTATGTCAGTGACGGCGAGGGCGAGTCTCGACTCGAATCATAGTCGGATGGACTGAGGTGTTCTGTCCCTAAATCATTTATCCCTCTCTCTCCACGCCATTGCGGATACATTTACTCTCAATCCCTGTACCGTTAGTGTATATATTGATATACCATACCTTACCCGTATCCTGGCCAGTGGCTTGCATTTTCATACCCAACGATAAATCATACCTTGCTTGCTAGGCAAGGTATTCACTTTGAACTGTGGGTAATATTTGGGGAATCTGTGGAGTGACAAAACTGGTCAACCACACATCTGTTTGCGCGATACTTTATTCAAGTCTTTACTGTTGCTTTAGTGTCTATTTGCCATATTTACAAGTAACCAAATGGACTACATAAATTGTTTTTAACCTATCCAGACCTGTAATGGAGTAAGAATATTTGAACACACGAGCTCTGCTGAACGTGAATAGGTTATTGTAATATTTTAACAAAATTGATTTGTGGATTAATGAGTGGGGCTATATTTGAGCAAAATGTTAAAGAAAACATTCCATTCATTTGGACTGAACATAGGCACCTTCTCAATAGCCTTTATGTTTTTAATGAGTACATTTGAGGGAAATGCTGTGCTTTGTCACATTCATTTGTTGGGTACTTTCATTCTTCTCTTTAATTTGTTGGGTGCATTCACTCCTTTCAATAATTGTAAATTGAAATCTCCACTATTGCTCTTAGTCTGTACAGTATTGCAACTGTACTCGCCTTTTCCCCTGGCCGCAACTTGCAAGCGAGCGGTATCCTGCTGGAAACTCATGGTAGGTATATCACACGTAGTGACCAGAAAGTTCGGTAAGGCCAAGCTTGGACATAGGTGCATGTATGTCATGATGGGCTAAGACTAGGGACTTTTATAAAGTTTGGCTTCATTACATTCGTTATATATATATATTTAAATTAATCTCTCCTGAGTTTTCAAAGTAAAGTATTATAAATTTAAAATCTTATTAAGATATAGGGGACCAAGAGTAGCACTTATTTTTTTTTTACTATAGGACTTACCATAATTCAACGATTGAAAAAATAACCATGAATGATGAGGAACACTCATTAAAGAACCAATATAGAACAAGGGAGAATGTATGTACTATACTATTTTATGTCTTTATAACAATAATGGGAACTGCGTACTCTTAGACACCCTATGCGGGTAAAAGTAGGCAAAGCGTCGTCCAAGAGTACGCACGCATACGATATTAGTTATTATATTATGTAAAGAAGAGTAAAAGAACTTATACAAATAAGTACTGTACATATTAATTAAATTAAATTATAAATATCAACTAAATTTCAAAGATTTCATTTTATTTTATGACTTTTTAGGCTAATGTAAAAATATACAAAGAGGGTTGTGGTCAACGACCCCTAGCAGAAGTCCCAAACGAAAGTTCCGGTGCCCTCGTAGGATGAACTCTGTCCATGTCACCATTCTGAACAGTCATTGCAATTCACCCAGTCATCAGCATCGCATGTCTCACAACGACCCCTAGCAGAAGACAGGAAATATCTTCAATTTCAACTTCAACTTCAATAACATTACAATTTGCTCTATCCAATTTAAGTTTTATTTTTACCGTAGTTTTCTTCTTCATATTTTTCTTTTGTTTCTTTTCAGCTCTCACCTTTACCCTTTCTTCTTTCATACGCAGTTATTCCCCTTTTTTCCTCGCTTCTCCAGAAGTGCCCAATAGTATTTCGTACTTATGTCCCTATCTCTTGTTTTCATTCTGGTATTTTGGCAGGGGATGAAAATCAGTAATATGGACCTCTTTAATTGGGAGAGTTATGTTGTTCTACAACCGCATCCTCTTATAATTCTACCTCGTCTTCATTGTCTGATTTATCAATGACGACGTTTTGATGGTCAGATATTTCATTGAAGAAAGTGCCCAAGAGTACGCACCTTTAAATTTGGTGAGTACTCTTGCACGCACTCTGAAGTGTTTAACAAAAACCTTCATAGATAGCAGACCCTGTATATCTTGAAGACTGCTTCTAAATGATTGTCCACTAGTCGAATATCAAATTGCAATGATATAACCGTAATTAGTTTCAATCATAATTTATTAAGAGGTCGCAAAATGACAGTCAAAGGATCAAAAGGTAGTTTTTACCTGTAAATCCCAGCGAAATACACAGAGACACAGACTAAAGAGCTTATAGAACTTGGCAACTGACTTATTATACCACTATACCTTCAAACTACCCTCAGTATTACCAACCACTGAACTAAATGACTGCGTACTCTTAGGCTCCCTTCCAACCTCTTTCAGTGGTCATATTTGTTATCAAAGAAGCTTAGTGATTTGCTATGTTTTTTATAGATAGGTCTAATTAAAAACTAGTTTAAGTTAATAATTTTGTAATTAGTATGTCACAACGTAATATTGTTTCATTTGCAATATTACAACTTTTCACATCCAAACAGAAAAACACTTTATTTGCTAAACCAATTTTAAAATCAATATATGTTAAGTTGTATAACTTTTACTATATAATACTGCAATTAAAAAAATCACTGACTGTTTATTACAACTCAGCTAGTTAACAAGTTACTTGAAATAATTTCCTCGACTAATAATTAATAAAACTTTATTATAGTAGTTTGTATCGCAAGAAATAAAATGTCATATCTATATAAACATTTTACTATGATCTCCACTTTGCAGAGTTTCTTCAACACACCAAAACTATTGGTTAGCGCGTCTCTGTCTAGTGATTAGGGGTCCCAGGCTAAATTCCCAGCATGGTTGTAATATTTATTATTGGTTAAATTATGATTCCTCCTCCATAGTGATGAATTAAGGGCCAGGACTGAGTGTAGTGTCAGTTTTAGAAGCAAATTAGTTTGAAAAAAGTATTTTGATTTAATTTATTGGTTTAGAAAGTTCAAACAAATGCCACAATTAGAAAAAGTAAGTTAGCTATCTCTAGAAATCTAGTTTGGACTAATTGTTTAACTTTTTGCCCAGATTTGGACCGGCTTTTTTTAATTTATTAAAGCTGTAACAATAGTATGTGAGAGTGTTGTATCTTATGATAGCCCAATATTAAACAATAAAGTTGGTCACCTTATCTTGCATTTGAAGGACAAACATACACCAAATGTTTAAATTTTAAATTGCGTATGACCTTTGCTTTCAGGAGATCTGGAAAAGGGGGCAGGGGGCTTGATCCCCCTTGTTTTTATTTTGGGGGCAGGGACTATTTCAAGGTCCCCCTCCATATTTCCAAAGTAAGCTCTAAACCCTTGTATAAAAACATACAACTGTAACAGTAAGTTTGGTAGTTTTAAGTAATGAAGACATAAATGTATCATTAATTTAATATAAAGTTGAAATGCCCTAATTTTGCAGTTTACATTTTTCTGACGCGAAGAAAAACTGTTTCATAAAAATATAGTAACTAGCACTGGGCCTATTTGTGATTGCCTTAAATAAAAAACATAGATAAGAAGAATTAGATAAAATTTCACAAATTGAATTGTAAGTCTAATTTGGACACGAAGCGGTTTTTCAACCACAGTTCAGATTTTATTTTTGCCGTATCCACCCTAACAAAATTAAACACCCCACTTTCAATAGATTGTGGAGTTCTGTTAATTGAGACATTTTTTCTCCATCATCTACAACACAAGGGAGGTGTTCTAAATGTTCATTGAGGTCACTAGGTGAGATTTCGGGGTAAGAATGTTCCAGTTGTTTATTATCGATAACATTTTATTTTTTTACAAAACTGTTTAGAAGATGAGTGGCCATCAGAAATACTCACTTAGTGCTTCATCCTTGCTTTACACACTTCCTGAGTACATTTGTTGCGCAGTTTTCTGTACACTTCAAAGATCTCACCAACGTTTATTCTTAGAGAGACGTCTGAATTTAGCATATGCTCTATCACATCTCTTCATTAATGTCAGTATGTCTTTCGTCATTTATCAATTTAATCATTTTAATAAAAAATAATAATAATGTAATAATATATCACTTGTTTATGCCGAAAGTATGTTATTCTCGTACCCTTTGGGTGCACGACTAGGCCTAAGTTAATAGGCAGGGACCCACTCCAGTGGCCGAATGGTCCAAGCCTCTAAGGCGTCATTCTCGTGCTAGAGTGACCTGCTGATACGGGGATATCAGCCTTCCAATCCACTGAGGGTGATTTCTCCTAAATGTTTTCCCATTCTCCTTCCACGCAAATGCGTGTATATTACCTTTAAAATGCTTCCTTCCTTATCCCCGTCTCATTAGCGTAATGATCATACATGCGTAGAGGTAGTAAGACGTGGTGATGCTAATAATAATAATAAGGCCATAGCCACTAATAACTAAGCTGTGTTAAATGTAGATAAAAACAACATTCCACTAAAGGTAAAATAAAAGCAAATAAATGAATCTAGCATGATACTTCAAATTTTTAAAAAAGATACAGCTACAATTTGAGACAAACAAGCACTCTTATGAACATGTGATGTAGTAAAACAGTAATTTACACCACACAATGGTTCAGCCACATGTGTAGCACATGTGGCTAGTAGGGAGATGTCATCTTACCCCTCTAATCCCGTCCACAATCCCTCCCTTTCCTCGGCTCGCCACCTCACACACTTGAGACAAACAACCGTTCTGTCAAGTATTGTGGCTATTGGGACATGGCTATGATCCGTGCCAGGGTTGAACTTACTTACAAATAACTCCTATATTTCTATTTGCCATTGAATCTCCCAGCCCGTTTGGGTTATATAAGTAGGGACACTGAAATATCGCGAGACATGCTTCTATAAACTTTTATTTAACACGTTAAAATTAATAATACAATTTTTTAATTTTTTAAATATCATTCATATACGAAATAAAGCCAAATTAAATCATTTCGTGAACTTGATTACTTGGCCTTTTACATGTGAATAATGGTCAATTATGTCGAATATAATGATAATTAAAAATATCCAAATTATAAACATTTTTACTTAGTAGCAGACAACAACGTTCTTTGCCTGAAATTACCAGAAAAAATAGTACCAACAGCGCTATTATAGTTTTATTATTAATATTCTTTTTAAAAAAATCAAAGTTTCCAGTCCAGAAAAAATATTTGCATTCACCAAAGACCATTGGTAAGGAAGAAGTAAAATGTTGGTTTGATCTGGATATTATGACAGCCAAGTTGTGAACGAATACAAATATTTAAAATTTGGGAATTTTATATTTGGTGATGACAATTAAATTAATCACTCTCAAGGAAATCTTTTAGGTACGATGGGGATTATAGCCGATCTCGTCCCCATATTTTCGAACAAGGGAAATATCAAGAACCAGATATGACAAAGATTTATTTACAAAAAATGTAAAGGTAACAGACAAATTTGTCAATGTCAAAATCACTTCAATGATCAATTCAAAAGGAAAAGTTAAAAGTTAAACTAGCTTTTTTTTTTTAATGTAGTAACCCGACACAGTCATAGTAAAATGAAGGCGGGAAGATTTACCGTTCTTATATTCACACAAACTATTTTCAAGACAAGTCATATTTTTCTTACAATTACTGGACCTGTATGGATGTCTACGATTAATACTATTGCACTTTTTATGTATGTTGATGTGAAGATTAAGGTTGGAATAAAAATCACAATCGAATGGTGAGAACAATACAATTATTCGCTTGAGTGCTAGTGGAAGGCTTCACATGTTTTGGTGGTTCTTGTTGGTTTGGCAGAAGTTTCAACCCATACATTTGGTGGAAAGGTAGCTTCAATAGAAATTTACGTGTCCATTAAATTAAAAGTCTATGAACCTTTTTAAGCGTTAGTAAATAAGTGCCACATAAACCAGGTCAAAGACCAAACAGTCTCCAACTTCAGACGGATCTAAGAAAAGCAGACCGGAACACCATTTCACCCAAAGGCCAACCTCGTTTGTAGCCTTGTAATCTGAGAGACGGGGAAATTCTAAACTAAGTTCACTAATTACGTTAAAACAGTGTGTAGATTGCTTCTTCTTTATTTTTCAAGTTAAAATATTCAATAAGAGTGAATAATTGGAAGAAATATATTTTACAATATTCAAATATTCTATCAATATAAACAATTTGTTAATTTGTTAAAGAATCTAAGAATAAGTGCCAAACGCCAACAATTATCCACCTAGTTATTCACAAAAACACAATTATCACCTTTCTTGGTTAGCGGATACATTTTAGCAACTTCTATGTGAACTTCATAAATGTTAGTCGGAAGTTTAGGCATAACCCTCCTTCTCGCGTCATACATATATGTTCTAGTGTTTTTTACATCATTTGACCGTAGATCCGAGATTTCTTCAACACACGGTCTAATGATATTAAGTGGCTGTCGCTAAAGTTTTCTGTGGCTTTCCGTTTGGCAGCAGTATTTACTTTTTGTCTCGCTAGTGTACACTCGTCATAAGGCCCATTGTTGTAGTGATCATTACTCTTTGCTACAATCTTACCATCAGGCTCGCCTAGAACATAACAAACGTGAAAACCTTTGACACCAAGTTGGAATCAATAAGACAATATCAGGGGGAAAATATCTTGACGAAAACTCACCCATTGTGTTTAGATATTGTTCACATTTTCTGTTCACATACCAGCACTTACTTTCACAACTCGATAAATCTAGATGTTTACTAAATTTAAAATTATTCAAAATAATAATGATTTTACCACGTTAACTAACTCTCCATTCGACATTTCGCACATGATCAATTCTACTGAAGTGATATGAAAATACTGGACGAGTCATGTTGTGTACTTTTACTAATCTCCACATTTGGGACGAGCCGTGTAGTCCACTGAAATTTAGACGTAATTTTTCTCTCTAACACACACATAAGTTCGAGTATATTATTTTAACATCTCCAGCCGAAAAATGCATTTTATCTGACTCTTAATACCAACATCGAGCTTTATATCCAACTTAATATCTTCTTTAAAAAATCAGTGTGTCTAGCTATAAGTATATAAATTAGTTACATTAATGTGTCAGGGGTGAGAAAGATTAAAGTAATCAGAAAAGTAACCTAATTTGCGTAGAGGGAGAGTAGGAAACCATTTAGGATTTTAAAAGCCTCAGTATACTCTACCGGGATTTGAACCAAGATCTCACCATAATCGGCAGTTCAGTCTATTGTAAGAGTGACACCTTATGGTGTTGAACCACACACGTGGATGATAGCCCGTACCAGGTCACGTGGAAAAGGGTGTCAAGCTCTATTCCGGTTTGCTGGTGACATGTCTTGAAATCCACTCATATTTTATCATAGTGATTTTTTCCATACATTGTTAATTACGCTCCTTCCACTTAAGTGTGACTACATTCTCTCCCTCTAAATTGTAGCCCCCTAGTTCCTAAACAAGTAGGGACATTAAATACGGATATCCCGAATGATTGGCAGTAGAATATTTGGCACATTTCCCCAAAAAGCGACCCGTTTGGTCCAATCTGTAAAGGACGTTTGGCGTAGTTCTAGAAAGTAAGTGGGACATTGTTTGGACCAACCATGATAGGACCTATGAACTAAGGAGACACAGAATTTTCCCTTTTTATTCATTCAGATCTAAACTAACATAATCAACCCCATCTTAACCATTCATCAGGTGATTTACTTTCATATTTGCAAACCTAGCCTAACCACAAGGCAATTTCCTTTAATTTTTGCTCTCCTAACCTAACCTAGCCTAGATATCAGGCGAATGAACAATTACTGGCTATATAAACGCGAGTCAGAAGTAACAAAAATACAAAGTGGAATTAACAGGTGTTTTAACAATCATGCCAAACGTTATCTGACTGACCTGGTCCAAACGAGCCATGCATTTCAGCTAGGAAAATCCCAGATTACGCTAAACGTTCTATGCGTGGATCATTAGTAAGATATGATGAGAAAAAAAAGCCATTCAAATATAAAGGAGTGTTGTACTTCTGAGTTAGGTGTTTTTAGCTCTGAAAGCCTGAGGTCATTACAGTGGCAAGTGGGGTGGATCTACTTTTGAAAGTGAATTACTTACTGTACCTCAAACAAATGTTAAATGTGTTTCACTCGACTGAGGATTGTAATTCATTAATTTCTTTCACATTAGCAAATGATCTTATTTGTAATAGCAAACATAAATAATACGTTTTATAAATGTTGTAGTAAGTGTGACCGCTACAGATCCAGAGGTACTGGGTTCGATCACTGGAGCTTCCAGGTTGTCTGTGAAGCAGTGGGCTGGAACGGGGTCAACTTAGCCTAGTAGGTCCAAATGAAGAGCTCCTTGAAAGAAAAAAAAGCTACTCCAGTCTAGAAAACTGAGATTAATGAACGGAGGGTTCATTGTGTTGGACACATGACACCCTATCTCCACATAAGTTGGTAATATTTTCACCAACAGATGGCAAACGCTCGGTCTGTATGGATCAATTTCAGGCTGATACCATGCAGTGGTAAATGTAGCGTACTTAACTCTAATCCAACATATTAAACAAGTAGGCCTGCAATTATTCTACATATTCTTTGAGTCACTTATATTTAATTCTATGATTATTACTTTTATTACTAGGTGTTCTGTCTCACGACAAATACATTCATTTTGTCAGTGAATTTAGACCACTAATGCACCCTGTCCTTTGCCTCCTCCTTCAGCTACCAGAAATTAATTGTTCTTTTCTTAAAGTCATCTAATATTTGAATCCTTTTATGGCGCCATGCAGAAGACAGTTATTTCTAAGGATGTGTCCGATCCAGTTTGATTTACACCAAAGAATCACATCCAAAATGGTTCTCTTCTCACCCACTCTTCTTAGGACTATTTCATCTGTCACTCTGTCTGTCCACCTGATTTTTTCAATTCTTCTCACGCACCAAATTTCAAAGCTCTCCAACTATTTCTTTTCCATCTTTCTTAAATTCCAAGTTTCTGCTCCATACAGTGCGATGCTCCAGATGTAGCATTTCATCAGTTTCTGTCTCAGTTCCAAACTGAACTTGCTGTTCAGCAGTAACCTCTTTTTGTTGAAAGCTTCCTTGGCCATAGTGATCCTCGACCTAATTTCCTTGGTGCAGTAGATATCCTTTGTCAGAAGATTTTCCAGGTACTTGAACTACTCATGTTTTCCAATTCCTGATTTCCCATTTTGATTTTTGTGTCTTTTATTTTTTGAAATTCCTATCACTTTTGACTTTTCAATGTTGATCTCCATGCCATGTCTTCTTCCTATCTCCACCAATCATTTCATCTTCTCCTGCAACTATTCTTCATTTTTTACCAGCAATGCTAGATCATCTGTGTATTTTATTCTGTTGATGACGTGTCCTATCCTGAAATTGCCACGTCTCTCTATGGCTTCCCTGACCAGCCACTCGCCATACAAGTTGAACAAACTGGCTGACAACCAGCATCTCTGTTTCACTCCTCTTTATACTTATTTCTTGACTTCCAGCACACTTTCTGAAATGTTTCTCAGATACCGATGGCATCTTTGGTTCCTTTTTTCTTTTCTGAATCCAAATTGGTCTTCTTCCATCACACTTACTATTTTCTGTTCTAGTCACCTCTTGGTTATTCTTGCTATGATCTGCCCAACATGAGAGATGAGGATGATGGTCATTTGAGTTTTTATTTTCATCCATGGTAAAATAATTTAAATTTGATACGTCTAACCTAATAATTGAATTAAGCTCGTATTAAGATTTTTTTTGTTTTGTTTTTGTAGGAAATAAATTAGAATTTAAAAATAAAATTTAAATATTTTTGGACTTGCTTAAACGTTCATACTCAAAGAGCACAGATCTATTATAACGACAAAATATTCAAAGATACCTGTTTTCTATTAATTTATGGTAATATCCAAACAATACAAACTTGAAATAAGCAAACATGGACACTCTTATTTCGCTTCACAAAGACACGAGGCTAAAAAGTAAATAAATATATTTAGAAAGTGCATGTATACATCTTAGTAATTGTGATAATTAATAGCAATCCTTATAATTAATTAAAAATGTGATATGATAAAATACGACGTGATTTATTTTTGTTCGGTACATAAAACACTCAGGGGCATCCCTATCAGTTTTTTTTTAGGTGGAGGAAAATCTCTGAATTGCGCCCCACATTGACTGTTAGGATTACTAATATTTTGGTTAGGCTAAAAGAAAACCATTTTATTTGGTAGGAAATTATTTTATTAAAAAAGAAAGATAATTTACAATTAATTATGAGATGGGCACATTTATCGCCTTAAAACTGGCCAATTTATTAAATAAATCATAATAATTTTATACCTGAGCCATGTCATTTGTGATAGACAAAATTTCTAAATCATATAGACTTTCCTCACACATATCGGAACGCAAATAAGTTCAATGAGTTTCAATTTGCTGAAACTACCGTCATATTCAGCGAGAGTCCATACGTTCGGGAAAATATCCTGCCGAATATCTGGTTTAATCTGTTGAAGAACTTCTAATGGTTCTGCTGAATCAGAGTCTTGAAATAATTGGCTCAGGCCTAAAAGTTCATCAACTAATTCTGAAACAGAAATGTCACATTTTTCCTGACCCGTCAAATTTATTTGTAAATCTCCCCAATTTTTTCCAATCTGGATGTTTCATGAATTGTTTTGATGTTATATGAAAATGAACAAGTGTCATTGAATATTGATAGTTTTTTAGATCGAGTGACCAGTGCATTTTCAATTGTATAAAAGGATAAAAGATGCTCGTTTTAAACAATTCTTCAGGATGATATGTTGGTGCCTCATCTCTTGTCTCGTCGTCGAATAACCTCTTCTTTCTTCAGGATCTCTTGGTGCCTCATCTCTTGCCTCGAGCTCGAATAACCTCTTCTTTCTTCAGGATCTGTTGGTGTCTCATCTCTTGCCTCGAGCTCAAATAACCTCTTCTTTCTTCAGGATGATCTGTTGGTGTCTCATCTCTTGCCTCGAGCTCGAATAACCTCTTCTTTCTTCAGGATGATCTGTTGGTGTCTCATCTCTTGTCTCGAGCTCGAATAACCTCTTCTTTCTTCAGGATCTGTTGGTGTCTCATCTTTTGCCTCGAGCTCGAATAACCTCTTCTTTCTCCAGGATCTATTGGTGTCACATCTCTTGTCTCGTAATCGAATAACCTCTTCTTTCTCCAGGATCTATTGGTGTCACATCTCTTGTCTCGTAATCGAATAACCTCTTCTTTCTCCAGGATCTATTGGTGTCTCATCTCTTGTCTCGTAGTAGAATAACCTCTTCTTTCTCCAGGATCTATTGGTGTCACATCTCTTGTCTCGTAGTCGAATACCCTCTTCTTTCTCCAGGATCTATTGGTGTCTCATCTCTTGTCTCGTAGTCGAATAACCTCTTCTTTCTCCAGGATCTCTTGGTGTCTCATCTCTTGTCTCGTAGTCGAATAACCTCTTCTTTCTCCAGGATCTCTTGGTGTCTCATCTCTTGTCTCGTAGTCGAATAACCTCTTCTTTCTCCAGGATCTCTTGGTGTCTCATCTCTTGTCTCGTAGTCGAATAACCTCTTCTTTCTCCAGGATCAGACTGCTTTAATAACTGGCTCTATCGCAGCCTGAGCTTTTATGTCCTTTGTTGTTAAAAAAGTGGATGCGTAACTTCTGTAGGCCTACTGTTTCACAAATTCCGAGATATTCTTTAGCAATCATGATGCATTTGGTAGATCAATAATTTCATACTGGGACCCAGGGAAGCTTGTTCAAAATTTGTGTGAGGAATGTTTACATTTTTCTTGATTTGGACACCTTGTTTAAGATGGTGCCATGTTTGTCACACCACTCGCACCATCCTAGGGCCTTCCCTGAAAATACCCAACCATAAACACACACACACACACCACACACACCACCGTGTACAGTACGTAGTTATAGTGCACTCATCCATATTTAATGGGAAAAAGTTTTTTTTAATATCACATGCTTCCAACGGAGTGGTTGACTAATTAAAATTCCAAGGTATTTCGAAAAATACTAAATCTGAAATTTGTTAGACTGATTAGTCAACCAACAAATAGTTTTAAGAATAAAATAAATTCTTGTTTAAAGTTTTGAAAAAATAATTTGACTGTAAGGAATTAACGTTTTTATGTAAAATATAATAAACTTTAATTGATTAATTTTTCGAAAGTGATAATTGGCCATTTGGGTAGATAAAGATTAAGAGTTGAACCAAATTAATTTTACTTTAAATACGCTTGAATGTGTAGTTATAAACTCTCTTTATAAAAAATACAATTGATAATATAAAAATAGCACCAATCGTTTAAGCATCGAGCTGTTGTTCTGTCATTCAGACTAGTTCATTAAAGATGAATTCATTGAAGGTAAGATTTGTATTTTTTATACTAAGTTTCATTGAGTAATAAGTATGAATATAAAGGAACATTGGGGTAAAAGATACAGTTCCCCTCCCCCCACCCAATTATGATTGGTGAGTACATAATATTGACGTAGAAAACAAGGGGTGGAGTGAGTCTAGACACACTTTGTACATTTTTGATCCATATGGAATTGACTGTTCCCTCAAAGTTGGGGTACACATATGCTTAAAAAACTCATTTAAATACAGCTTAGTGTATTTTTTATTCTGTATTAATCACAACTTGTGAATGTGAACAATGCCAGGCCTCCACCATGGTTCGGATTCCACGTTAAACTGTAGGTCCTCCATTTCATCTCACAATCACCCTACCATTACACATTAGCGTAAGTGCGTATAACCCGAACGGGTAGTAAGACGCGGTGCTAATAATAATAATAGAGAAGTATAAAATATCAGTGATGACCTAACAGTCACCAACCACCTTTGTTTATTTATTTTAACCTATGACATATTTGACTGTAGACTTTTTTAGCAGCTCAGTGGTAACAAGTATACCTTGGAGGTTGCCCACATCTCATACCCTCAATGTGATGACGTCACGATAGAGATTATGAAGGTGTAGAGACAGTGGAAATCTTAAACCTAACTTAAGACTATGGTGACCATAGGAACAGTTCACCTCTCGGGAAAAATACCTACGGTGCCACTGGGAATCTAACCCGGGACCTCTATACTAACCAGGGAAGCTGACCACTAGACCAAGAGGCCGGTCCCTAACTACAACTAAAATATTAGTTTTAAAAATTAATTAAATTTAGCTCGAACTTGAAACAACGTAAACACGCTTGGCACGTTGTTATTTAAACAAACATTTATCTACAGTACACCATAAGATGTGAGAGAATGTTTTTTTCTTCTTATTGTCAATGTTAATCATATTTGTAGATTTATTTACCAAACTTTTTATACAATTTGGACAGTTTAGAAAAGAAATTAATTTACAATCAAAATTAGATCTGTGACATCGATTGTTTGGGTTGCTGTATATATCAATTCTGTACAATTATTAGTAAAGTTAGAGTATTACTAGCAAATCCGTGTGCAAATGGTTCGTTACTTAGGTAAAAATAGAAAAAACAACAGCATTATATCTATAATAATAAAAGGAAGTGTTTGTCTGTGTGTGTTGTTTTGTTTGTGCGTGATGCCCAACCAAATCTACGACACGCAGATTTCTGAAATTTTTAACATAGATGGACGGAATGGGGTCCGAAAGCACCTCGAATGCCGGATATTTACATTTTTAAATAGGGCTTCAATTAGGCTATATTTAACAAATTTTTGAAGGGGTCATGGGCAACGCCGTGCGGGATTGCTAGTTCTTTAGTAAAAATGTTGTCTAAGCTAAAGCGAATACATATGTTTCTCAATTGAATGAAACACAAAGAGACGTAAATTTTAGCTTTAAATAAATTTAATTAAAACTTAAAAATTTATAACATATATATGAGGAATTTGTATTTACAAAGTGTTGGAGGAAACTTCAATATGGACAATATGGACAGGGATGAGTCTGGGAGAAGAGGGGTGGAGGGGATGACCTTTTCAACTTACGGTAAAAATTATTGTGATTTTAATAGCGGTTGCACATCTTCAGATCAACACATTTTTATCTAATTCCTCATTGGTCAATATAGACTCATAAAAAAGATCGATATTGGGTTTGACAAGAATCTACACTTTAGGGTTTAAGAGATAGATACAGTTTAGGACTATTTGAACTATTCTTTTACAACTACATGAGCTAAAAAACATTACATAATAATGTTTGGATTAAAAATTTAATTACTAATAATTGTCTTACAAAACAAGTCAATTTTATTGCTTCTCCAAGTAACAATGTTTGTGGCAAAGTCCAGCGATAGTTTGGACGTTTTGTGATTTTTGTGCAAATTTTCAGTTCAATTTATTTTTTAGAAGACTCCATCCACATTTTCACTACATCAGAATCACTGTAATAACTATCATATATGTATATATGTATATATTGAATGAAGAACGTAAAATACTGTATATATTAGTACATTCGTATGGAATACCTTTTATTTTTAAAATTATAAATCTAAAATTGGGTTAACTTAAAATTCAATTTGATGCCAAATACATTTTCACAAGCTTTCTCGTCTCCGTCATATTGATGGTGTCACATTTATCACCAAGTTTGTTAATGACATAGTCTAATGCTTTGGGATGATGACAAGTGTTGTAAAGAGAATATAACCCTCATTAGTATAGGTGGTGGTATAAAAAGCCCAGAGAGAATCACATGCGAGAAAATATTCCCAACCACTCTTTCAACGATTATCCAGTCCAAGCTGACCTAGCACCCTAAACCACGTTACCATTAGTGTGTGCTTATGCTTGTTACAAAATTTGAAATACGATGGGGATTAACTTCAAATGAAACAATCAACAATAATTTTTAATTGTCTTACTTCTTAAGATGTAACTTTAAAATATTATAAAGAGTGTACACATTTAGTGGATTTGTATCTACATTATATGGTGTATTTTATAAGATATTATATATTATATTGTAGCAGATTAGTGTCCGACTACTAGCAGTGTGGACTTGGCACGTATCTCATTTGTCTGCGCGTGCGCTCTCTGTCTCTTCATCCTTGTTTAGCAGGCATGCAGCCCTCCTCACTGCCAGAGGGATTATAAGGAATAGGGGGGGAGGGGGGGCGTAATTGAAATAAAAGGGACGCGTTTTGAAGAGTCTGGTATCGTTTCTATCGAATGCTGTAGAGTAGTATATAAATGGAGGATTCCAGAATCTTACCCTATAAATATACATGGTCCGAGATAGCTAGAGGAACCTCAGTCCAAAATGAGGCTAGCCAAGTGAGTGGACTAGCTTGTCCAGGCTAGCGTGTTCGGGAGTGGGCAGCATGTTCAATGAGTGGGTCAGCGTGTCCAGTGTGTGGACCAGCCTGTCCAGTGAGTGGGTTGGCGTGTCTAGCAAGTGCATAGCTAGTCTAGCATTCGCGTAATACGGGTCAACGCCATGTGTCGCGAGTGCGTAGGGACCAACGGCGACTTAAGTGAATGACACTGGTAATGTAGATATTGAATATTATTGTGAACTCTGTTTATAATGAACATTTTTGTGACTGCTTTTAATATTTGAATGGTAATGTGTTTTACAGTTATTATTTTGTTTATTTAATTTAAATTCCATTTGATGTATTCTCATTATATTATTATTTTACAGACTTAATTATTACTCTTATTATTTAATTAACTGAATTTTATAGCTGTAGTTAATTCAATTATATCAATGTAGATGTTGTTTTAATTTTAATATTCAAAACCTCGAATATTACGTGTGAGTTTTAGATCTTGTTTAATCAGAAGCATACCCCAATATTCTGAGAAGAGTTCGCAGTTCATACGGTGATATGAGGCCCACGACCTCCAGTTCGCCCGTTACAATATTTATTATATAGAGTTTATTAATTTTACAATTGAGAATTTACCTGTCACATATTGATGAGCACGGCGACTAAGTGTCAGGGTCATATAGTCTGGTTTTCCGGTGACAAGGAGGTTGGTGTTTTAATCACAGACAAATGTTTAAAGTTTTTTTTCCTAAATGGCTTCCAGCTCTTCCTCAACTTTAATGCGGACACAACCATATCATCTTAATTATACATTTCCCATTCGTACCCAATTTTCATAGTTTAATTGATGTAGTGTGGGCGGGTAGTAAAACACGCTGCAAAAAACTGTTTTTTGATTTGATGACAAATTAACGTAATTAACCCAGATATATTACATAATTTATTTGACCAAATTTTTAATATTTGAATAAATTACAAAAAAACTCTAGATTGTGTGTGTGTTTTTATAGTAATAAATTCCAATACAACTATATATTGTACTGGTTGGTAGCTTACATATCTGGGAGTATAGGTGATTTTTTTTGCACATTTGATTATTTTTCCATTCATCTTTGTATCTCAATTTACTATTCAACATTCAAACAGTACTTGAAAATTATACTTCGCTGTTTGAAATATAAAGAAAGTAGAATTTAATTTATAATGTTTCCGTTCAGTATGGTACATTTAATATTTTACTAGACAACCCTCCCCCTTTTTCAGATCAGGTAACTTAGATTTGCAAGAAAGTGTATGCCTGCCTAAATTTTCTGAGAGGTTTGAAGAATTTTCTATCAGAATCTGCGTGAATTATTCTTGTCCAGATTTTAATATTGACACACTTTGACTACTGAGACATGGTATACAATTAATTAAAATATGATCTCACAGAACGACTACAAAAAACATGTGTTTGGTACATATTTAACTTAAAATGGCATGACCATATTTCAAAGTATTTTAATAAACCGGGTGGTTAAAAATAATTGAAACACGAGGGCTACACCTATTAATTTTGCTTCACAAAGTATTATCAACATCTAAGCCTCAATACCTCTCCTCACAGTTCCTATTTCTGAGGATAAACACAGCCAAGCTACTAGATCAAAATCCACTCTACAGATGTTTATTCCCATACATAGATCTCAAACATATGCTCGTTCTTTTACTGTCCTAGCATCACAGGCTTGGAACAAACTAGATAACTCGACTCGTCATAAACATTCTCTTCAAGCGTGCGGTTACACAATAAATCTGGTCGAATAATTCAAACTGAATTCTTGAAACTACTTGAGCTGTTAGTGAGTATATGAATGAACATGCAAATGGTTTTTTATTGATATGAATTTTCTCTTCAATTTCATCTCTTATTATTATTATTATTATTATTATTATTATTATTATTATTATTATTATTACTATTAAAATGTGTGTGTATCACAATAGATGTAATTTATATGTTGTATTCAAACTATGGTTAAGTGGAAGAGAGGTCTAACGCCTTAGCTTCACCCGAAATATAAAGACCATTATTATTACTATTATATTATTTTCCTCCCAAGCACATACTCAAACCTCTCCCCCTACAAATGTATGGGCAATCGATATATTACGTCAGTGGGAACTATGTGATAGACCCAGGAAGTCCTCACAGACGTCCCCAAATCCTTATCGGATAAGCGAGACGTGACCACCAATAGTCTACAAGAGACTCCCAGAGAGTAGTGTGACAGCAGCACAAAAATCCTAGTAGGTCTAAATCATGTATATAGGCCCTACCTCCATCCTTCCCCTCAACCCTTTGCACAATGCCACAAACCTTCACTTTAAGGAACGGTTAAAATCGTTATATGACCTGTAGTGTCAGTACATGGTTTAATTTGTTGTCGTGCCTCCATTCTGGGAACATTCAGGCATGCTAAATCCACAAAGAGAAATAATCATTTTGGTGGAAAGTAAACCTAGAAATGTTTTATCCTATAAACTTTTATGATTAATTTGTACTTCCAGGGGGTCCTTGCACATATTCAAATCGGTTGTATAGTCTACAATATTGGGAAACTAACAGCAAAATCCATAAATCCAAGATGGCTGCCCAAAATAGTTCAATTTAATTATTTTGACTTGTAATGCACCTAGAAAGGTCATTTTTGTTTTAAATCTATTCAAGTTTTCATCAGGCATTTAATTTTACATCATTTACAAAATAAAAAAAATATGGTGGCCATATCACGATATGGCCGCCGCTAGGTTACTTGTAAATCATTGATGTGTAAATATCACACTTGTATGATCTGTGTCGTGATCGTATTGCTGCAGAGGTCAACAAGTGCCATCACCCATTGGAAGATAACCGACCTCACTTGTACAATCCAGTCACAGAAGAAGTTGCCACCAATGAGGGGCTGATTCATTGACAATAGGAGAACAGATGACAAATAACTACATCGATAGCCTTCATAATGGGTCTCATTCCTCTATAAGTAGTCCCATCAAGACAATGGACCTTTTGAAGAAGAAGGCAAAATGCTGCAAAGTATTGCCAGTCGTCAATCTGGAAAACATTTTTCTTCGGCTACTGATGAATAGTCAAAGACGAAACCTGGACTTTCAATCACTATTTACTTATGAACTTTGTTCAGTGTCTCCTTCGCTCATAGGTGCACAGGGTTGTCTCAGAAAAGGCAATAAATCGTCGTTGGTCAAAATACTTGGTGTAATGGATATTTCACCAGAAGCATTGTTCTACCATATTGCTTGGCCGCATCATGACACTCCATCCGATCGTCGTTTGAGTCGCTACATCTATACCGAGAAAGTCATGTTGCAGCATGTTCTTCGGGCCCATCTTCAGGTGATGCTGTGAAAATATTGCAACCGGCATGCGCCCCCAGGTGAATCGGGTGATATAAATCAATTTGGGTGGAATGCAAAGGATGGAATCCCAACTCCTGTTACTGCTGTGCTAATGGTGACACAGCTCCACCAGAGCTCATTGATACACTTAAATGTCACTGTAAGACACAAGGCAAGATGTGTGGCAGTGAAGCTTGGGGATGCCACAAAGAACGTATTACGTGCACATTATATTGCTACTGCTCCAGCAAAGAAGGATGTTTAAATCCATTTACTAACAGAATGAAATCTGTAGCAACGAACGAAAGTTGTTTAGCAAGGTGGGATTGAGCAAGACAAGTCTGGAGATATAAACTAGGATGACGATATTAATTATCATAAGGATTACAATCAGGATGAATCTGCTGAATCTGATAGCTTGGATGATAAGTGGCAGTAAATGCATTATTATTATTATATTATTATTATTATATTTGCTGTAATAAATACTTATTTTTTGTTACTATAATTCATAATAAAGAATGATTTTGTATTTACATTTTAATTCGTATGATTTTTTAAACTTAATATGCCAGTCATAGAAGTTTTGTATAATTCATAATAACGTCTCACATGTACATTATACTTAATAGGGCGACCATCTTTTATATGACCGCCATGTGTTTTTAGTTCGTAAATGAAGTAAAATAAAATGCCTGATGAAAAGATGAATAGATTTAAAATTAAAATGATCTTTCTAGGTGCATTACAAGCCAAAATAATTAAATTTACACTATTTTGGGCGGCCATCTTGGATTTATTGATTTCGCCGTAGTTACCCAATATTGTAGACTCTACAACCGATTTGAATTTGTTCAAGGACCCCTTGGGAGTACAAATTAATCATAAAAGTTTATAGGCTAAAACATTTCCATATTCGGTAGGCAACACATAGGAATGACAAATCAAATATAAGGAATAACTTAAGGGTTGTTATTTTTAATATTACTCTTTGTATTTCTTCAACTAAAATATCTCACAGTGAAACTAATGAGCTGTCAAAATGAAAGACAAATGTTTTAGGACAAACCTTTTGATCAAAAACACTTGGTTTTGACAGTTTTACTTGGTAGAAAGGCTATAGCTTGATATAATTTCAAGGTGCCCTAAGTTTAGAACGAGATTTTGAAATGAAGGGGAAAAATCCCTTCTCCCTCTCACACCCTTCATTTTTGACTTTGAATTACAAAATTTTGTTTGTTACCTTTCCCCACTAAGCTCAAATCCTTGGGGAAAGTGCCCACAAACCCAGTACAACACTGACTCGAGGTCAAAAAACATGATTACAATGAATTTCAAGAATGTTGAGTTCAAGTCAAATAATTTTATGGCCCTCTGCTTTGGATGGATATGACATTGACGCCATCGAATATTGCTATATAATGCAGACATTCTAAAAATTAATATTTCAGTCTCTAATGCACCACCCTGAATATTTCCTGATTTGTTTTCATACCAGGTTTTTTTACTAGTTTTTATTTATTTCCTGTCCCGCTGTGTGTGTATATACAAGAAAAATACAACTAAATAAATAACTTTTGTGAATTTATCAGCTAAAATCAATTTATCAGTTCTATCGGGTGCGAAATAGGGTGGGGGAAGAGGAATTTAGATCTCACTACATGTGTAATCGAAGGCTCTAATTCTAATAACTCGCATTCCCTAAGCTTACGTAAAAAGCTTGAGTAAATAACCACTGAGTGTATTGGACTATGCGTGGCCACTTACAAGGATCTGTAATTGATTATTTGAACCTTGGATATAATATTAACAATTTAATATATGTTTTAAATTGTATATTGCCTGGCATACACAATTAGTCTTAATATTCTTTACAAATTTGAGTAGACCACACGCTGGCTCCCATGATTGACTGAAGATACAAGTTTTTGCTATAGAATTGTGACTTTACAAAGTGGCACCAAATAGCAGCTGTGAAAAACTTACAAAATATAGTTCTAATATTGGAAAATTCGAGAAAACACTATTGACCAATATTCAGGTTGTGTATACCCAAAGAGTACTTCACCTTAGATCAGTCGGTAGCACTTCTGTATAATGACTTACGAATAATTAACCACAGAGGACTGGACGTTGTGTGTTTTTATAAAAAAATTCTGTAAATCTTTATTTGACAAACTAATTGGTTCAGAATATTTTATTAAGTATAACAAATTATTAATATAATTGCACGTCTCCAACATTTAGCTTTCCCACCCTTCCTCTATGGATTCTTCCTGCATGGATTTCTCTAATTGATTCATAGTAGACTGATCTATGAATAAGAACCATTATTGGATTATTAAGCTTAATTTTTCTTCTAGATCTGCTCTAGTATAAGAAGTGCAAGAAACCTAATGCCTAAAGATGAGATGCAAAGTTTGGAGGAGGAATGGGAGAAGTTTAAGAAAAGAGTGTTCCGAATTGTAGAGGAGATATAATGGAGGACAAGTGACCATTGTAAATGGAAGGACACACCTTGATGTAACGACGTAGTGAAGTAAGAAGTGGAGGAGTATAACAAAGCATTCATAGAGAGTTTGAAGGGAAGGAATTAAGAAACAAAGGAAAAGTGTTTGGGTAAAAAGCGAAGAGATTAGGGCGTGATAAAGGAAACGATAAAGGCTTGGATGCAAGCATGGACAGAGATTTTGGAAATGGATGCAGAAAGTAGTAAGAAGGTGTTTTATAGACAGCCTAGAAACAAGTGAAGGAGGAAATATTCAAAACAAGTTATAAAGATGGATAAAGAAGGAATAATGACTAATACGGGAAAAGAAAAGAAGAAATTATAGAGGGTATATTTCAAGAAGATATTAAATCCATGAGAGAAGGCTCATGAGAGTGAAACAAAGGAAAATAAATAATTAACATTAGAGAAGGGAGTGGGTCCCTCAAGGAAAAAATGTGTAGGATGCATCAAAGCTGATGTACAGGAGTGACTCATTAATGGTGGGAATTATAATAACTGCATAAAAAGTGGGAATACACATGTGATACATACTGCTGAAAGGGATATGGAAGGAGAAGAGTTTACCAGGAGAATGGAAAAGGGAATTATATTACCAATTTTTTAAGACTAAAAGGAAAGAAGTGTACGGACCTTAGTGAATAAAGCCAAATCCACACGTACACTGAAATTTGAAAAAGAGTACAGTGAGTCCGTACCTCTTAGTGTTACAGATGTTCACACATTCGTGGAAAGTTGGGAATCTCTATTTACCCATGATGCATTGAAACGTCAAACATAAAAATGTAAATATTACATTCAGCTGTTTGTATCCAATATTGTGGGTTGATAACCCTTGTTTATTCTCTTGAGCAGTCAAACATTATGGACCAAAAAAGGAAAATAGCTTTGCTTGCAGCTATAGAAGAAGAACAAAATGTGAAAATATATAGACGCTAAATAAACTAAATTTATTTGTCTTTCTTTTAAATCATCACTTTTGAGATACGCCATTGTTAGAATGTGCTGTATTTATAAATAACACATGTTTGAAAGTTTTCGCATGCGCTGATCGGGTCTTCTTGGCGGGTTTTCTGTAGGCGCTGGAAAAGTTAAAATTATCTCTACTCGAGCAGTTTGGGCTACGCTGGCCACGCGGACATCTTGTGATTGGATTAGAGCTGTCACATGACCAAATATCAGCACTGCTCTCGTTTTACAGTGAACGTGTGAATCCACAGTAAAGCTTATGTGCCCTTGTACAAAAATTTATGAGAATGTACCCGAAAAGGAAATAAGGAATTGAAATAAAGGGGGATGGAGGAACAGCGCGCATTTAGGGAACAATTTAGGTATACAATAGACTTGATCTTTGATGTATGGCAGTTTATGGACGAAGGTATGAATGGAGAAAGAACTTGGTAATGGTATTTATGGATGTGAAAAAGTCAAATTATGATAGTGGGGATAAAAATAAATTCTGTGAAGATATTAAGGAGGCTGGAGGAGAAAGAGTGTATATGACGATAGCCTATGTTGTGGTTGTGTTATGATAGAGAAGCAGGCGATGAGTTTTTCCTAGTAAAATAGGGGAGTTCCATCTCAAAACTACTCTTTGTGATGCCAATGGAAATGGTCAGGAATAGAGTGGCAAGAAAACTTGGCGAGGAAAAATTAAAGCAATAATGTTTGCTGATGACTTGATGGTACCGGGGGAAAAGGAAGAGTGAGTACAATAACAGCTGCAGGAATTAATGAGGGATTGAAAATGTCGGCTGAAATTTAGCATGGTGTAGAATGAAGTCATGGTAATGACAAAGGAGAGGATAAGACCTAGAAACGCTATAAAACTGAATGTAGTGAAGCTGAGAAATGTACATAATGGGAAGTATTTTGTATGTGTGATAGAGGTGAAGGGTGGAGTGTATAGAAGATCTTGTAAGAAGAGGTCAGCACGGGGAGATGTTATGTAGGTGTGTAGGAGACCTACTATGGAAAAGGGAAATGCCCTTCAAGTAAAAGTAAGTGATATATAGGTCGAACTTTGAACCCATAAATACATAGCCAACAGATTAATGGACATTGGATGTAAGAAAGAGAAGGAAATTATAGTCCATGTAGATAAAGTTTTAGAGAAACATGTAAGCTATCACAATGAGAAACAGGATTAGGAATGAATTTGTCCGGGAAAGAGATGGCCTACAGGGTATATGAGATAGTAGGGGAAGTAGGATGGTATTGCCATGTAACGAGAATGGAAAAGACTAGAATCCCAAGGAGAATGATGGTGATGAAGTGTGTAAATAAAAAAAAGATCGCAAGGGAGGGTAAAAAATAAATAGAAAGAGCAGATAGTAGCAAGTGTGAGAGTGAGAGTAGAAGAAAGGAGGAAGATAATGGATGAAAAATGGTGCAAGGAAAAGGAAGCTGGAGGAACTTGACTAAACTGATCTGGTCACAGACTGGAAACTGTTGTTGGTGATGATGCAGTATTCGATATTACCTCAATGATTCTCTGGAGTCCTTATTGTGTTTAGTCAAGATTTTTGCTCTAGGCTGATATAAAACAGACTTTTTTTTTGCGAAGACTAATTATGTGTAAAATATATCTGGTATTACTATTCCAAATAGGTTTATTGCTTTAGTAAATACTTTCCTAATAAACCATTGCATTTTAAAATTGATATTTGATATTTGGGAATACTCTCTGAGGATCTATTGTTGTGTCATCTAGTGGTTGAAAATAACATATTTTATTTAAAATGTGAATTTCATAACGTTCATCCTCACTACAGCTGCGTTAGCAGGAAGTAGGGGGATGCCACTGGTGAGTGGCCTAAGCCACAGTTTCCCGTCTCTTGTTTGTAAAGCTCAAATAAACCGGGGGTCTCAAGGGGATTACACAACTATTAATCTTTCAAATTTGGACATACATGTTGTACTTAGAGTGTGACTTTAAAAAGTCAAAGTACGACAGGTCATGAGATCATATCCAATAGTTAATTTCATCTCAAAATCATCCAATCAGGAGGACGTATTTTCCTGTGGGTGTTTATAGTATGAAAGTGATATGATCGCTGTGAAGCAGATCTTGATCAAATTAATATTATATAACTAATACTATATAGTTGAGCTAAAGTAGGTTGTTATTTTTTAATCGGATCAACGTAAACCTACCACCTTACCTTGACGGGCCCTATAATATAAGACTCAACATAATGGAAATAAGCAAAGTGAGCATTCTACCATTCAGTATACTTGATGTGTACATTTTTTAAAGTCACAGAAATGTGTTGTGCTAGTACCTAACTTGTAAAGTATAAACCTTTAGCCTATAAGTTAACATTTATTGATTGTGTAATATTATGCTTTATTCAAGAGATGGCGCAAAGTCGAGTGAGTCTAAATATCGGGATTATTTTTTATCTTGTAATGAATATCGTTATATATGGTTCGTACACATTGGTAATATTTCCTTTGATACTTTGAACTTTATGTATGTATGTGTGTGTTATTGAGTTGAATCACAAACGATTTCACATTAGTACAAATCTATTTAATTACAAATATAATGGAGTAGTTGTGGAATAGTATTAAATCGGAGTAGTTAAATAAACACCAGGAATACATTTTACCAGGCTAATCGAAGCACTTCGACTATGAATAAAAAAATAAGTGGTATAATGTATTGGCCAGTAATAATTTAAGACCGGCGTCTACTACAACCAAAATATCCTCAGACATAATGATTTATTATGGGTAGTTATTAAAACTACAAAACCACTAAAACAGCCATAATTATTTGATATTTATTTATTTGTGACCCTATTAGAATTTTACTCTATTTGTTTGAGTAAGGCTCTATTCTTATAGGTTTTTAATCCTATGGGAAGACCATGTTGAAACCTGTTCCCTCAAATTTGGCGTGAGCCACATTTTCCAATACAAAACAAACTATAAATAATGCAATCTTCTCAGTACTCGGGTGTACTGACACTTTAAAAGAAGAAAAAGTGGAACTTGGAAGGAAGCTCTAGAACGAACAGTAATAGCCATTTACCAGGGAATTTAAAAACATATGCGTGTAACCTGGACAGGTAGCGAAAGTAAATAATACTAAGAAATTTGCCTACAACACACTGATGACATTTTAAAATCGCCATTTATTCAAGTTTTAACACTTCAACTTCATCCATCCCAACACTATACAACCGTATCCAACCCTATTTTTAGAAATAGCTTTCACCCAAACTCTTCGTGAGAGGATTTCCTTTACTTTATTTTTGTCACTTAAAACAAATGCTATAGCAGCTTTGTATCGCCGCTTCTATCTGATAGAAGAAGTGACGAGTACAGTGACAACGATACTATATGCAAAGAGGAATGGGCTGGGTCAAACACAACATATATCCTATACACGTTTAACAAATCATTTAAACCAGTTGAAATAATACAAATGGTTTGATCAGATCATATACAAAACGTTCCATTGTTTATTGATATCCTCAGAACGATCCCACCTCCAAATTTTATCTGAGTAAAACCACATTTGTTGATTTGGATTTACTAAGTTTATAAATATACTAATATTATTTATTTTGCAATCGTTTTGAAAACATATCTGTTAAGTAGGCTCTTAAATGTTTTCACTATCACGATTAGCTTGTTTAGTACTACTTTTAAATAAGTATGCATTTGTTAGGGTATGTTCGAAAACCCAATAATTTAGTTTTTAAATAATCACTTACACACATTTCAAAGCTAACGTGTTTTGTTTTTAAATAAGAATATTGCGGTAGTAAACGCTGGCTCAACTATCTTGTGTGTATTTAGAAAAAATAAATTAATTAACTTCTCTGTTTATTAACATAGTAAAGAAATAAAAGGTAAAATTTTTTCAGTCAAATACAGTTAAAAAGTATATATATTTTAGTTGGTATTTGATCACGTGAATCTCGGACTACGCAACTGACTCAGTCACGACGACACATACATTTTTCGTGACAAATTAGGAGATTTTATTACACTTTGAAGCAAACAAACCGTTTTGTTGGAGGATTAAACAAAGCAATCAAAGGCAAAAATAAATTTTACTAATACAAACATATATTTGATAATGGCCTGTTTATTTTAACAAAATCATTACCAAAAGGTTGCAAATGAAGCAGAAGAGACACGTCAAACCTCATACACCCCCAAAATGGCGGTTCATTGTTTTAGTTTCTATTCTCTTATTTTTACTCGTGCCTGTTGCCTATTAGCACTACCATAAGGTAGAACGACTAGTGAGTACTTATCCAAGGAACGCATCGAGGTTATTCTAATCTGTTTGGTGTCATGCTGCAATCTGTTAATCTTGTGTTGAACTAATGATTTAAGTTTGTTGTTTCTTCTGCCATCTAGCAGCTGACATAAACATTTAGACTTTTTGTCCGAGATTTTGTGGATACAATTCAGGATTTTTACTAAAGTAGTTTATTTGAAAGTCTGAAGGGATACCATTCAGAGTGGGTACAATTCAGCTCCACCTATGCATATGCATTTGTATATATTATATTAATATTATTATTATGTGTTCTGTCTTACGAAAGGTCCATTCCTTTTGTCAGTGAACTTAGACCTCCAATGTCCTGTCCTCTGCCTCCTCCTTTAGCTCCCAGAATTTTCTATTTTCCTTCAAGTCATCCAATATTTGAATCCTCCTTCCTCCTAAGCTATTATTTTCCTCAACCTTTCCTTCCATGATGCCACGTAGAGGACTATGTATATGGCTGGACCATATTTTCAATATTTTGAAATGTTTGTGCCTCACCACACAAATCCGTTATCCTACATAAAAAAAAGTGGTACGGTACACCGCACATACATTCTCTATCTTTAATTTTATAATGGAGACATTTTACTAAAAACTCATAAGATATGTGAAACATAATAATATTGTTACAGAAACACTCCAACATAGAGCCTAAATGAAATAATATAGCATATTAAGAAACTTCAAGAAATAGAGCATAGCAATCAATTTCATATTTGAAATTTTTATAGTAGTAAAACTTTACAGTGATAAGTTAGTTCATATCTCAAATAGTTGCGGAGATATCAAAATTGGAAATTTACACTTATGTTAAGTACGCACAAAGTCATTTTCACGGGAAAATTAAAATCTCCATTTTGTTTAGAGTGTTAAACAGTTTCTGGATGAAATAATGATTCAAAATCGTTATAGCATATTTGGACAGTAACGATCTTTTTTCCCTTCATTAAACTACTCTTAATTTTGGGGTTAGGTATCTTATTCCAAAAACTCCTCGGGGGAAACCTATGAAGACCCTGGATACAAAGTTTTAGCCCGATCAGTGAAATGGTTTCAGCTCTAGCCCGAGGTAGGCCTACAGACTGACAGACGGCCTCGTGAAAACCACTTCTTTTTTTGTTTCAGAGGGTCATGAAACGTTGACATTTATCAAAATCTGGAGTTATATATTTTTGGTGATCACAATATCTCTCACCGAGGGTTGAAATAAAGTAAAAACAACTCAAGTTAAATTTCGTCTGTTTGGTATGTTTAGTCAATATTTAGCGGTTGCGAAATTATTTCAATGTTCTTTGAAAATGTCTGCCAAGTGATTACGCGGTCAATATTTCTCATTACTCATTATTGTATGTTTCATTATCAAGTCCATAGTATTGAAAGAGTGCTTTGTTTGGACTAAACTTACCAAACAATGCTAAGAGCCTGCCAAGTAAGACTGGCTACATAGTGGGATATAACAAAATAGGTTGTAACAAATGAAACAAAGCTTGCAGACATGATATCAACCATGTCAGAGCTTGAAAGAACGTTCCCTAAAAGAGAAGCCCCTCGCATAGAAGTTAAAAAAGTTTTATCAGTCAGTTATAACTAAATCAAATACGTCATATCAACGGTTAGCGAGCACGTCTACTTGGTATTAAGATTCAATCTTGGTTTGAATTTAGTCTCAGATAATTTGAGAGTAGTATTCTAATGGCTTTCCACATTCACTTCCAGGCGAATGATAGGATGGATACTTTTAACAAGCCCTAGCACTACCTTACCCATTTACTATTATCAGTAATTTAACTATCCATCACTAATCATTTTCGTAAGTAGTCCCAAGCTGTGGTGTTCTAAAATAGTTAGAGCAATTATTATTATTATTATTTTTAAATCATAAATTTATAATTCTATCTGTCAAATATGATTTAAACTTTGATTCTAAATTAAGTAAAGACCGCTTAACTTTAATTTTCAATGTCATTGTTCAACATAAAATTTTCTCTTCATTTTAGATGAGATGGTTGCGTTATCAGATAAAGAGAATTCTGATGCTTACAATGAGATTGAGAAAGGAAAGATTCAGAATATAAAGTAACATTATCCACAGATGTATCCGTTAAACCACCACTGCGGAAGAGAATCACAGATGATATTATCATCCCAAGCTGTCAGTTACTTTAGACAAGCCAAAGAGGGGTAATCGTTAAGAATATTCATACTAGCCACTGCAACATACAGTTTGGGTTACAGTATTAGTCAATCCTATATTCAAAGGGCTTATTAGTAGGGCCACGGTCTAGGGAAGGGGGATCCAAGGAGGCAACTGCCTAAGGCCTCACATTCCAGAAGGCCACATTTCCCCCGAAATTTATGAAATTCAATTAGAGTGAATATATTTAATTTCTCATCAAATAGTGTTGTACAGATAATTAATAATAGAAGCAATAAGTCTTCGCTAGCAATAGTATTCCATTCCAAATTCCCGAAACCCTATCTTTAAGTCATTTATGATTTTAGTTATTCGAAAAATTATCTACAGTACAGTAGAATATGTCACCATTGTGCTACCGCTGTCAGTCCATAGAAAACTAACAGTGCAATGGTGGCACATTCTGTAATATCTTTACATTTCTAGTTCCACTGCGGCAACCAACATATTATGGTGGTGCCGTCTATGATAAACAAAATTGTATTTCTACAGATGGCACTTGTAATGAATGACCACACGAACTGGAGGTAAGTTTAATTCACTGGTGCTGGCAATTTGTTATAGCTTTCGCTTTCACAAATTTGTCTTTTTTGTTGTTGTTAGTAATGTAAATTATGCTATGTAGAATTTTAAAAGCTAAATGTATGCTGTAAATTAATCTGTTGCAATAAGGGTGCGTAAATTTTATAGTGGTGCTGTCAAGCGTAAGGCAAAAAAAAAGTGTACAAGAACTATATATATAAACTTCCGAGACTTACTTCCTTCTTTGCCACGAAGGACAAACATCTTCAACTTCATGAACCAGCATTGGGCTCTCCCTAGTTCAGAAACATACAGTTCTAAAAAAAAATTTTTATTAATGAATATGAGTATGCTTCTACAAATAATAATCGGAGAGATTAAAGTATGTCTCTTTGTTATTCATGTATTGTTTTTTTTAATTTTCTTCTCTAAAAACAAGAAAAAAAAATTAGTCAATTGTCAAAAAACGTGAATGATTTTAAAACGTTTAAAAGATGATGTTTTAGTTTTACCACATGAGCTACAAAGCCATGCGCTGCCTGGTAAAAACTACGTTTTAAATTGTTATGGTCACAACACAAAATCTTTATATATTTGCAAAATATGAATTGTCGCCTGTGTGGGACCGTTTGGTGCTGCTACCGGCACCATACAAACTGCTAGACAACAAACTGCTCGACAGCTATAAAAAATGGCACCATACAAACTGCTAGACAACAAACTGCTCGACAAGCTATAAAAAAAATTATTTGAGAAATGCTAGGTGGGTCAAGTGGCCGACACGACTTTGACCAGTGGTGTGAGGAAACAAGGTGGAACCGTGCGCATGTTCTCCCACCCTTACTTCTTGTCGTGACGTCAGGTAGCTGTAGAAGGAACAACTTGAGGGAAACCAAGCAAACAGGCCACCTCTTTAGTGTATTTAAATGTTTTAAAGGGTAGGAATCATGCCTAGTTGTGCAGTGTATGGGTGTAGTAATTATTCCCAAAAAACTAAAGGCAGTAATATTAAATATTTTGGTTTTCCGAAGGATGAACTTAATACAAGAAAGTGGATAGTGGCATGTAAAAGTTTATTATAGCTTGGAACAAATATTTCAAAAATATGTTTTCAGTAAACTACCCTTAATTAAGTTTTGCTCAGAAAAACAAATATTCACCCTTATTAATCACAATGAACCCTCTATAAATAAAGCCTTCAAACAAACATTTTAGACCATTTTTTTATTTAAAAATTTCAAAAAGCTTTTATTTACAAACTGACGTATAATGATTTAAATTTGTTAAAATAAATATATTTTTATTTATCTTGGTTTTTTCCGTCCCAAATACACATTTTAAAATCACTCATAAGTCATTTTCCAGAAATTTCAAATTTTCTCAAATTTGTCATAAAAATCTCATACTCATTTATTTTAGAAAAATAAACATATATTATTATTATTATTATTATTTATTATTATTATCATCAATTTTTTAAAACAGTCCTCAAAAAAAGTTTGAACAAAATCAATAGAATTGTTTTTAAAAATTTTGCATTACTTAAACCAAATATTCATCAGTAAACTACTATTAAATATTTTTCAAAGCCTACTATAAATATTTATATTATAAAAATCTTACTGGAAGCCAATCGTTTGCGCCATTTCCAATAATAGATTTTTTTTTTAACTCGGAGAGAGATGTGGCCCTAATATTTCAACTCTAGACTAGATGTTAATAATGACAAAGGAGCGTCTTTTTATTTTAATAACGGTTTATAGTATTTTTAATATACTTTGCTTTTTTTGGTTACATATTTTGTTTTGTGTTTCTTCTGTTGTAAATAATAATGGTTTATCCCTGTTCTTTATTCGTTCAAGTCAAGGATTTTGTTTGAAATTAATAATTCATAATGTTGATGGAATAATTGGAATAAATTTGTTAACATGTGCACCACAATATTTTGAGTAGTAAAATATAATCTCTTGTTTGATAAATTTAACAAGCTTGTTCACTTTGCAGAATATTGTAAAAATATATGTAAGTTCATTGTTCCACACCCATATTATTCCAGCTACAGATATTCTAAAAGATTTTTACATATTTCTACATGATTATATAGTGATTTAGACAAGGTATATTGTTTAAATCTAAAGATAACTCGAGAACGTGCCATAGCCCGCAATGCTCCAGTAAAGCAAGTCCCCCTAAGCTGACGTCATGCGCAGAAACGGACGAGTTTTAGAGGCCGGACGGTTTCACCTTATTTCCTCACACCACGACTTGGACCAACTGCTAGACAAGCTCATGTATAGGAGTACAAAGTGATAGACAACCAAGCGTCGACACGAGAGGACCAATTGCTTGCCAAACATCGAGATGAATCCAGTCAAGAGTGGCTCAAGTGACACACAAGTTATTTCAAAACTAACAACGCTATAAACATGGTTGTGTTTGAAATGACAGTTCTGGACCACTTTCTCCCATAAGGTTAACATTGATCCACCACATTGAATGGGGGGGAGGGACCACTTTCTCCTCTGACCTAACCTAACCTAACCTAACCTTAACAGGCTCTCAATTACACAAAAATAACCTTATGTCCCTGTATTTGTCGTTCTGTCCCTTGCAGCCCCCTTCCTAGCAGCCTCCTTCCTAGCAGCCCCTTTCTCCTCCTTGTGTCTAGATTCCAGCGGTTCCCAAACTGTGGTATGCTTACCACCAGTGGTACGTACATTTATTCCCGGTGGTACTCTGTAAGAAGCCAAAAAAGACAAGCATATTAAAGTCGGAATTCATCAAATCTTATAAATATATTAGGACCAAGTTTAGCCATAAGTAAAACAGATTTTGACCAATTGTTGGAGAGGTGGCAACACTGATTTAAGCTCAGATAGTCAGTGCAATCTGTGTTATAATATACCTGAGCATCATTAAGTATATATCGAAATAGTAAATATTCAGCTCTATCTAGGTGGTACTACAAATTACGGAAATTGTTTGGGTGGTACGCCATTCAATAAGTTTGGGACCCGCTGGTGTAGATATAATCGATGCAGGTCCCGATTAACACTTTTGGAGGCCCTGTGCCAAATAGAACTTAGGGCACTTAGAAGTTAGTTCCCCAATGAATGATTATGAATCTTAAATACACATCATTCATGGATAATTTTATTTAGAGACAACATATTTTGCAAACGTAAAGTAATCATGGTGAGTACCGTGAGTTATGTTATTAACTTATTAATTATTAATACTATAGTAACTATTAAACTATACAGTCAATTATATACTGAGTGGATTATAGTACTGTGAATTAATAGCTAATAATTTTGGTGTAATTTCATTTTATGTAGTCCCCCGTCGGCAGATAAAGTAGTAATAGTATTAGTATACCTAGTAAACATTATTTTACTATTAAAAGTTTTTTTTTTTGCGTTTTTCTCACGTCACATTTATTTAACTCTTCAATATTAATAATTTTAATATTTTACCTCAGAAATTATTGTCAAGAGAAAATCCAAATTTTATTTTTCTGTCAAAAATCAACGGAATCGTCTGCAGTTATGTAGTAGCCTATTTTCGGTTTGCCAAAAGCAAAGGTTGCGTTAATTTTCAAGCACGGACTGTCGGACTCCACGTAATACAAGACTACCAGCGCCCTTCGATTGGGGAGTTTCTGGATTAGTTTGGGATACATTTTACGAAAAAACATAAAAAAATATTGAAATATAATATTATCACAAAATAAATATGACAAGTCAAAGTGATTTATTCGCCAGGCGGGCGGGGGCCCCTGTGCGTGGCACACTTGGCACATACACATAATCTGGGCCTGAATGGATGTCGTAAAATATTTCAAAAAACATATGTTTCTGAGTAAAAGACGAAGAAAAAAGAGAGACAGTGTTCTCATCGCCTACAGTAAATCAAGGTACGATATACTCATTCACCCCTCACTCATTAACTAATTAAAGGTGAAAGGTTAAAATTGATAAATTATTATTATTATTATTAGCACCGCGTCTTACTACCCGTTCGGGTTATACGCACTTACGCTAATGTGCAATGGTAGGGTGATTGTGAGATGAAATGGAGGACCTACAGTTTAACGTGGAATCCGAACCACGGTGGAGGCCTGGCATTCCTCACATTCACAAGTTGTGATTAATACACATCTTGTCAGAGGTGAAGGAAGGGTTTGGCATTCAGATAAATCTGTGCCGGAACCGAGGATTGAACCCCGGACCCCCAGCACAGAAGTCTGACACCTTACCCCTAGACCACCAGGTCACCAATTGATAAATAAAAGAAAGAATAAAATTGCCTAAGCCGTCTGAAGTAATCACGATTCTTCGCTAGTAAATATAGATTGTAAAAATAGTTTGTGCTATGGGGACCTCAAAATAATATAAGGATTTTTAATTGGGTGTTCTGTCTTACGACAGGTCCATTGCCTTGTTCAAATTGGGTTCTCCAAAGTTTCCTATTGGAAGCGTCCTTCTTTAGATCCTGAAATTTCATCTTCCTACTTTCCTTGTTTGAGGTCATCAATCAGTTGAATTCGTGGTCTTCCTGATCCCCTTTTTATATTTCACGTTGCCTTCTATGATACCATTTAAAATGTCATGTTAACAGGAAATTGATGAACCTGTCAATGACTAGTGAAAGTATAACAAGTCTAGGGCCTGAAATAAACCCTCCTCTTCAAGCATCTGTTCCTAGCCATGAGTATTCCGAGCAAGTACTAAATTCAAATACTTCATGGGGAATGGAAAAACAAGCCATCGCTATATCATCGTTTTCTTCTGAATTTAACATGACTGTTGAAGCTAGTGGATTAGTCGTGGATGAAGAACTCCCATTTATAGCAGCATCGCCAGATGATACTATAGACTCCAGTGAAGTGGTTGAAGTCAAATGTCCAGCTTTAGTGAAAACATCCCTTATGGAATCTATTTCAAAGAATAAAATATATGGACGTTAGAAATGGAAAACCAAAATTGAAAAGTGATAGTGTGTATAGGTACCAAGCTCAAGGACTATTACATATAACTAAACGAGAGTCCAGTCATTTTGTTGTTTGGACACCTAAAGGAATTATATGGGACACCATCAAGAAAGATGACATGTTTTGGAATAATAAAATGTTGCATTAAGTGAAAAGGTTTTTTTTCAGCTGCCTGCTTCCAGAAATGGTCGATTTTAGACATGCTTGAAAACTATCAATACGTGATACAAGCTACATAATTGAAGCCCAAAACTTTGCCTCAAACAGAAGAAATTAAAAATTAAAAAATACTGTAAAATAAAAGTAGCTGGAGATTATATTAGAAAATAAAAAAATCTACATATTTGTTTTTTGCTACTATCTTTATTAAAATGATGATTGGGCTTAGTGAGTTTTTTCAAGAAAAGGATCTAAGATGTGAATATAGCTTCTAATTTACAAAATAATATAAAGTAACTATATTATATCTATTAACTATATTATAAATTATATACATAATGAGTGAAACAGAATGAAGAGCATTAAAAAGCATGTTATAAGATGGAACATGGCAAACAAAGTTTTTCATGCTTTCTCATTCTGTTTCACTGATAAATTTGTGTACATCATTGATTTATATAAATTCTTTATCAATACGTGCCTTTGTAAAATTAATAGAAAAATTCAAAACTATGTTTAGTTGGCTTAGAAAGTATTTTTGATGTAATCATATTTAGCTGTTTTGACAAACTATTCAGAGTCAAATGCATTGTTCATAAAACAGATGTATTTGAGTAATATATTGTTTTGTTCTTGTGTATTTAAAATTATGTGTTTATATTTTATTAATTCATTAAGACTAAATTTGTATAGTCAGTACAACACAATGCTATGTTTGCAGTACGAGTCTAATGTAGACCTATTTACATATTATCTTCATGGTAATATACTTATGATCGTGACCGATTGCTTTTTTCCTGTAAAATAAAATCCAACTGGTACGTGCGCAGTGTGTGTGTTTGTGGTGTGTGTGTGTGTGTGTGTGTGTGTGTGTGTGTGTGTGTGTGTGTTTGTGCTGTCTTCCCCCTTAGATTTAGATCTATTTAAGTATTTTCAAACAACCTTATTAGTACCTAGCGTATACCCAAACGGGTAGTAAGACGCGATGCTAAATAAATAAAATAAATAAATATTAGTACATACACATTTACCTGGACACCAAATAGTTTTGTTTTTAATATTATTTCATAGTGTAAGTGGCATAGTATACATTTAATGTTTGTACTTAAATATTTAATAAAAATAATCCTTTATTATGTTAACCTTGAGAGGCGAGGGGTTATCTGCTCCTCTTAAAAGAAGAGATACTTCTATAAGCTTTTCTAGAAAACATTGTAATTTAGGGTAATTTTTTTCAGTTGTGTTTATAAATGATTTTGCTATCACTTAACAATGTAGACTTTCTCAGAAATGGCAGATCCACTGTTAAGACTAATACAGTTGTTTTTACTGTGCCAAGGCATGTTGGTTTTATTTAATGTAATATGTTATCAAAATATCAGCAAGTAACTAACCTAATATGAAACCCTCTCTTCCCTCCAGAATCCCAAACACAGAGCATAGTTTTAGACAAATTTGGCAAATTGTTCACTAAGGAATTGGGGGGGGGGGGGGGGAGTTTGGTGGTTTGCGCCCTCTTTCCTCGCCCTTGTGCATACGTAAGTGCCTTAGACCACAAATTTTTGGCCATAGGGTCAAAGTGCTAAAATAAAATAAATGTGATATATGTTATGCTATTATAGAATCATTAAACGTATATTCTACTATATTAGAGGAAACCAGTTTCTGAAAAAAATAGGTTTGAGGGAAGCAATTAAGAGAAATTAACAACCATGTTCATCTCATTGTCAGTATAATCAGAGATGCTAGTAGTTTAGCGATTGTCGTCAAATTTCTTCTTAATTGAGTGCGTAATAGAATTGATTGGCTTTCTTAGTTATTAATGATTATTTGAATGAATGTCTTACAGACTTTATCTGTGTATGGATGATAGAATTCATATCAGGAAGTACGGTATGCGAGGTTATTGAGCTCAAACTCTTTGCCTTTATTATACAGTTTTAAGTGATCAAAATAAGAGAAGCTATATTTTATTTATATATAATAATAATTATTTATTAATATAAATAGTTTATATTGGTAAGTGATTACGGGGTTTTGGAAAATATGCGCTCCCCACCCCCTTTTCCTAAACTTGTTTTTCAAATGAATACTCTTTAAACAATATCAAATAAAGCTATAAATAAACTCTTCAAATATAGTAGGACTCTGGTAGGAAGGACAATTTAGATTAAACATACATATTTTTGCTGCCTATATTGATAATATTTAAATATATTATTAGTTTTATTCGATCTATCAAAAGTGTCGGCTACAGATTAGATGGCTTGACATATATTAAATTAATTGAATTGTGGTTAACTCCAAATGGAAATGCCGTAGCTAACATAATTTTACACCTTGTGTGTTGTTATCATATTTATAAAGTAGTTCTGGTAACTTTTGTAACTGTCAGACATGTATATACCTACCAGAATCTTACAGTAGTAGCAGTCATACTCATGTTAAATTTTTTTTTTTTTGCTCTTAACACGAGCTAAGGGTTATTAACATCAGAGATAGATATTTGAGAATCCCTTGTACTACACCTTATTTTGAATCACATTAGGGCTAAGTAACTTCGACCTGACTGGGTTCTGAACCGGCAGAGCTACCAGAGCTATATATATATATATTTGTAATGGAACATAGGGCTTTAGTGAGGGTGAAGTAAGTGTTATTCAAACAATTAAAGTTAGTATCAACTTATAGGATAAATATTTCCTGAAACTTTAATTTCTGTGAAATTTAGTAGACAACATCCATACACATTAGAAAATGTAATTAGCATATCTATAAATAGATTATTTGAGAAGGATATTTTTGTATCCGCTAATATGTTTGAACTCTGCTAATCTTGACTGGATTAGACAGTGGTCAAATACCAACTTATTTAAAATAAATTATAGTAATCGTGATAAAGGTTGGTATACATTTATACGGGTAGCCATGCAATAAGGATTTTTTCAAAAGTCTCTAAACAATTTCCATGTATGGTAAAAATGTGTTCATATTTGGCAAAAAGCATTTGAAGTAAAATTTATTCCAATAAATGTTGATTATATTTGGTACAACCGTTGTACTTTAGCCTAGTTTAACATGTACACTGACCAAAATTTTAAAAAGTAAAAATTAATTTTGTCTTATTTAAATAAAACTCAAAATGCATAAAGGATTCTTTTTTTCCTTAGGTAAAACATTTCTTCAAGACCTTCAATGGTAGGTAAGTTTTCGATAAATATATCTTCAACCATTCTATAAAAAAAAGTTTTCGGTAAATATATTTTCAACCATTCTATAAAAAAAGTAGTGTTCATTAATATAACTTTGCTCCCGCAAACAATATTATTTAGGCCAAACAATATATCTTAAAGACGTCCATAAATGAAAAATAAACGTTACGGAGTTCCTCGCACCTTTGACTAAAAATTTAGTCATTTATTTAAAACTCGTAATATATGGGAAACAAAATAATGAACATCGTTGAAGAAACGTAACAAAGAGCATAAATTAAATTATATTATATTGTTACAAAACATTGAGAAAGGAGGAACATCTTCGTCCACCTAAGAGCAGAAAAATTTTCAATTTCAAAGTCCAACATAAGAAATAATTGTATATTTGGTTATAGCTTGTAAACTATTGCTTTTATAAAAATATATTTCAAATTAAAGATTTATATTTTTAATAATCCTACATTTTGCAATGATAAGTAATTTTTTACTTCAAAGATTTACATAAATATGATAATAATTTTAAATTTGCGCATAAGTACCCTTTAAGTCATTTTCACGTGAAATTGAGAACATTCTTTTTGTTTACAATACTAAGCAATCACTGCTTGGAAATTAATTTTAATCAAAATCGATCTTTCTTGAGTAAACTACCCTTAATTTTAGGGTTGGATATCTAATTCCAAAAAATCATTGGGACAACCCTAGATACCAAGTTTTAATCCAATCGGTAAAATGGTTTCGGCTCTAGGCCGAGATACAGATACACACACAGGTAGATGGTATTGCTAAAAACACTTTTTAGGATTAGGTGGTCATAATCTCGAGTTCAATTTTTTTGGCGATCATAATACTTTCTCTACCCTGAGGGTTACGAGAAAGTAAAAACAGTCTTGCGAGTATTGTAACAAAACTAATTCTACGCATAGTACTTCTGTATAAGACTATAGCATTTATTATTATTATTATTTTTATTATTATTATTATTATTATTGTTATTAGTTCGCACCCGTACGAGCTATACGCTAATACATTTCTACGAGCTAGTGAGAAAGAGCCTACAAATTTTGCCGGGAGACTTATTTTCACATACCTTTCAGGGTTATTTTATATGCCACAATTGACATGAGACCGACGGCTTTACTTTCCCTCCGAAGGAAGTTGTGCTACAGATTTTTGTTGCTCAAGAAAAATTGGTCGACCTCGGCCGAGTTTGAACCCACGAACAAAGGAACCCGAGGCGAACACTTTACCCCAAGACCACCGAGGTCGATGACTATAGAATTTCTTTCCTTAGGTAAATATTAATTGAGCTTATCCCAAGTGCTTCCAAAAAGTTGTTGCTTTAAATATATTTTATTCAATTTTAATACAATTGTGTAAGTTACACATTGTAGTTCTTGATGACATTTTAAATATATCACTTTTTTCTTTCAGATAGTATTAACTGGATCAAGAGTGCTGCAAATATGAACACAAATTTTGAAAACTTTTATATTTTAGGGCAATATGATTTTAGCAAAAATTGGTATAGGTCTGTCCATTCATATAAATGATTAATTCCATCATTAATAGAATAAATGTGTGTGTAAAGCTTACAATAATAGGTCACATTCATAATTTCTTTGAAAAAAATATTGTAATCCTATTCCATATTAGCTTGGAATAGACCTACACACCTAGTCATTTTGGAAATAATTTGATTTTGTCTATGAAAAATATATTCAAATAAAACATTTAAATCAAAAGGCTCAAAGTAGATGAGCATCTTATAATAATATAACGTAAGTATATGCTGATTTGCCTACAATTTTTCCAACTGCTAATCTGCCGCTTTTTCAATTAAAATTAATATATTTTTTCCATCGCGTCTTAGTTCCCTGCTGGGCTGCTCTTATATAACTACACTAATGATGTAGGGATGAGTAAAGTAGAATTTTAGAAAATGTACTAGTGTTTGCGTGGAGAGAATATGGAAAATAAAACTCAGTGCACCCAGGCTGAATTCGAACCCCGACCTCCTTGTCACTGGAAAACCAGACTAACCAGACATGAAATTATAAGATTATATCATATAGGAAAATCAATTGTTAATGTAAAATTTAAATGAGGTAGCTACATGATTCGGTGCTAGAAAATTGCCGCTCTCATATTATGTTAGTAGTGGTTGAAATGAGAGTTTCAGCCCACTTTCTCCCATAAGGTTAACATTGATCCACCTCCTTGAATGAGGTGGATCACTTTCTTCCATAAGGTTAACATTGATCCACCTCATTGAATGAGGTGGATCACTTTCTCCCATAAGGTTAACATTGATCCACCTCCTTGAATGAGGTGGATCACTTTCTCCCATAAGGTTAACATTGATCCACCTCCTTGAATGAGGTGGATCACTTTCTTCCATAAGAATAGTATTGATCAGTGGCGGATCGGGGAATATTATTTTGGGGGTTTTAACATTAATCCTCCTCGTTGTGGATTTGGGTGACTTTCTCCCACATTGATCCTTCTCGTAGAGCAAGTGGGTCACTTTTCTCATAAGAAAAGCATTGATTAGTGACGGATCAGGAAAATTATTTGGGGGGGGTAGAGGTGGAGGTGAAGAGGGGGGCAAACCAGGTGTTTATAAATTAGCTACACCATTAATTTGATAGAACTTTTATAAATCACTAACATTTTATTATAATATTACTAAGTATTGGGTGTTACTCGTTTAGCCGTTTATTGAAACGTTTCCCAGGAGGCACTGCGAGGAAGCGAGTAACGTCACCTCCCACCTATAACTAATTTTGACCAAAACTATTTAATTTTGATAAAGCTGTGCCATTTCACCTGATGAAATCAGACTATGATATTCACAAGCACTCAGCTTTTTACGTAATAAAATTTTTATTGCAAAGGTTAATGCACAAACTTCCTTTTCAATATACTTACATACAAAACATAAAGGGTGAATTTTTTACGCCTCCATTGGTGAACACATTTGTCTTATTTTGTAGTGACCGTATGCAAGAGTGTCACATCCATTATCTAAAATATAACGTTTGTCATCTCCGGGGGAAAGTGCAAGTTTATTCAGGGAGATACTGTACAATTGATGTTTCTCACTTCTTATCATAGACATATTGGCGTAGTGTAAGATCCCCTGCTTTAAACATTTTTTATAATGGGCATGTTTAATTTTCTTTTTGAGAATTGTTTTTGATACACCTTTACCTACTTTTTTCTCCTCAAGACTCTCCTTTTGAATGAAGTAAAGCTTAGGTCAAAATCCCACAAACTCTCGAATACACTCTCCATTCATCTCATCCTTCATTTTACCCAGAGCTTTTTTATTGCACGCACTGTGTAAAAAAATGTGTTTCTGGATAGTCTGAAGTGTCGAATCGGTCTATATTATCAAACATATCCACATACACATTTTCTGTTTTCAGTTCGTAGCAGAGGGAGTCTGTGTCTGTGAATAAGAGCTTTGCATTTTGTCCATATTTCCTTTTAACATAATTATAATGAAAGTTATACATGATAAACTTGCTTATATCTAAGATTGCAAAGCCTACATAGATAGGCTTATTTAAAAGTAGGCTTATTTTTCTCATGTGAACCCCAACTAACTCTTCCATGAAGATCGTATAAGCAATAAATGCTGGTGAAGTAATCCGCTTCTTCAGCCTCTTTTCATTATTTAGTAATTGGACATTTACACGATGTCTTTGATTCTACATAGACTCCCCGAATACTACATTGTTCATGAGTTTGAAAAAGTCCTTTTTAAATCCATTTACTGCATTTTTTCATTGGGAAGTATTAAAATCAATATATGGTTTCAACCAAGCGCTCTGATTGAAAGTGAGGACTCTGTGTATCTTTTGAAGCTTCATACCCAAGGAAATATACAGTTTTAAATTACGGTAGTGTACCACATAATTTTTTTATTGTTTAGTTTGGGCACTAGCTTTTCTGTTTTCCCGCCAGCTGGAGAGTTCACCTTAGATTGTATATACTTAGAGAATTGTGATAACATCTCAGGAGTAACTATGACTTTTTCAGGAGCAAGTGGATAGTCACTGTGCTCGTCATGAATTTCTTCCGGGTATTCTAGATCTACTTCTAATATATAGCCCACAGGGCTATCATCAGCAACTGAAATTATATCGAGCTCTGCTATTTCATTCTTGTTCAACCACCTAAAATTACTCTGAGGAAGGTAATCAGACATAACATTCACGTATAAATTATTACAATCCCAGTATGTGATGCACTTCACCTCCTTTTCAGGGTTAAAATCCATCATATCGGGGTTGTTTGCTTCAGAATGTCTATTTGAAATCATAGACACCCCACCACGTATCCCTTTTTCAATGAATAAATGCATTTAAATGTCAGTTAGTAGCTTCAACTCAACCTTGGTCATCTTTAAAAATGCCACCCATGCTAGTCCAGGGCTTGTGCAAAAATGTAGACAGTCTAATTTATAGTACTCAAAACATAAAGAGCGAAAGTATTCGAAGACGTCTGCTAAAAGTAGAACATCACTTAATACGTATAAATTTTGATAATCTTCCAAAGTATTCATTTCAAAGTTTTCCCACATAGTTTTAGCATGAGCGTAGTCACTTTCTGAAATATTTTCTTGGCACATCTGATTATAGAATGCAGATTTTGGTGGTAATTGACTATCTATCAGTTTACTGCTGCAATCCATGTAGTCGTAAGGGAACACACCTTTTCTTTGTAGAAGATCTACTTTATCAAATGGGATATTTTCATGGAGTATTTTAAATTGAGTTTTCCCAACATGCAACAAATGTTCAACCAATGTTTCTAGAGATGTGCTTAAAAACTGGAACGAGTCAATAAATTGTAAATAGCCAAGACTGAATGAGATATACTTCTCCATATTGTTTGGAATACATGATATTCTTCTGTCTGTAAACTTCCCAATTTTCTGCATGATAATATGGGCGTCATAATTTTATTAAATTGTATAATATGACGGGTATTCTCTTGGTATATTGAAACTGAATATTGCACTTACTATGAGCTGCACCCCGATAAGCCCCACTGAGATGACAGTGGTCAGGGACGCGGTCTTGACCCAACGCCTTCTCGCAGATACTACATACGCTAGCCGAAATAAATTCATTTTCTTGTTCAGGGGTGATGAGCATGGGGACAACATTTTTCTTCATCTCAATGATCATGGTTTCTTCTTCAACAAGTTTATGAAGAAAGGTATCCACAACATTTTCACCACTGTAGACTACAGGAGGTTTCACACATTTACCTTCGGAATCGACTACTACATATGCAAGTCCTGATGGCGTATGCTTCGTCATCTTTGTAGTTGATGAGTGATTGGGGTTAGGTACACACCCTGATATTTTAATATTAAAACACTCAAAATCTGCATAGATCACATACGGGATTTTTAGCATATGTTTATATGTCGAAAATCTCAATATTTTATCCTCTTACTCGGGCATCTGTATCTTCTGAGCATCGAAATCAGAACACCGCTCACTATGCTCATCCCTGAGATTTTCCTTAGAAAATCTATGCAAGCAATATTTGCAATAGTATGATTCACCATCGTGGCTGGTCAGTGAGCTTAGCAATCTGCTCAAGTTCTTAATAAGGCAATAATGTCCCCCATCCACATTTGAAAGAAACAACAAATCCACGTGATTTTCACGACTAACCTTAGTTATCCTTAAAGGGAATATTTCCTCTTGGTATCCATACACATTAATAGGTACATTATTTTGTTTTTCAAACTTGGCTATTTGCGGTATTTGCACAGGATATTCAATACCATCCATATTTAGTTTACCTTCCAATGGTATATACTTACTCACTCGATTAGCGTGCTTGTCAGCTGGATATAGAAATGCTAGCACAGACCAAAGAAAACATTTACTGTCAGCATTTCTTATATTAATTAGAGCAAGTTTATTTCTCAACTCTTCTGGTAATGGAATATAGCTGGAAGCAGCCAAAGGAACATATTTAGCTAGTTTAAGCTCTAAGTATTTCACATGGTCCTCAGACCAACCACTTCCCTTGTGGTGGAAATAAGAAGCAGCTTCAATCATGTAAGTGCATGCACCCTCAATCTGCGATTTTAATGCGTCAGGACTTAGAGTGACGATACACTTATTGCGAAAGAAAGGAGTGATTGTTTCCTCTCCCTCCCCTCCAACTCGAGAGTACTCTACACAGGCAGATGTATACCATTTTAGATTACCCATTACACTAAGTTTTTGGGCAAGAATTGCTTCCAACTTCCTTTTAATGTCATTAATAAAGACTAAAAATAGAGAGTCTTTCGAAGGAGAGATCTTGATGATTTTGACTGTACCATTCAAAGCTTCTGAAAAATTACAGGGGTCGTAATCTTCATCGACATCGAGATTCTCAATAGATTCCTGCTCTCTTGACTTTGAAACGTCGGCAACATTCCCCAGTGATGTTGCTCCTGTTGCAGTGCAGTTCATTAGCTTGTGTCGTAATAGATTATCCCGCCGTGAAAATATTTTTCTACATTTATTACACTCGAACAACTTCACCTCCCGACTATGTGAGGAAACATGTCGCTGTAAGCTGTCACTCCGACTAAAAACTTGTCCACACTCATCACACTTTTTAAGTCCACTCCCATGCTGTAAACGTATATGACGTGCCAGGTTGGTAAGCTTGGTGAAAAATTTCGGACAGTTCTTACATGTGAAGACCATTTTAATCAAGAGTGTTTGAAAACAAATAGATGAAAGGTTAACTATGGGGCGTGATTTATGAAAAAGAATAGATAAAATTTTAGTTATAGTCGGCTTGACAATTATTCAATATCACTCCTATAAATGTGGAAGACAAGTTTCACACCAGAGAAAAGAACGAGGATTTGACTAATCCTTCGTACCCTCTGTAAATAAGTTAAAGCCCTTATATAAAATTATAAACATTATTTGTCTGCGAGTAACAAGACATGTGTGTGCACAATTATTTCACCTTCAAATGGTACACCTAGAAATAAAATCAATAAACATGGTAAATAGTGTACGGGTAACATATGCGTCACTGTTTGAATCGATCAATAAATCGCTATTTACGAATAAATTATTATTATAAGCCTAACTTATCTTCATTCCTTAATAACTTTCATTCCGTGCCATCTAGTGAGTAAAATTTGTACTTATAATTTCCCAATGTTTTGTGTTAGCCCGTACATATAAGTATTAAAAATTGTGGTTACCACTACTCATTTAATTAAACTAATGGGGTAGGATAAGGAAAGTATATATATAAGGGGCAAGTGTACCCGCATTTGTGTGGAGGGAAAGTTTGAAATAATGTTGGGAAAATACCCTCAATTTAATAGGGCAGTGTTCAAACTCCAACCTCCTCAACGAACCATACTAGACGAGCTGCACGTTTATGCCTGCGTGTTCACCAATGCACATGTAAGGGTTTACTTAAAAAAATACACTGGCTTTATATATATAATATATATATATATATATATATATATATATATATATATATATATATATATATATATATATATATATATATACATACATATACATATATATATATATATATACATACATATACATATATATAAATAAATATAAATATATACATACATATACATATATATAAATAAATATAAATATATACATACATATACATATATATATAAATAAATATAAATATAATCAAAAATCATGATTAATTCATTACATTAATATTAAATATTAATAGAAATAATATTCACCTGAAATTATGTCCTTCTTGTTTAAAGCTTTAGTTAAAAGAGAAACTATAGCAACCGTTTATTATTCAAATATGTCACTACTACTCAAATGTCACTCGGCGAAGGTAAATTCAATAATGAATAGCTGTATCTGTTTCACGTTCTAAATATAGTTTCGTTCAAGTATGAACTCTTAGGAAGGGTGCACAAGTTCCACAAATTGAGACAGGTTTAATTTCTTCCACAAGTAGGGTGATCTAAAATATTATGTTGGAAGATGTAGTTTTAACTTTGGGAATCGAGCAGAAGAAATAAAAAGGAAATTCTAATTCAAAATTATCTCAAGTTTGATACGAATATAATATTAAAACCTTTACGGCAAATGGCTAAAGATAAGTGTGTTCAAGACAATAGAAGTTGGTCGTTTACCGTTATAACTCAAACACAGTGTTTAATGTAGGTCATATCTTAAATCACATCTGTTCGAAGACAAGTTATAACTTGAATTCTTAATTTGTTCTTGTTTTCAATAATAGAAGTCTAGAATTATATTTTATGACACGATTTAAATACTGGAAGCTTTCGAAGTTAATAGTTACATTATTATGGCCAGCCATTTTTGAGTAACTTAAATTTTGGAGCTTTGGCTCTTATCACTGAGCTAACCAGGACAGTTCAATGACTAATATTCCATCAGGTTTTTCAAGCAGAATTTTGACTGTACACATTACATTCATTCAAAACTTGTTAATACAATATGGTGGGTCTATTGGTTAAGACATACATTTTTATTAATTGTCCCTTGTATTTTCACAATCTTAAAATATCGAATTATTATATTAATTGAAGTACGGTTACACACCATTTAAATAAATGGTACGGCGCACCGCACAGACTTTCTCTCTCTTTCTATAAACTCGTAAGATTTCTGAACGGAATAATGTACATTGTATCATCACCACTCCACATAAGAACACGCATAAAATAATATACAATGATATAGAATCAATGAGAAAAGAGGCGCATCTTTGTCCACCTAAGAACATTTCAAACAGTTTAATGTCTTCCACAAGGGTCAACACTTCGTATTAAAATTTCGATTTCTGGTTAAAATTTTAACATTTTAAAAGGTGTTGCAGATCTTCAAGTCATCGCATTGATATTTAATTATTCATTTATACATTTTGACCAATAAAAAATGTAAATATTGACTATTGAGTCTAAAATGGAGATAGATCATTGCTATGCAAACATTTCTCCTAAGAGATTTAAGGAAAAATAACATACTTTTTTTAGATACTTACTTATATTTAATTACTCTATGGCATTGGAGTATTATTGCGTTAAGACTTAAGTAGTATATGTTTACAACTAAAGCTCACAAAATTGTATTAATATATTTGCAAATCTCAGAAACTGCTGTTTTTATAAAAATATATGTCAAATAAAAGTTTTTTATTTCTAATAGTCCTACAATTTTGCAATGATAAGTTGTTTAGTTTCTCCAATAGTTGTGGAGATACGGAAATTAACGCTTCTGTAATGTACCCTAAAAATCATTTTCATAGGAAAATGAAAATAGCCAGTTTATTTATAATCTTAATCAACGCCTAGATACGAATTTTAATCAAAATCGTTTAAGCAGATTTTGAGAAAACCAAATTTTTCTCTTTTCGTCCTTCAGTAAACTACCCTTAATTTTAAGTTTTTATAGAGACACAGACAGACGGCATTGCAAAGACTATTTTTTAGGGTTCGGGGGGTCATGAGACGTCGACATCCATCAACATTTCAGGTTAGTTTTTTTTTTTTACGGTCGCAATACTTAAACTTTAATGCCCAAAAAGTTAAAAATATATATATAATTGCGTATATATTGAAAGTTATTGATTTTTAAAAATATGTTTCGGATAAAATATCTGTAATATAAATATATATACATATTTGTAATGCTAAGTAATTTCAAATCTCAAATAGTTTCGGAGCTATTATAAAAAATGTTAATTTACCCATCAGACCGGAGCCCTTAAATCGATTTTGCCGAAATATTGAGAGTAGCCATTTTGTTTGTAATATTTATTAATGTTTATAAATGAAATTTAATCAAAATCGTTAGAGCCGATTTTGAGAAAATCGACTTTTTCTCTTTTTGCCCTTCGGTAAACTACCCTTAATTTTAAGTTTTAATAGACACACAGAGAGACGGCATTGCAAAGACTGTTTTTTAGGGTTCGGGGGGTCATGAGACGTCGACATCCATCAACATTTCAGGTTAGTTTTTTTTACGATCGCAATACTTAAGCTTTAATGTCCAAAAAGTTAAAAATATATATATAATTGCGTATAGATTGAAAATTATTGATTTTATAAAAATATGTTTCGGATAAAATATTTGTATTATAAATATATATACATATTTGTAATGCTAAGTTATTTCATATCTCAAATAGTTTCGGAGCTATTATAAAAAATGTTAATTTACGAATCAGACCGGAGCCCTTAAATCGATTTTTCCGAAATATTGAGGGTAGCCATTTTGTTTGGAATATTTATTACTGTTCATAAATGAAATTTAATCAAAATCGTTAGAGCCGATTTTGAGAAAATCGACTTTATCTCTTTTTGCCATTCAGTAAACTACCCTTAATTCTTGGGGTAGATATCCAATTCCAAAAACCCCTCGGGGCAACCCTATGAAAACCCTAGATATCAAGTTTCAGCTCAATCGGTAAAATAGTTTAGGCTCTAGTTGGAGGTACAGACAGACAGACAGACAGACAGACGGAAATTCAAAAACCACTTTTTCGGATTCAGGAAGTCATGAAACGTCAAAATTCATCAAAATCTCGAGTTCGAATTTTTTGACGATCACCATACTTTCTCTACCTGTTAAGATAGAGAGAAAGTAAAAATAGTTAAGTGAAATTGTCACCAATAATCTAAAATACAACGCCATTTATATACAGGATTACAGAAACCAACAATATGACAATGTGTTATCCCTCGTTTGGGGCCTCGGGGGTAACTGGTTGATGTCGCAATGAAGTGTCGTCTCTGGGCGACGTTGTGCTCAGACACGTGTGGGTAGGAGTTGGAGAAATGTCGGCGAGAGTTTCCCGGCAACGTTAGTCGTTGTGGGACAGAAGGATATCCTGACAACGTGAGTCATGGTGGAACATGAGGAAGTCCCAGCAACGTGAGTTGCGGTGGGGAGGTAGGGTGATGGTTCCGGCAACGTGAGTTGTGGTCGGAGGTAGGTGATGGTCCTGGCAACTTGAGTCGTGGTGGGAGGTAGGGTGATGTCCAGGTAACGTTAGTCGCGGTGAGAGGTAAGGTGACGGCGGAGAGAAAGAGAGTTAAGACAATATTGCTTCTTCGTAACATAAAACAATTTATTAGCTCTTTTAAATATGTGGCCCACCAGGGTGTGGTGGCCATTCTCAGACTTCCCTCTGCAGTCGCAGTCTCATATTAGCATGCTCTGATGCACCCTGAAGGGAGGCACGAGAGCAAATTCCACCATGTACCGACCAATTGGTCACAACGTGTGGTTTCGGATATTAAAACAAACGGATTGACGCATTTAGCGAAGGTTCTGAAACAAAGAAAAAACATATTATAATTATTAGTGGGGGAAAAAAAGTATATTGGGAAACCGAATAAAGGTTTTTAGAGTTACTTGCGGAGACACTACTCTATGGGGGGGGGGGGGGGGGCAGGGTGAGAGCCTCCCAAACTACTGTTTGACATTTCTCGCTTAGTAAAGCAGGGCTTTGGGACGTCGGTGGCACCCTCTAAGGTGAATTACTTAATTTACAAGCCCCTGGATAAGAGGATTGGTGGCACCAGTAGGTCTGTTGTAGAAGGACTGTGCCAGTTTCCGGAAGTGGTCCATGATTGTAGACATTTCCAAGTCATGATGCAGAGTCACATTCCAAACGTACCAAGGCGCGTCCACAATTATCCTCAATCACCTACTGTGGAATGCCCGCCTCCACCTCATATCCGTATCCGCCAGGTGGCCTCAAGAGGAACATACATAGTTCGAGGATCGGCCTGAGCAATTGTTTGTACAGTGTCAGACTATTCTTTGTAGAAAGGGCGCTACGCCTGTTAAGCAGTGGGTCTAGGATTCCCAGCACTTTGCCTCACCTTGTTAAGTCCCTCAGTGCAGTGTAGTCACCAGGTCAGTTTGGTATCAAGCGTAAGTCCCAGGTACTTAGCACTGTTCACCCATCTTATTTGATCTCGAAACAGCCGGAGTGGGGCCGGCCTGTAGAACATTCTTTTCTATGTGAAAAACACTGCTGTGCTCTTGTCCACGTTAATAATTGTCCTCCAGGTGGTCAGCCACCACTCAACCTTCGTCAGGTTTGTCTGGAGTCACCTCTTCACCAGCTGACCTTGCCATGACTCCACTACTAGAGCTGCGTCGTCCGCATGCAGTGCCAATTTAGTGTCTGGGGATTTAGAAATGTCGTTCACATACATACTGAATTGCACCGGGTCTACGATGGAACCTTGCGGCACTCCAGCCCAGATGCTTCTGACTTGGGAAGTAGCGTTCCCAAAGGTAGTGGAGAAGTTGCAGTATGATAGATAAGACTATACAACCTTAATTAGGTATAAGGGTAGGTTCAGAGAGAAGAGTTTGAAAAGGAGACCTTCGTGTCAAATCTGGTCAAAGTCCTTTACCACGTCGCGAAAGATAGCACCAATCAGCTTGTTGATGTTGAAGTTCCTCTTGATTGCTCCACGAGCTGGACGAGTTGGTGAGGCGAAGCGTGTTCCACCCGAAAGCCAAATTACTCATGCACCTAGATGTCCACCTCACGAACATGTCGGGTCAGTCGCGTCAGTAGAAGTCTCTCGAACAACTTGCTCAAACTGTCGATCAAGTTGATCGGTTGGTATGACGAAGTTAGGGTAGGGTTCTTACCTGGTTTATGAGAGCAGAGGACGTTGGCGTGCTACCAGAGCTCGGGGAATTGACTCAGGAGCAGGATGGTGTCTAATAATTCCACGAGGAAGTAAATCGCCCCCAAGAGCAGCTTTCTGATGACCGCGTTATTGATACCGTTGCATCTGGGGGCTTTGTTTAGTCTTAGAGCAGCTATTGCCCACGACCGTTCTGTCACCTCCGTGGGTTCAGGTCTATCCAAGGGTATGTATGGGACCACGCCAATAACCAAGCAACGTGTGCAATGTGAACCGGGTCTGACGGGTCGTTAGTTGATACAAATTGTGCCTCCAAGTGCTCAGCGAGTGCATCGGCCTTCTCCTGGTTGGAGTTGGCCATATGGTTACGACCTAGAAAAGGCGGCCCTGGTGTGGGAACTCATATCAAGTACCTCGTCATGCGCCACAGGGACCTGTCTGTTACACCCTCTCTTTCTACCTCGTAGTTTAAGGCCACCGTAAACAACAATACGAGTAAGAAAGGGCATAATCTAAAAATGAAAAATAATCTAAATAAATAAGAAACACAGAGCAGAGAGTTTTTGAGAAAATAGTCATTTAATATGAATTTTTAAACAACATTTAATGAACATAGTGGCCTCGACCATCCTAGTAGCAAAAGTATGTTGCGAACATAGATAGCGGGAAAACATTCTTCCAGAATACATCATAAACAATATTAAATATTAATACTTGTTTAGCAAAGGAGATTCTAAGTTTTACTACCAAAATATTCTTAGTTTTAACAATACTGATTGGGTTAATACCAAAAATAAGAAATAATAACATTACAAGTAATTCCCACAAGTTAATAGCAAACGTATACCTGAGCCTAGCAATGTAACCAAGGTAAATACTCAATATGACTCAAAACAACAAAATAAGAACATTTATAGAGTCCGTGACGTTAAGCCACACGAAAGTCACCCATTACAGTTCAATTAATAATGTCAATTAATTTAATTGACGAAACACTCGGAGAATATTTACAATATAAGACATTTTCTTATTACCGTGTCCAAGGTTGCCGTCCATCCACGACAGCAATGAGTTCAACATTTTCACGTTGTGGTAATGAATATCCGTGTGGATGTTGACAGGTGCAGTAGTCGTAGATTACAATAGAATACGGAGCATGAGCGTTCTTGATAGACCTGATATAAGGTGTCTCTCTATTCATAGCGCAGTCTAGTCTATCACATTTATATAACTATAATCTATCATCTGACTTCTGTTGTCGCACTTCGGTCCGTATAACCATCCGTACAGTATAATGATAATCATAACCATAATAACGTACATACTTAATTAATAACGTGAATACAGAACAAATCACGTAGACTCTGAAGTCATCTTGTCAACACTGAATTCTTCGCGAGAGTAATAATCGAAATCAACTGAACTCTTCACGAGCAACATAATAAATAGCCTGAACCAGACTTCACGAAAATTATAATGTATTTAATGAACCGAGCTCTTCACGAGCATCATACTGAATAGCCTGTACCAGACTTCACGAAAATAATAATGGAGTGAACACATATCCTATAGCGGATATAAGTTATATACTGGTCTAGTTGCGTAGCACAAAAAGGGGGGTGGTAGGTTGCCAGTTGGTCAGTAACGTGGAAGGGGAGGTCAGTCACGCCACATCTTGGGAAGTTCAGCGTGCAGGCCTCTGGTAGGTTAAACCGCTCGACCCAACGGTTTTCCGTCTTGAAATTTGAATCCTCATCGAACGATTGGCTTGCTACGTCAGAGATCTGTAGCGAGCTCCGGCGAGGTCTGTGACGTCATCTTCCCCTGACAGCTGGCGACCATAAACTTGCGTTCGTCAGTTTCTTACTTGACGGTATGATGTACGCGTCTAGTGCGGGTGCACTGGGTACGATTGCCCCACTCGCCGATTTAGGATGTTTTATTAACCAGCGAGCTACCTTCGGTGTCCAGGACATCAGATCCAGGGGGTACGTTTTTTTATTGAGTTATTAGTAGAAGTTGATTTTTGTATTTTGTTGAAGGAGTATTGTACAGAAAGGGGTGGTTTAATTTAAGGACTGGAATAACAATAGAGAAGTTTACTATTGTTTTTTGGCTATTTTCCGTAGTTTCTTGGGGCGGGTAGTATGATAGTTCAGGCGAATTGGTTGAGATGGACAAAGTAGTAACATTACATCTTTGTAATGTTACATGTCCTGTACGCACAGGCTCTGAATCTTGTTCTCTCTGACACTGTTCCGGTATTCTTGGACCATCTCGCGACCGCATTGACTTGGCGGCTCCAGTTGGCCTTGTCTACTGGGTCCCTCGAGATAAGCCAAGCCCTCCCAAGCCGATTTTTCTCCCGGACGTAGCTGAGGATAGAATCGGGCACAAAAAAACTGTGGTGCCATCTTAGGACGGTGCCTCGACGTCGAGGCTTCGAGCGAACCCTTGATGGCGGAAGTTGTGAACTCCGCATCACGATCGATTTCTGCTGTTGTTTGAAATATGGAGGTGGGTACCAACCTCTCACTCAACACATGCATGAACCTGTCCCAGTCAGCTCGCTTGGGGTCTGGTTTATCGAGGGGTGTATGAAGGACACTGCAAATCCCAGGTTCACAAGAACGGGATTGTGATACGAGTCTAGCTCAGCTAGAGACTTCAGCACTAACCACCTTCTGATCCCTCTGGAGACAACGAAGTCGAGTACGTCCAGAAAACCAATAGGAATGGTGAGGGAAGTGACCGGAGGTGGGAGAGATGGAAGCCACCAAGCCGTGTAGATATATAACGTCGTGGAGCAATCCACCGCGAGCGCACATAATCCTAGAGCCCCATGAAGGGTGCTTAGCGTTGAAGTCACCACCGATTAAAACAGACGTGGTACCTCGAAGCAGCACCTCCATGTCAGCCCTCGTGGCCTGGTTGAACCAGCGGTAGGGAGGGAAGTAGATTGAAATGAGTCGCACTGGGCTGGAAGAGGTCACCAGTTGGATAGCCATTGCTTCCATGTGTTGGAGGGGAGGAAGCGAGATGACGTGATAGTCAAGGCCCCTTCGGACCAGGACCGCCATCCCACCCCTTTCCACATTTCCCGCTCGGTCGCTCCGATAACAGATGAACTCTGCTAACGAGAACCTCATTGTGGAGCGCAAGTGGGTTTCTCCCAACTGCATTACATCGACACGATGCTTTGGCAGGAAACTTTCGAGCTCAGCCTTCTTCCCCGCGACTTCGTTGGCGTTTTAGAGTTCGACCATGAGCTCATTCAGCACTGGTGGTCCTCTATTCGGGTATACTGCCATGAGAGACCTGGTAGAGGATGATGTACTCCATGACCATCTGCCTCTGAGTGAGGAACCACCATGTTAAATACTATCCACTGCCTCCTGGCCTTGTCCGATGAGAGAAAAAGAGAGTTCTCATTGGCGCATGAGAACGTGAGAGACAGTGGCTGCCAAGCGAGCCAATAGAAAGAGGAGTTCTCATTGGCGCTGAGTACAGTGGGAAAATCGTCACGGATCACTCAGAGAACATGAAGTGTGGAGCGGTCCAGGCAGTAGAAAGGGTGGTTGGCGTGGTCGGTGCAACTGCGGAGAAAAGGCGCAAGGGCCAAACAGTGAGGCACAACAAATGCAGCCAACATATCGGGCAAATTCGAAAGTCTCCAAGTACACATTAAATCGAAAAACAGCTCTGTGTTCCATGTTCGATGTGCAGCACATTTACTAAACTTAGTTGGCAAGAACAGTGTTAATGAATATCCAGATGCTAAAAAACTATTTAAATTTCTTGAAAAGTTAGCCGCTTTCTTCATTGATTTTACTTATGGGTGGTCAATTTTTAAAGGATTAATGTAAAGGAGTACGTAAAGTGGTTGCAAGCCAAAAATCTCTGTTAAGAGCTTATCTGAAACTGGGTGGTCATGCAGGAAAGATTCACTAAGAATTATGAACATTCATTAAGATGAAATTTATAGTGCCTTTAATGGCATTTCAAATTAAAAAAAAATCAAACACAGCTCACAAGGATAGAAACAGCCTCTCTGATGGTCAAAATGTAATATTTGGATTTTCATTCATCACTATATTGTGGAATGACAATATGGAAATATTTGGAAGGGTAAGTTGGCATCTACCGAAACATGGATTCGATGTATGTATCACCAACTTACACAGATAACTGATGTTATAAAACGTTTCCTGAAGGAAAATATAATATTTCCACTATTGTAACATCCGGTGACAGTTTCAGAAATTTCTCATTCATGTGTGTTATTGCCAGTGGCGGCTCGTGAGTTTGAACACTGTGGGTGCCGCTCGGGTGAACAGGAAGAAATGAATGAGGGGTGGGGATGGTAGGAGATTTATGGAGAAGCAAGAGGGGTCATTTGAAGGGATTTATAATAATGTTTTTGTTTTTAAAATATTATAGCTTAGCATTTACCAAAATTTATTAATTTTTAAGACTTTTTAGAAAAATTCACTCAACGCATTATAAAATGAAAATTAATATTTTCAAGAGAGTGATGTGGCAGGAAATAAAATATCTCCTTTGGTTTGTTTATAGTTTAAAACAATACTTTTTTGTATTTGTGGACTGTAGTAAGCCTACTGTAACGGAAATAGATTAATAACGACATAATATAAATTAGTTAACAACAATAAACCAAATAAAACATTTTATCTATAAAGTTATATAAAAAGTCAACAGATAGTTAAAAATATCATAAACGTATCAATATGCAGTTACTAAACACATAATTATACTAATTAAAGAGGTAAAGCCAGTGATCATTCTCTTAGAATGAATATTAGATAATAGTAGGGGACATGGCGTCTCGTCACAATTTGACCTACTTATCTGTGATTGGCTGTCACAATTTGACCCCGACGCTGATTGGCTGCTATAAATAGCCCTCCCCCACCCCTCCCCCTCCCCTCCCCTCCCTCCGCTCTGATTACAAAATCTCCACCAGTTGATTACGAAATTTCCTCCCCTACACCCCCTCCCCTACACCCCCCTCCCCCATCCCCTACAACCCCACCACGCCTTGAACATGTTGGTACTTGTGCGGGCTTTTTTTTCTTGATTATTGTTGCGTGCTAATTAATTATTCATGTCTGCTAATTGATTATTGATGTGTGCTAATTAATTATTCATGTATGGGTAGGGGGAAGGACATTGGAGTATATTTTATTTGGATGGTGAGCATACGTCTCTGCACGAACCTCTCGCTACGACTGTCCTGCGTAGACTGGAGGGGGTCGGCCGCTTACCGAGTAGTGACCACGTATGGGGAGGAACACGGAGCACGAAGCTCTCCTGACGGCAGCGTGCTGAAGAGTGCGAGTCAACCATAAGGCCCCTTTCACCAACCCTACTCGCGAGGACAGCATGACCGTGCCCTCTGGCAGCACTCAGTTGAATGCGAGCAAACCCCCTCATCGCGTCATACCTCCGCTCCTTTCACTTTTTCCCCCTCCCCCATCCCTACGTCACTGACGTTGAGTGGCAATGTTTAGGGGGTAGGAGGGGGTCAGTTGCCTCCCAGTGGAAAATTTTATGTTGCAATAAGCAAACGTTTAAAGTTTCTTGAACTCGTCTTTCCCGCCAACCCACCCCCCAAGTCCCACCCCCTTGTCACAGAGGTCGTGGAAAATTTTATGTTGCAATAAGCAAACGTTTAAAGTTTCTTGAACTCGTCTTTCCCGCCAACCCACCCCCCAAGTCCCACCCCTTGTCACAGAGGTCGTGGACTCAAAGCTAATTTTGGCTACTCTGTTTCTAGAAGCTACAGCCATCTTTTGGTAGAAACTCGAACTAGAAGGTCTCATGGGGTGACTAGAATTAAAATATATACAAACAACTAATTCTAATCGACTAGAAATAACCAGGAGGATAAAAAGTATAACGGGTGCATTAAAAATATGAGTGTTTTCATGTAGAAAAAAAATAGCTCAAAATCTTTGAAAAAAAATTGTCTGTCTAAAAAGATTATTCAACCAAGGGATTCGAACCACGATAGTTTCAAATTGTCTAGAATTAATCAAGCAGGTGTGCGTCCGAAATTAAACTTGCGCCCTAAGACCGCTACAAATACAGTCCAGGGCAGTCTGTCTTGCGTAGAATGGAGGGCATCTCCTCTGCTCGTTCGCTTACCGAGTAGTGATCACTGCGCATCACGGGTGCGCACTTTCCCCTCACCCTCTCCTCTCACCTCAATCACCCTGTGACGTCATCGAGACCCGTCGCTGGATCGACAAAACGTGTTGAGACAAGAATTGAGGTCATTGACCCTGGCAATGGGTTTTCCTGGTGTTGCAACACGACATTGAATTAGGTCCCCCACCCCCTATTTGGTAATGGGTTTTCCCTGATGACTGGCGCCGGTTTGGCGGGTTGACAAGACAAGTCGAGACAAGAATAGATCACGAGAGGGCCATCTCGTAGGGGGTTGGGTATATAGGGGGAGACCCGTTCGGTCATCTATTTATAAGCGTCTGTAGAGCGGTTCAAGATGGACAAGTTACAACAGTTGGTGAATATTGTTGACGCCGTGCAGACCGTAAAATTGAGTGATCTAACAGTGGATCAAAAGTACTCGCTGGATAAATTAAAGGCTGTCAATACAAAGTTCGGGAGACGCCTAATAGCCTATCTAGATGGCGAGTTTTGTGTATTTTTACCTTGTCGTTTCGGTACTCTAACAGATGAAGACGTGTGCGAGCTTAATAACGAAAAATTGGTATTTACCTGCGCCGGAGTAAAACCCGGTTCACCTACCATTGTGAACTTTGAACGTGTTTAAGAGTCAAGCAGTTAACAACAACAACATCGGGCAGACGGGTAGTTAATACTTGTGCACGGTGGACCCTACAAACCATACAGCACGTTTTATAGCTCACGGGTACGCTCACCATGTTTAATTTAACGTTTGTGGGTCATACGGTTACGGGTTGTGCCTATATGACAGGAGAAAATATTCACCGTGTGGTTGTGAGCGATAGACAGGTAATTTACAAAATAGTGAACCAAGACAGAGAGGAGCGAGGCTACATCGAGTTTTGCGACTCTACCTGTCACACGATAAGAGCGACTAAAGTACTACCCTACGAGAGAATCGAGGAGACTTACCTGTGTGATATGACATGTGCTGTGTACAATTTCCGCCAAGGGGACGTCGTGGCCGTGTTGCCAAGGCCTCCACCACCCTTCAGAGCTCCATACCACCCGCCACCACCACCCTTCACGGCACCGCAGTCAACGCCCCCGCCCCCAGAGTCACCGGCGTACCCGCCCCCAGAGTCACCGGCGTACCCACCCCAGAGTCACCGGCGTGCCCACCGCCAGAGTCGTCTGCCTACCAGTACTCACAGCCAGAGTCACCCGCGTGCTCACAGTCAGAGTCGTCTGCCAACCAGTACTCACAGCCAGAGTCACCCGAGTGCCCAGCACTAGAGGAGGAGGAGGAGGAGGAGGTAAAATCCGAAGAACCCGCAAATCTCGAGTGTTTAACAATGTACAAAACTTATCCAAACGTTAAAATTATTGGTGAAACGCCCGATGACTACATAATCGGTCTGGCCAGATTCGGTAACGTCTTACTTCCAAAGTCTGCCTATTATTTGGATTGTAAGCGGTTTAAATCTAAAGCACGTTGTATGATATATCTCGGAGGACAAAGTGTGATGTTTAAAAGTGAATTGATAAACTAGGCGCACTCATGTTGTCGTAGAACTCTGCTGACGTCATTGGAGCTAGTGGCAGACATTTTGAGAGGGGGAACGCAGTTTGTGAGTAGAGAACGTTGCCGCTTGAGCGAGAGGTTTTTTTTCACAGGGATATTTCTTTCGTTGCATTTCCGATTACCATTATGCCATATAAATGCTGCATTTGTAAGGGGGCCTACGCAAAGCTCTCCAGCCTTATTCGCCACAAACATCAATGTCATCAAACATCTCAAAATACTGCTCACCAGGATGCCTGTTGGGACGAAGAGGTATTGTGCAATGCGTTAGACAGGATCGAGAAAGAAGAATACAACCGTGTAAAGTGCTTAAACGAACTTGAGAAAAACAAAAGTTATAACGTTATGAGATCCCCAATGAACCGAACGTTATCGTGCTCGAGAATGTTGGAAGAGTAAGATTTCCATGTAAAAATATTGGAGACATTGTCAATAGACATTCTAGTGCCTCGCAGCGTGTCCTGTACTATTTTGGATGTGACTCGTACTCATTTTCTAGATGGTAAAAAATTATATTCTCTCCTGATGTTTTTAGTGACTATATGGTTTTTTCCTTGCTATCACATGTTGCACTCTAATCTTAATTACTTGTATTGGTCACAAGGCCTAAAAAATCAATCTATGTTGTTGTTGTTTTTGTAGCTTCTCGTTATGAATGTTTTAAATACATTAATTGTTGATTGTCAATAAAAAAAACTAGCAATAAAATGTTGTTTTTTTTAAACCCTGTAATATGTTGTGACTAGAAGGAGATGCCAATATACATGGGGCAACAATACCAGAATAAAATATAAAATGTGAGCACACACACACACACGTTCACTTATAAATTATAATTGTGGTGGCGTTATATTGCTACCACTGCCAAAGAGAAAGCAAAGTAAAAGGAATTAATTAATGTTTGAGACCAAACTTCCAGGCTAAATAAACTTGTATGATTTAATTATTTTATTCATAATGTTTGAGACAGAGGTTCTAGGCTAAATAAACTTGTATTTATAGGATCATTCTGCACTATCTAGTAACTAAACATTTTTTTCAATATCTTGGGATAGCACGTATATATTTAATTACTACTTGGACAATAATTTAAACATCCAAACGGGTAGGAATAGTGAAAGTATTTATGAGAGGTAAGTGTACTCGCATTTGCATGGAAGGAGAGCTGGAAATACCATCAGTGTTCGAATTTCTCAACCAACCAATCATACAGGCAGAGCCTCGCTTAGTTACTTGTACAATTCACAAGACCTAAATAATATTGATTTATGTGTTATTATAATTTTTTAAATTCTTGGTAGAATATGTTTGGCTGGAGAATCAAAGACAATAAGGAGATGCGGTGTCTACACCAAAATCAGCGGTCGGAGTACTGTTCTAGGGGGAGAGAGAGAGAGAGAGTTCGGTTGTAGACGTTAAAACAGTTTATAATATTTATTCACACAACACTTAAACAACAAAGAAATGTTATTTTCGCGATATATTTTGATATATATAAAACTTTGGCAATAAATTCATAAGTAATACAATTATACATTTAAATTCACTAATATATAACCTTCACATAAATTAATATGTTGTTGTTGTTGTTGTTGATAAGTTTTAAATATGAAACTATAGCTGATGACATGATATATAACATTTACACTAAGCAAATTAGCAACTCAAACAACAAAGAAATTCAGTTAAATGATGTTCGCAAAAAATATTTTGATATAATGATATATTAAACTTTTACAAAAAAAATCCTAAGTAATACAATTATATAGATCTTGAAATTATTTTAACTATAAGGCGGTGTTATTAATTTACAACGGGAACAAACCAGTACACATGCTAAGATACATACGTAATAAATATATGTATTAAAATGTTGCAAACTCTGTAGGAGAAAATGCTACTAATAAAGATACGTAAACATTGTTTTAAATACTTATAAAATATTCATTTTTTAGCGGGCCTGCTTGAGAAGCCCCGTTTAAATAACAATAAAGTAATGTATAAGTCTAATTGTAGTATTTTTAATGAGGCAAGCTAATTGTAACGACGCTGATGAAGGAATCGCACCAATGATACATTTTTAGGCCATTCCGGGAATCGAAGCCGGGACCCTTGGCTCGCTGGTCAGGCATGCAGGTTTCGGCTGAATATATTTATTTTTACGAAATACTTTTCTCTAGCACTTTACTACCAGAAATAAACGGGTAAGCCCCAAGACTGCTGCATTTCTCTTTTGAACCATCTAAGACTCCAATTTGACAGTAGACATGGCACCTGACAATGGCCACAAGCGTGAGATAAAAGCTGATGTCGACCAGGTGAAATGTGTAACAGCATTTGCCATGCGTTTGTTGCCCTCTAAGGGACGTCACAGGGCGAGGTGTGTACCCGCATTTGCGTGTCATTGACATTCGAACCCTCCAACACCGCCCGAATGAGAGAGATAAAATAATAAAATTATTGATGTACCGTCATTTTTTCAGGGCTGAAATGTGAAAACAGTCAAAGTTATTATTTATGCTTTCTCCTGCTAGATATCACCGATGGCATTCGAACCCGGGACTTGTGGCGTTTGTCGCCCATGCAGGGAATTTAACTCTGGACCTTTTGCAGAGTGTGTGTAATAAAATAAACTTGAACCCTAGGACAGCTACAAATACAGTCCAGGGCAGTTAATGTATCACTATGAAGGGTTAAACATACATTTTCAAGCTATACAGGGAATCTAACTCTGGACCTTTGCAGAGTGTGTGTAATAAAATAAACTTGAACCCTAGGGCAGCTACAAATACAGTCTAGGGCAGTTAATGTATCACTATGAAGGGATAAACATACATTTTCAAGCTATACAGGGAATCTAACTCTGGACCTTTGCAGAGTGTGTGTAATAAAATAAACTTGAACCCTAGGACAGCTACAAATACAGTCTAGCGCAGTTAATGTATCACTATGAACGGTTAAACCTACATTTTCAAGCATACAGGGAATCGAAATCAGGAACCCTCGCAAAGTGTGTGTAATAAAATAAACTTGAACCCTAGGACATCTACAAATACAGTCTAGGGCAGTTAATGTATCACTATGAAGGGTTAAACATACATTTTCAAGCTATACAGGGAATCTAACTCTGGACCTTTGCAGAGTGTGTGTAATAAAATAAACTTGAACCCTAGGACATCTACAAATACAGTCCAGGGCAGTTAACGTATCACTATGAACGGTTAAACCTACATTTTCAAGCTATACAGGGAATCTAACTCTGGACCTTTGCAGAGTGTGTGTAATAAAATAAACTTGAACCCTAGGACAGCTACAAATACAGTCTAGCGCAGTTAATGTATCACTATGAACGGTTAAACCTACATTTTCAAGCATACAGGGAATCGAAATCAGGAACCCTCGCAAAGTGTGTGTAATAAAATAAACTTGAACCCTAGGACATCTACAAATACAGTCTAGGGCAGTTAATGTATCACTATGAAGGGTTAAACATACATTTTCAAGCTATACAGGGAATCTAACTCTGGACCTTTGCAGAGTGTGTGTAATAAAATAAACTTGAACCCTAGGACATCTACAAATACAGTCCAGGGCAGTTAACGTATCACTATGAACGGTTAAACCTACATTTTCAAGCATACATGGAATCGAGATCAGGACCCCCTCGCAAAGTGTGTGTAAAAAATAAACTTGAACCCTAAGACAGCTACAAATACAGTCTAGGGCAGTTAATGTATCACTATGAAAGGTTAAACCCTCATTTTCACCCCATATCTGGAATCGAACTAGGGTCCTTGGCTAGGCAAACAAACAAATTAACATGCGCGAAGAAACCGGCCTCGGTACACACGCACGACAGACAAGCGTGAGGTGTAATAAAATAAACTTGAACCCTAGGACAGCTACAAATACAGTCCAGGGCAGTTAATGTATCACTATGTAAGGTTAAACCCTCATTTTCAAGCATACAGGGAATCGAAATCAGGACCCTTCGCAAAGTGTGTGTAATAAAATAAACTTGAACCCTAGGACAGCTACAAATACAGTCTAGGGCAGTTAATGTATCACTATGAACGGTTTAAACCTACATTTTCAAGCATACAGGGAATCGAAATCAGGACCCCCTCGCAAAGTGTGTGTAATAAAATAAACTTGAACCCTAGGACAGCTACAAATACAGTCTAGGGCAGTTAACGTATCACTATGAACGGTTAAACCTACATTTTCAAGCTATACAGGGAATCGAAATCAGGCCCCTTCGCAAAGTGTGTGTAATAAAATAAACTTGAACCCTAGGACAGCTACAAATACAGTCTAGGGCAGTTAATGTATCACTATGAACGGTTAAACCCTCATTTTCACCCCATATCTGGAACCGAACTAGGGTCCTTGGCTAGGCAAACAAACAAATTATCATGCGCGAAGAAACAGGCCTCGGTACACACGCACGACAGACAAGCGTGAGAAAAGAGCTGATCTTGACTAGGTGAAATGTGTAACATGTTATGTCCAAAAGGTGAAAAATCAATTATTATTCTATAATAATATTTCTGTATGTCACCAATTAATAAGTACTATGATGTATTCATAAAAAATAAACACATAGTTTTGTTGATCACAATAACCAATCTGTAATTATAAACTTTAAACCAAATTGTTCTAATATGTTTAGCAAAATTTAAATTTTCAAAAATAAATTATTTGTTAATTACCCGAAATTATTTGGTATATGTGAAAAAAAAGTATGTTATTCTTATAGATCATGAAAAAACTAATCCCTGATTTTTATTTTGAATTCAATTTTCCCGGTTAGATTCTATAATATTGAGTACTATGGCGTGGATTTGTTTAGCTTACACTGAATATTTATTAAAACTTATACACAACCTCCCATCGTTCTACATGTCTAATACTTGTCACAAGAAATAAGTAAGGCTGAATAAATTAGATTTACTAAGGGAATACATCTCAATTTTCCAGAGTTGGAAACGGAAAACGGTTTATGAAAATTTACCCCAAAAATAGCTTGCTGTGGGATCAAACCCCCGACTTCCCTATAACCTGTTTCTAAAATGGAAACTCAAGCGTAATTACCTAGTGATCTGACACACATACTATTTCTAGACCACACGAGCTCGATGATATAATAACTAATATTAACGCAAAACAAATTAGCCACTTAAGCCTCAAGCCAATATTAGAGGAAGTGTGCCCACATTTGCATAGATGGAGAGTGAAAAAACAGCCCCCGGGTCTAGGACAGCACTATCGCAAAATACTAAGTTGCACGGAGTTCGAATCCTGGTCCACTGGCTCACACCTTCTTTTGTCAGTTAGGGGTCTCCGGCTCAAATGAATATATTTGACATAGGTTTGGTAACAACATAATTACTTTTATTTTGAAAATTACTCTAGTTGTACACAAAAAAACCAATCCTCCCTAATTTATCACTATGAAAGGTTAAACCACCATTTTCATCCATACTGGAAATTGAACCCTGGACACTTGGCTCAGTGAACAGACATGCTAACGCCTCACATCAAGTGACCTTTCACAAGTGTCTTCTTAGACGTCTTGAGCAATGAAGTGAGACACTCGACAGAGATTAAATCAAAACTCTATTAACAGACAAATACCAGTCTTAAACGTCTCTTCAGAGAGAGAGAGAGAGATAGAGAGAACCATCCTTTAAGATCTAATCTCTACCACTTGTACAGAGTAAGAATGTTTCTCAACTACTTTAAGCGCACAGTCAAACTTAAGGTGAACGTACTAAACAGGAATCTCGCAGTTGCAGAAGATATTGTTATACTTTCCCAATCTTCACTCCGGCGCAAATGGGCATGCCGTCTAAATGTCAGGCTCGTCTATTTCTTAGGGAGGGGTTCATTGTCAGCCGAGATATATCGTCTAAATGCTAAATTTGCCGTTCTTTAACCGATGGAGCCTCTGAGGGAGTGTTTATTTTTTCCAGCCGCGCAAATGCGGTTACACATCACGCCCTGTGACGTAAGGAGGTAGGAGGGTTCAATCCCTACAAGTTTGACAAGTCCTATATTGTTCAAATACGGGCACACTTCTTCTAAATTCAAACTTACCAATTATCAATCCGTTAGCGTTATTAATACTTAAGGAGTTCGAGGTTCAAATCTCGGTCGGGTAAACAAGGGGTGTTTTTAACTCTCCCTCTATGCAAAGGCGGGCTCAAACCTCCCAATTATCAATCCATTAGCGTGTGCCAGCCCGTGGACCAGGATTCGAACTCCGTGCAACTTAGTATTTTGCGATAGTGCTGTCCTTGACCCGGGGGCTGTTTTTTCACTCTCCATCTATGCAAATGTGGGCACACTTCCTCTAATATTGGCTTGAGGCTTAAGTGGCTAATTTGTTTTGCGTTAATATTAGTTATTATATCATCGAGCTCGTGTGGTCTAGAAATAGTATGTGTGTCAGATCACTAGGTAATTACGCTTGAGTTTCCATTTTAGAAACAGGTTATAGGGAAGTCGGGGGTTTGATCCCACAGCAAGCTATTTTTGGGGTAAATTTTCATAAACCGTTTTCCGTTTCCAACTCTGGAAAATTGAGATGTATTCCCTTAGTAAATCTAATTTATTCAGCCTTACTTATTTCTTGTGACAAGTATTAGACATGTAGAACGATGGGAGGTTGTGTATAAGTTTTAATAAATATTCAGTGTAAGCTAAACAAATCCACGCCATAGTACTCAATATTATAGAATCTAACCGGGAAAATTGAATTCAAAATAAAAATCAGGGATTAGTTTTTTCATGATCTATAAGAATAACATACTTTTTTTTCACATATACCAAATAATTTCGGGTAATTAACAAATAATTTATTTTTGAAAATTTAAATTTTGCTAAACATATTAGAACAATTTGGTTTAAAGTTTATAATTACAGATTGGTTATTGTGATCAACAAAACTATGTGTTTATTTTTTATGAATACATCATAGTACTTATTAATTGGTGACATACAGAAATATTATTATAGAATAATAATTGATTTTTCACCTTTTGGACATAACATGTTACACATTTCACCTAGTCAAGATCAGCTCTTTTCTCACGCTTGTCTGTCGTGCGTGTGTACCGAGGCCTGTTTCTTCGCGCATGATAATTTGTTTGTTTTGCCTAGCCAAGGACCCTAGTTCGGTTCCAGATATGGGGTGAAAATGAGGGTTTAACCGTTCATAGTGATACATTAACTGCCCTAGACTGTATTTGTAGCTGTCCTAGGGTTCAAGTTTATTTTATTACACACACTTTGCGAAGGGGCCTGATTTCGATTCCCTGTATAGCTTGAAAATGTAGGTTTAACCGTTCATAGTGATACGTTAACTGCCCTAGACTGTATTTGTAGCTGTCCTAGGGTTCAAGTTTATTTTATTACACACACTTTGCGAGGGGGTCCTGATTTCGATTCCCTGTATGCTTGAAAATGTAGGTTTAACCGTTCATAGTGATACATTAACTGCCCTAGACTGTATTTGTAGCTGTCCTAGGGTTCAAGTTTATTTTATTACACACACTTTGCGAAGGGTCCTGATTTCGATTCCCTGTATGCTTGAAAATGAGGGTTTAACCTTACATAGTGATACATTAACTGCGCTAGACTGTATTTGTAGCTGTCCTAGGGTTCAAGTTTATTTTATTACACACACTCTGCAAAGGTCCAGAGTTAGATTCCCTGTATAGCTTGAAAATGTAGGTTTAACCGTTCATAGTGATACGTTAACTGCCCTGGACTGTATTTGTAGATGTCCTAGGGTTCAAGTTTATTTTATTACACACACTCTGCAAAGGTCCAGAGTTAGATTCCCTGTATAGCTTGAAAATGTATGTTTAACCCTTCATAGTGATACATTAACTGCCCTAGACTGTATTTGTAGATGTCCTAGGGTTCAAGTTTATTTTATTACACACACTTTGCGAGGGTTCCTGATTTCGATTCCCTGTATGCTTGAAAATGTAGGTTTAACCGTTCATAGTGATACATTAACTGCGCTAGACTGTATTTGTAGCTGTCCTAGGGTTCAAGTTTATTTTATTACACACACTCTGCAAAGGTCCAGAGTTAGATTCCCTGTATAGCTTGAAAATGTATGTTTATCCCTTCATAGTGATACATTAACTGCCCTAGACTGTATTTGTAGCTGCCCTAGGGTTCAAGTTTATTTTATTACACACACTCTGCAAAGGTCCAGAGTTAGATTCCCTGTATAGCTTGAAAATGTATGTTTAACCCTTCATAGTGATACATTAACTGCCCTGGACTGTATTTGTAGCTGTCCTAGGGTTCAAGTTTATTTTATTACACACACTCTGCAAAAGGTCCAGAGTTAAATTCCCTGCATGGGCGACAAACGCCACAAGTCCCGGGTTCGAATGCCATCGGTGATATCTAGCAGGAGAAAGCATAAATAATAACTTTGACTGTTTTCACATTTCAGCCCTGAAAAAATGACGGTACATCAATAATTTTATTATTTTATCTCTCTCATTCGGGCGGTGTTGGAGGGTTCGAATGTCAATGACACGCAAATGCGGGTACACACCTCGCCCTGTGACGTCCCTTAGAGGGCAACAAACGCATGGCAAATGCTGTTACACATTTCACCTGGTCGACATCAGCTTTTATCTCACGCTTGTGGCCATTGTCAGGTGCCATGTCTACTGTCAAATTGGAGTCTTAGATGGTTCAAAAGAGAAATGCAGCAGTCTTGGGGCTTACCCGTTTATTTCTGGTAGTAAAGTGCTAGAGAAAAGTATTTCGTAAAAATAAATATATTCAGCCGAAACCTGCATGCCTGACCAGCGAGCCAAGGGTCCCGGCTTCGATTCCCGGAATGGCCTAAAAATGTATCATTGGTGCGATTCCTTCATCAGCGTCGTTACAATTAGCTTGCCTCATTAAAAATACTACAATTAGACTTATACATTACTTTATTGTTATTTAAACGGGGCTTCTCAAGCAGGCCCGCTAAAAAATGAATATTTTATAAGTATTTAAAACAATGTTTACGTATCTTTATTAGTAGCATTTTCTCCTACAGAGTTTGCAACATTTTAATACATATATTTATTACGTATGTATCTTAGCATGTGTACTGGTTTGTTCCCGTTGTAAATTAATAACACCGCCTTATAGTTAAAATAATTTCAAGATCTATATAATTGTATTACTTAGGATTTTTTTGTAAAAGTTTAATATATCATTATATCAAAATATTTTTTGCGAACATCATTTAACTGAATTTCTTTGTTGTTTGAGTTGCTAATTTGCTTAGTGTAAATGTTATATATCATGTCATCAGCTATAGTTTCATATTTAAAACTTATCAACAACAACAACATATTAATTTATGTGAAGGTTATATATTAGTGAATTTAAATGTATAATTGTATTACTTATGAATTTATTGCCAAAGTTTTATATATATCAAAATATATCGCGAAAATAACATTTCTTTGTTGTTTAAGTGTTGTGTGAATAAATATTATAAACTGTTTTAACGTCTACAACCGAACTCTCTCTCTCTCTCTCCCCTAGAACAGTACTCCGACCGCTGATTTTGGTGTAGACACCGCATCTCCTTATTGTCTTTGATTCTCCAGCCAAACATATTCTACCAAGAATTTAAAAAATTATAATAACACATAAATCAATATTATTTAGGTCTTGTGAATTGTACAAGTAACTAAGCGAGGCTCTGCCTGTATGATTGGTTGGTTGAGAAATTCGAACACTGATGGTATTTCCAGCTCTCCTTCCATGCAAATGCGAGTACACTTACCTCTCATAAATACTTTCACTATTCCTACCCCGTTTGGATGTTTAAATTATTGTCCAAGTAGTAATTAAATATATACGTGCTATCCCAAGATATTGAAAAAAATGTTTAGTTACTAGATAGTGCAGAATGATCCTATAAATACAAGTTTATTTAGCCTAGAACCTCTGTCTCAAACATTATGAATAAAATAATTAAATCATACAAGTTTATTTAGCCTGGAAGTTTGGTCTCAAACATTAATTAATTCCTTTTACTTTGCTTTCTCTTTGGCAGTGGTAGCAATATAACGCCACCACAATTATAATTTATAAGTGAACGTGTGTGTGTGTGTGCTCACATTTTATATTTTATTCTGGTATTGTTGCCCCATGTATATTGGCATCTCCTTCTAGTCACAACATATTACAGGGTTTAAAAAAAACAACATTTTATTGCTAGTTTTTTTTATTGACAATCAACAATTAATGTATTTAAAACATTCATAACGAGAAGCTACAAAAACAACAACAACATAGATTGATTTTTTAGGCCTTGTGACCAATACAAGTAATTAAGATTAGAGTGCAACATGTGATAGCAAGGAAAAAACCATATAGTCACTAAAAACATCAGGAGAGAATATAATTTTTTACCATCTAGAAAATGAGTACGAGTCACATCCAAAATAGTACAGGACACGCTGCGAGGCACTAGAATGTCTATTGACAATGTCTCCAATATTTTTACATGGAAATCTTACTCTTCCAACATTCTCGAGCACGATAACGTTCGGTTCATTGGGGATCTCATAACGTTATAACTTTTGTTTTTCTCAAGTTCGTTTAAGCACTTTACACGGTTGTATTCTTCTTTCTCGATCCTGTCTAACGCATTGCACAATACCTCTTCGTCCCAACAGGCATCCTGGTGAGCAGTATTTTGAGATGTTTGATGACATTGATGTTTGTGGCGAATAAGGCTGGAGAGCTTTGCGTAGGCCCCCTTACAAATGCAGCATTTATATGGCATAATGGTAATCGGAAATGCAACGAAAGAAATATCCCTGTGAAAAAAAACCTCTCGCTCAAGCGGCAACGTTCTCTACTCACAAACTGCGTTCCCCCTCTCAAAATGTCTGCCACTAGCTCCAATGACGTCAGCAGAGTTCTACGACAACATGAGTGCGCCTAGTTTATCAATTCACTTTTAAACATCACACTTTGTCCTCCGAGATATATCATACAACGTGCTTTAGATTTAAACCGCTTACAATCCAAATAATAGGCAGACTTTGGAAGTAAGACGTTACCGAATCTGGCCAGACCGATTATGTAGTCATCGGGCGTTTCACCAATAATTTTAACGTTTGGATAAGTTTTGTACATTGTTAAACACTCGAGATTTGCGGGTTCTTCGGATTTTACCTCCTCCTCCTCCTCCTCCTCTAGTGCTGGGCACTCGGGTGACTCTGGCTGTGAGTACTGGTTGGCAGACGACTCTGACTGTGAGCACGCGGGTGACTCTGGCTGTGAGTACTGGTAGGCAGACGACTCTGGCGGTGGGCACGCCGGTGACTCTGGGGTGGGTACGCCGGTGACTCTGGGGGCGGGTACGCCGGTGACTCTGGGGGCGGGGGCGTTGACTGCGGTGCCGTGAAGGGTGGTGGTGGCGGGTGGTATGGAGCTCTGAAGGGTGGTGGAGGCCTTGGCAACACGGCCACGACGTCCCCTTGGCGGAAATTGTACACAGCACATGTCATATCACACAGGTAAGTCTCCTCGATTCTCTCGTAGGGTAGTACTTTAGTCGCTCTTATCGTGTGACAGGTAGAGTCGCAAAACTCGATGTAGCCTCGCTCCTCTCTGTCTTGGTTCACTATTTTGTAAATTACCTGTCTATCGCTCACAACCACACGGTGAATATTTTCTCCTGTCATATAGGCACAACCCGTAACCGTATGACCCACAAACGTTAAATTAAACATGGTGAGCGTACCCGTGAGCTATAAAACGTGCTGTATGGTTTGTAGGGTCCACCGTGCACAAGTATTAACTACCCGTCTGCCCGATGTTGTTGTTGTTAACTGCTTGACTCTTAAACACGTTCAAAGTTCACAATGGTAGGTGAACCGGGTTTTACTCCGGCGCAGGTAAATACCAATTTTTCGTTATTAAGCTCGCACACGTCTTCATCTGTTAGAGTACCGAAACGACAAGGTAAAAATACACAAAACTCGCCATCTAGATAGGCTATTAGGCGTCTCCCGAACTTTGTATTGACAGCCTTTAATTTATCCAGCGAGTACTTTTGATCCACTGTTAGATCACTCAATTTTACGGTCTGCACGGCGTCAACAATATTCACCAACTGTTGTAACTTGTCCATCTTGAACCGCTCTACAGACGCTTATAAATAGATGACCGAACGGGTCTCCCCCTATATACCCAACCCCCTACGAGATGGCCCTCTCGTGATCTATTCTTGTCTCGACTTGTCTTGTCAACCCGCCAAACCGGCGCCAGTCATCAGGGAAAACCCATTACCAAATAGGGGGTGGGGGACCTAATTCAATGTCGTGTTGCAACACCAGGAAAACCCATTGCCAGGGTCAATGACCTCAATTCTTGTCTCAACACGTTTTGTCGATCCAGCGACGGGTCTCGATGACGTCACAGGGTGATTGAGGTGAGAGGAGAGGGTGAGGGGAAAGTGCGCACCCGTGATGCGCAGTGATCACTACTCGGTAAGCGAACGAGCAGAGGAGATGCCCTCCATTCTACGCAAGACAGACTGCCCTGGACTGTATTTGTAGCGGTCTTAGGGCGCAAGTTTAATTTCGGACGCACACCTGCTTGATTAATTCTAGACAATTTGAAACTATCGTGGTTCGAATCCCTTGGTTGAATAATCTTTTTAGACAGACAATTTTTTTTCAAAGATTTTGAGCTATTTTTTTTCTACATGAAAACACTCATATTTTTAATGCACCCGTTATACTTTTTATCCTCCTGGTTATTTCTAGTCGATTAGAATTAGTTGTTTGTATATATTTTAATTCTAGTCACCCCATGAGACCTTCTAGTTCGAGTTTCTACCAAAAGATGGCTGTAGCTTCTAGAAACAGAGTAGCCAAAATTAGCTTTGAGTCCACGACCTCTGTGACAAGGGGTGGGACTTGGGGGTGGGTTGGCGGGAAAGACGAGTTCAAGAAACTTTAAACGTTTGCTTATTGCAACATAAAATTTTCCACGACCTCTGTGACAAGGGGGTGGGACTTGGGGGGTGGGTTGGCGGGAAAGACGAGTTCAAGAAACTTTAAACGTTTGCTTATTGCAACATAAAATTTTCCACTGGGAGGCAACTGACCCCCTCCTACCCCCTAAACATTGCCACTCAACGTCAGTGACGTAGGGATGGGGGAGGGGGAAAAAGTGAAAGGAGCGGAGGTATGACGCGATGAGGGGGTTTGCTCGCATTCAACTGAGTGCTGCCAGAGGGCACGGTCATGCTGTCCTCGCGAGTAGGGTTGGTGAAAGGGGCCTTATGGTTGACTCGCACTCTTCAGCACGCTGCCGTCAGGAGAGCTTCGTGCTCCGTGTTCCTCCCCATACGTGGTCACTACTCGGTAAGCGGCCGACCCCCTCCAGTCTACGCAGGACAGTCGTAGCGAGAGGTTCGTGCAGAGACGTATGCTCACCATCCAAATAAAATATACTCCAATGTCCTTCCCCCTACCCATACATGAATAATTAATTAGCACACATCAATAATCAATTAGCAGACATGAATAATTAATTAGCACGCAACAATAATCAAGAAAAAAAAGCCCGCACAAGTACCAACATGTTCAAGGCGTGGTGGGGTTGTAGGGGATGGGGGAGGGGGGTGTAGGGGAGGGGGGTGTAGGGGAGGGGGTGTAGGGGAGGAAATTTCGTAATCAACTGGTGGAGATTTTGTAATCAGAGCGGAGGGAGGGGAGGGGAGGGGGAGGGGTGGGGGAGGGCTATTTATAGCAGCCAATCAGCGTCGGGGTCAAATTGTGACAGCCAATCACAGATAAGTAGGTCAAATTGTGACGAGACGCCATGTCCCCTACTGATAATACATTAAATGCAAACAATACACATATGTTAATTGTGATTTAGAGAATCATAATATTTTAAAATACACATCTACTTTTGAGCGGGAAGCAAATGCTTTGAGTTTATATTTGGATAAAATTGTTTGAACATAAAATTAATACTAGTTGCCCTTTGATATATTAGTAAAGAGACGCCCTTTGTTTTTAATTTCAATTTTCTCAATGTAACCTAATCGAGAAATATTAATTATTAATAAATTTAACACATTCTTGTTTTAGTATTCATTTCTGCACTCATTAAATCAACAGTTAAACACCAAGAATTCAGAGTTAAATTAAAACAAAAATGTTACACAATTCAGCTGAACTGTAAATTGTTTTCTTTAGTATTTGCGATCCTTAAAAGCTAGCAGTAAAGAACAGAACAAATTGTGAAAGATGTATTCCAAATGAGCTGTAATTTTTTAAGTAACAAATACAAGTGAGGGTTGCAAGAAAATCTAGCGACAGCCATTGGCAAAACACTCGTGATCTTACCATCTTACAGATTGTACGTGTGTTGGACACTCACGATCACACCATCTTACAGATTGTACGTGTGTTGGACACTCACGATCATACCATCTTACAGATTGTACGTGTGTTGGACACTCACGATCATACATCTTACAGATTGGACGTGTGTTGGACACTCACGATCATACCATCTTACAGATTGTACGTGTGTTGGACACTCACGATCATACATCTTACAGATTGTACGTGTGTTGGACACTCACGATCATACCATCTTACAGATTGTACGTGTGTTGGACACACACGATCACACCATCTTACAGATTGTACGTGTGTTGGACACTCACGATCATACCATCTTACAGATTGTACGTGTGTTGGACACTCACGATCATACCATCTTACAGATTGTACGTTTGTTGGACACTCAAGATCATACCATCTTACAGATTGTACGTGTGTTGGACACTCACGATCATACATCTTACAGATTGTACGTGTGTTGGACACTCACGATCATACCATCTTACAGATTGGACGTGTGTTGGACACTCACGATCATACCATCTTACAGATTGGACGTGTGTTGGACACTCACGATCATACCATCTTACAGATTGGACGTGTGTTGGACACTCACGATCATACATCTTACAGATTGGACGTGTGTTGGACACTCACGATCATACCATCTTACAGATTGGACGTGTGTTGGACACTCGCGCAGTCGAAGAGTTGGCGAAGAACGAGTCACTCCAACTCAAATTCCATTATTTATAATCAGTCTTTTATAACTGGGATCAAAGTGTGAAATAAATTAATCCTAAATATTAACTTATGAGCTTTAATTCATGTTATATTTCATTTAAATCAAACCCAGTCTAATCGTTGGTAGATAACGTGAAACTACCTTGCATCAGAATACTAACCCGGTCAGGATCCGAACAAAGGTCGACGGGATGGATATGACCATAGATTTATAGATTGGCTACAATAAGCAATGATAAGCTCAAATCGAGCGCTGATGAGTTGGTCAAACGATACAGTAAGGATCTGCAGTCAGTTTTGCGGAGTGAGGTTTTACATCTCGCTTCTTTTCTCAAATAACTTCAGATTGAAGAGGGTGTTTCTTTATCCACTGCACAGGAGATTTTGCGAAAATTATATAAAAGTGATTTAATTGATGTTTTCTCAAATGCAGCAATTACTATGCGCTTGTATTTACCATTAACCAATTTCAAACTGTGATGCCGAAAGATCATTTTAAAAACTATCTTTTGTAAAGAACCGATTTCAGTCTACCATGACACAAGAAAGATTGAACTCGTTGATGGTGATTTCTTCAGAACATGACCTTATGAACAACATTTCATTTAATGGACTTACTAGTATGTTTGCTGCTAAGAAGGCGAGAAAGAAATTTCTTTCAAAGTGAGTTGATTAATATATACGGTTTGGTTTGTATATTGCTAGGGTGTCAAACTCATTTTATCGTAATAGCCACATTGAAAACACAAATCACTGCAAGGGCCTCATTAAAAAAAATTCAATATTAGAAGTAAAGAGAACTCATTTCAGTAGCCTACCTTATTACTTTCTCTCTATCTTACAGGTAGAGAAAGTATTGTGATCGTCAAAAAATCGAACTCGAGATTTTGATGAATTTTGACGTTTCATGACTTCCTGAATCCGAAAAAGTGGTTTTTGAATTTCCGTCTGTCTGTCTGTCTGTCTGTACCTCCAACTAGAGCCTAAACTATTTTACCGATTGAGCTGAAACTTGATATCTAGGGTTTTCATAGGGTTGCCCCGAGGGATTTTTGGAATTGGATATCTACCCCTAAAATTAAGGGTAGTTTACTGAAGGGAAAAAACAGAAAAAGTCGATTTTCTCAAAATCGGCTCTAACGATTTTGATTAAATTTCATTTATGAACATTAATAAATTTTCCAAACAAAATGGCTACTCTCAATATTTCGGCAAAATGGCTTTAAGGGCTCCGTTCTGATGCGTAAATTAACATTTTTTATAATAGCTCCGAAACTATTTGAGATATGAAATTACTTAGCATTACAAATATGTATATATATTTATAATACAAATATTTTATTCGAAACATATTTTTATAAAATCAATAACTTTCAATCTATACGCAATTATATATATATTTTTAACTTTTTGGACATTAAAGCTTAAGTATTGCGACCGTAAGAAAAACTAACCTGAAATGTTGATGGATGTCGACGTCTCATGACCCCCCGAACCCTTAAAAATAGTCTTTGCAATGCCGTCTGTCTGTGTGTCTATTAAAACTTAAAATTAAGGGTAGTTTACTGAAGGGCAAAAAGAGAAAAAGTCGATTTTCTCAAAATCGGCTCAAACGATTTTGATTAAATTTCATTTATAAACATTAATAAATATTCCAAACAAAATGGCTACCCTCAATATTTCGGCAAAATGGCTTTAAGGGCTCCGGTCTGATGCGTCAATTAACATTTTTTTAAATAGCTCCGAAACTATTTGAGATATGAAATTACTTAGCATTACAAATATGTATATATATTTATAATACAAATATTTTATTCGAAACATATTTTTATAGAATCAATAACTTTCAATCTATACGCAATTATATATATATTTTTAACTTTTTGGACATTAAAGCTCAAGTATTGCGACCGTAAGAAAAACTAACCTGAAATGTTGATGGATGTCGACGTCTCATGACCCCCGAACCCTTAAAAATAGTCTTTGCAATGCCGTCTGTCTGTGTGTCTATTAAAACTTAAAATTAAGGGTAGTTTACTGAAGGGAAAAAAGAGAAAAAGTCGATTTTCTCAAAATCGGCTCAAACGATTTTGATTAAATTTCATTTATAAACATTAATAAATATTCCAAACAAAATGGCTACCCTCAATATTTCGGCAAAATGGCTTTAAGGGCTCCGGTCTGATGCGTCAATTAACATTTTTTTAAATAGCTCCGAAACTATTTGAGATATGAAATTACTTAGCATTACAAATATGTATATATATTTATAATACAGATATTTTATTCGAAACATATTTTTATAAAATCAATAACTTTCAATCTATACGCAATTATATGAATTTTTTTTAACTTTTTGGACATTAAAGTTTAAGTATTGCGACCGTAAAAAAAAACTAACCTGAAATGTTGATGGATGTCGACGTCTCATGACCCCCCGAACCCTAAAAAATAGTTTTTGCAATGCCGTCTGTCTGTGCGTCTATAAAAACTTAAAATTAAGGGTAGTTTACTGAAGGGCGAAAAGAGAAAAATTTGGTTTTCTCAAAATCTGCTTAAACGATTTTGATTAAAATTCGTATCTAGGCGTTGATTAAGATTATAAATAAACTGGCTATTTTCATTTTCCTATGAAAATGATTTTTAGGGTACATTACAGAAGCGTTAATTTCCGTATCTCCACAACTATTGGAGAAACTAAACAACTTATCATTGCAAAATTGTAGGACTATTAGAAATAAAAAACTTTTATTTGACATATATTTTTATAAAAACAGCAGTTTCTGAGATATTTGCAAATATATTAATATAATTTTGTGAGCTTTAGTAGTAAACATATACTACTTAAGTCTTAACGCAATAATTCTCCAATGCCATAGAGTAATTAAATATAAGTATCTAAAAAAGTATGTTATTTTTCCTTAAATCTTTTAGGAGAAATGTTTGAATAGCAATGATCTATCTTCATTTTAGACTCAATAGTCAATATTTACATTTTTTATTGGTCAAAATGTATAAATGAATAATTAAATATCAATGCGATGACTTGAAGATCTGCAACACCTTTTAAAATGTTAAAATTTTAACCAGAAATCGAAATTTTAATACGAAGTGTTGACCCTTGTGGAAGACATTAAACTGTTTGAAATGCTCTTAGGTGGACAAAGATGCGCCTCTTTTCTCATTGATTCTATATCATTGTATATTATTTTATGCGTGTTCTTATGTGGAGTGGTGATGATACAATGTACATTATTCCGTTCAGAAATCTTACGAGTTTATAGAAAGAGAGAGAAAGTCTGTGCGGTGTGCCGTACCATTTATTTTACTTTATAAAAACTTTATTATAGAAAATGTTAGGGACCCCTGCCCCCTTTATTATTCATTCACAGAAATTTGATATTTGCAGATGATCTACCCATTACCAGCCAATTAAACCAAATGAAAACACCACCTTTACAAACAATAATTACAAGTTTATATACGAGACAAACAATGTTTATATTAATTTATTTGGTGAACAAATTATTCCAGCTCCCACTTTTTCTGAAACACATGACCCTCCTCTTCGATTTTATTTTTAAAGGTTCTGAAATGAACATTTTGAGGGTCACACTATTTGAAGCGTTATTAACAAGCTAATCTTTACAAAACCCAATAAAACATATTTCAATTTGAATGCGTTCAAATTACGCGTATATTGCCAGCTAATTATATTTCACCTAAAAAATTAAATAAAATAAATCACACAACCCTAACTAGGGAGGACAAACGAAACCAGTTTCAATAGTTTTGTTACCTCTTTACTCTGGTGTAGGGAACTACTAACAAACATGTTCTCTTCACTATTCACTGGAGGATCTGACAAACTGCAAGTATCAGAAATATCCGACCAATGTTGTCAAACCCAGCTAGCTATGTTGTGCCAGTAGCAATTCTAAATTATGCTAGTTCCCCCAAGATAATGCCAAATTTCTGAATCTCACACTTTATTTAATATTCCTTTTTATCATGCTCTGCTTTTTAATATACCAGCTTGAAATATTAAAATAGCACCTTACCTCTTACATCCCATTTGCTTTGTTTAAAGATTCCACGATTAAAACATAATTCAAAATGTACATTGGTAGCATAGTCTTGGACGTTCCTACAATGTGATATCTTACTCACCGACACCGTGTAGTCACATTTATGAAAATAAGGGTCAGGCCAAATTTAATATTGGCCCATTATAAGCTCCACGGGCCGCACAGAATCAAAGATTAGGCCGCAAGGTTGACATACCTGGTGTATTGTTTGACCTGTAACACGTTTTATTTATTTGTATAAATGAACTTGCTACTTTTGTCACTAAAAAGGGGAAATATTTTTATTTTTAACTCGATTAATTGCAGCATGGTGGGTAGATCAATGTCCCACAAAACATAAGAAATTATTCAGTAATATAAGTACGTATTAATATATTATATCGGTTAGATTCTAGAACTTAAAACTGCCGTACAAATAGGGGCCTCAGATTTTATTTGCCCTGGGCCTCACATTTCCTAAAAAAACGGTCCTAATTGTTGGTGCACTCAGGAAATATTGGTCTAATAGATAGGGAATAATTATGAGGTTGCATATTATATCGTAGTCCCCTAGAGTGAAAAACTTCTCCAGGGTTTGGTTTCACAAGGAAGGGCACCATTGATCATATTCCTTTCTAGAGAGTGGTGTGAGTATTCTTCTCCTTTCTGCATCCCCTGGAGAGAGCAGGCTCATGCCATCACAAAATATTTTCGGTAATAGAATATTGTTGAGCGCATCTGTAATCTATCTCATAGTTTAAATGCATAGGGAGCAGTTCCAACTAAAAGATCAATAAAAACGGTATTTGAGATTTATGTTTGTTTTTGATATGCACTTATGTAAAAGCAATCATAGATACCTTTAATTCAAAACAACTTTGAAAGGTAGGCTTCTGAACAGAATACTCTAACGGAATTTCATTTTCTACTTTTTGGTAAAATCTCACGTTAATAAATGACCGTGTATTTTTTTAGTTAAAATTTACTTTCACATGTATCTTCTATGCAAAAATCTAAAGGTATGATTTCATAGCTGCGTATAATTCATTTATACCTTATCTTTTGCATTTAATAAGCTCAAATAATTTTACAATATATTTTTAAATTGATTTTTATTTACTCGCCATTTTGGTTTTAAAGTTTTTTTTTTATTGTGTTTGTCTATAGTACTATAGTACTCTCGATAGTTTAGTTACATAGGGTTTTTTCAATAATTTCTTTAAAAGTTTTCTAGTTTTTTTTCAATAGTCCTTTAGTAGCTTTAATTTAAATTTCTATAGTTTTATTTAATAGAATCAGCTAAAATGTGTCCAAAATTATCCCTTGAGATTTTCCGATAGTTTAATATGTTTGTATACATTCTCTCATGGGAACCTCTTGATAGAATAAAGAAGAAGAAATTGTAAAATAAATAGATCAACCATGAGGTTTGGGAGTGAGCTGGGAGCTATTATTTTGACAGATATGACTGATTTGTTTGCCAGATTGTGGGAATAAACACTGTGTACTGTATACCTGTAGGTTACATAGATTTATTAAAAAAATATAATAATTTCAACTTATAAAATGTTTTGATACTAAAATACTATAATAATAAAATATGTTAATTTTTCTGTTTTTTTCATTTTAAAACAAGCCCTTTTATAAAATGATATTTTTTTATAAGAAATGGGATATCGGATGAATAGCATTGTAAAAAATATTAGTTGTAAATACATAATTCACTTAAGCTTATTTAATTTATTGGCAATATTGTAACCATGGTTACCATAACTTATTTGTGAAAATATAAAAATAATATTGTTAATTTATATTGATTGATTAATACTCGTATTATTGAAATTTTTCTACCTTAAGATGCCTAATATAGTTTTAATTTAAAAGGTGAAATTTAAATAATATGACTTCATTTAAAAGTTAAAATACTAATTTAAAGATTATTTATCTTAAATTGAGTAGGTGGGTTGCAAAACTGCCCTTGTCAATTATAGTGTAGTTTTGAGGATATCAAAAAAACCTGTAATATGTTTATTTATGTTTAGATTTTTATGAAACTTTACCTGGTATGAACGTGTATCAACCTGGGTCGAGTTGGTAAATTTCACAAATATTGACAATAAAATTTGGATAGTAATTAGAAATATATTTTGGAAAAGTACAGTTTTGCAGGTACACACATTGGAATATGGCAGTTTTGAAATAAAACATAAGTGTTAGGTACAACAATCTATTTGTACAAAATTATTAGTATTTATTCAATCAAAAGAAGACTAATTTGTTAATCAAGTCTTAAAACAGATTTATATTAACAAGATCGCCTATCTCTTCAACGTTTTATTCGTCTTGGTTCACTTTGTGCTGTGTCTATGCGTATTAGTTCCCGAGTCGTTATAACTTCAATTTGCTATACATCTTCAGAGATATTAATCTAATGTTTGCAGACTTTGCTCGAGAGGTTCTTTTCGGTGCACTCTGAGTAGTATACTTTAATATAAAATAATCTTGAGCCACTTTAGTTGAATTGTCGTATAAAGCTTTATGGAAGCACCGGATATCTTGCATCCCAATAGTACGGCATTTGAATGACTTCGTATTGTGACCACATTTTGGATTTCTCGGCAAGGATCTCGATTTAAGTCTGAAACAAACAAACATTACTATAACTAACATATCACACATATAGTTCTGTTCAATGCTCTGACAAAAAAAGCAAATAATAAGGAAAACAATATAAGATGTAAACATAGGCTAAGCCAAATGTTATTTACTGCATAGGCCTATTATACCAAACATTAAAGTTTCTAGGTTAGGTCTTACCTTGATTGTTTAGCTCTTTCCCGGGCCCATGTTTTCTCACAACCTTTTCTTTTTCTACTTCTTTCTGGTGTAGCTTCAATAATTACATTATTTTCTTCGTTATCCATCATTACTGTTGTCAAATTAAAAAATTAAAAGCAATAAAAAGCAGCAATAAGCTCATAAAATATGCGGGCAAGGAGAAAGATAGTTTTGAAATGTACGACAGCATCAGCAGCAATATTGAATAATATTGGAAAAGGAGAGTTTTGTTAATAAACCATAGGCTTGGAAAAGGACAGTTTTGCAGATAAGGTCATATTATAAAGTTAAAACTAATAGGGAACCAGACAGTTTTGGCCCTCTATATATATCTTATTACAAGCAGAAGTACCAACTGAAACTCAATCAATGGTCACATTTTTTTTTTAATTTTCGGAAAAGGACAGTTTTGCAACCCACCTATTCAATTATAGAATGACTTTATTTCAATCGTGTCATTTATTTGAATACTTTAGCTTGGATTTTACTATTTTAGTTTACATCTAAAGAATGTTTACTGCTAACTTCCGAACTCTTTAAAAGAATTAATTAATTCATACAGATTATTTTAGACAATCTTTAACTAATCATAGGAACGTAACCATGCACCCACCATTTGGTTAACAAATTGCTTTATTCTTGCACGTCTTATTGAGCGGATACAGAATTAATATTTTGTAGTTGAAATTTAAAAAAGGTTTATTAACTTTATTCCTATTTTGGTCTAAACTACAATGAGATCCTAACTTAAATGAATAATATATTTTTACAAATTTTCACTATAGTTACTAATATACATAGTTTGGTATTTCCAATATAAGTGAACTGCTATTAATTTAATTTATCCTTTAATGAGCTCTTATTATTGAGTCGGACATTCATCTACTATTGGAATTTGTTTATCTATAGCTGTCTTAGCATGGAACCTTTTCAAGCATTTTAAACTAACGTTCTATTTCTTTATATATTACTTTGTCACAACTGGGCAAAACCTTACTTTATTAATTATGTCTGTTAAAAATGTTTATAAGCCTGTGACTCAAAAAATAATTAATTTTTAATAAGTTTTTCTTAATAATGACTATAAACAGTGCCTAAGTTAATTTAATTTATTCATCATTATTTTGTTTTGTACCACACAATTGAGATTAATTTAATGTATAGCCACATAAGTAGGCCTACTTACTTATACTTACTCTATGGCACTAATTAGTTTATTGTCTATCTTGAGCTAGTTCTATCCAGTCCACCTCATTACATCCTATCTCTTTCAGGTATATTCTAATGCTATCCTCCATCTGCATCTATGTCTTCCCAATGGTCTCTTCCCATTGAGTTTGACACACAATACCCTGAACAAGGTTCTAGATTCTCCCATTTGCACTGTATGTCCTGCCTACTGTAATCTACGAGACTTTATTATCATAACAATGTCTTGTAAAGAGAACAGGGTATGTAATTCATTATTATTTAACCTCCTCCCTACCCCAGTAGCATGACCCTTTTTGGACCAAACATCTTCCTAATTACCTTATTTTCGAACACTTTAAATTTGTTTTCGTCAATTAAGGAAAGAGAGCACTTTTCACTCCCACAGAGAACATTCGGTAAAATTATTGTTTTATATATTGTGAGATTCACATTCCTTGACAGCAGGCGAGATGTCAACAATTCAATAACCGAGTAATATCATGTATTTCCCGACTAAAATCCTTTCTTAATTTCCAATCTAATATCTTTATTGCTAGATAAAATTGTTCCTAAATATTTAAATTCATTAACCCTATCAAATGATGTTGGTCGCAGTAATATCTAAATTATCTTCCTCAATCTCTGCTCTCTGTGTTATCATATACTTAGTATTTTCTGCATTCAAGTCTGAATATATTTCATCATTAACTTCTAATAAAATTGCTGTATTTCTTCCAACAGCTTCCTTACTATTACCAAACAAAACTAAACCATCTACATATCCTTATAGTTGTATTGTACCGTTTAATGTCAACCTTCCCTACTCTCTTGCATTACCCTAATAACATACTCTAAGGCTAGATTAAAGTAACGGGGAAAGTGCATATCATTGGTTCAATCCAAAATGTATTTCGAAAGCATCTGATTGGTGAAATCCAACCCGTACCATGCCACGCATATCTCTCAAACATACCTCAATTAAATTGACAACTTAACAAAAATGGTGTATACAGAGGTATATATAGGCCATATATGTACACAATGGTAAACATATGAAGACATTCTCGGTAAATTAAAGAGGCCAAGTAGGGGTAACTTTACCTTAACAGTAAATAGGCCTACAGTCTAAATCAATAACATACTTAGCAAGACAGAAATGAAACCCGAGAGGAAAATAACGTTAATTTTTTCACTCTCCTGTTGTTGCAAGCCTCCATTCCCCGTATTTGCACGAACCATCCTTAAATACGCTAGAACAAATATAAACATGTTTCCCGAGGTTTTGTTTGTTCTTATTCATGTCAAGATCGTAGAGAATTAATAGAAATAAAATAGGTTGATCGTATTCAATCACCATAATAACGTTTGGGCCGTTTCATACTCATTTTCCCACTCTTACTGCGTTCGAGATTAATGCTATGTTCCCTCAATGCTATTTATTTAGGAACTGGTGCAGGTATCGGGGTTAATACCGTGAGTCCCGTTGTATGATTCCAAACATTTATAGCTCGTTCACCTTGCTTGATCTCACTATAGTGCAGGTTATAGATCATAGGACCATAGTTTAATCATTCAATGCACACATTCTACCTTTAGAGTAAACGGTGTGTATATAGTCAGGGACTCTAAAACTGTAAGGGAGAGGAGTCACCATCCTCCTATAGTATTTCCCAAACATATTCGAAACATAGTATTGCTACCATTTTCACTATAGTAAATAAGATAAATTTGGTTCGAGTCAAGTGTTTTTCTTAGAATTATTTATGTATCACAGTACTGTTATATTAAAAACACGACAAGCGAGGTGGTATATGAAAGTTACAAAAGTTATTAAAACTACTTTCACATACTCATGCATCGAGTCATGCGATCTGTGGCTATCCCTTTTAACAGATAGTATTAGTGCCAATAAAATAATATTTGGAATTTGGTTAAATTATTTCCAATGATGATTACGAATAAATGAGTTTTTAATTTCCAAGCCACACTTCCTACCATGCTCTAACTATACATTGTGAGAAAGAAAGGCATCAATGAAAGTTCTAGTGAAAGGATGAACCTATTTATATTAGATTCAAGTTTTCACAGGGAAGGGCCCTTGCATATCACTTTTAGTTGAGCTCCCTACTTCAAAAGACTTCCGGAGCTCCTGAAGACAATGTCACAAAGTACAACGGAAATTATAAAAGTATATAAATATATTAGGAACATCTGGAAATGTATTGATCATAATTTGTAAGATATTTTAGGATTAAAAACTTATTTCTTTTTCTTTTTTGAAAACCACGTTTTACTACCACTGATTTGAAAGAGCACACTGTTGCTTACTGGGAATTTGAATATCGTTCTTGATGTAAGAAATTAATACGATTACAAATGGACAGGCTTATTAAACCTAAAATAATAGTTTTGCGGCTTCACAAGATCTACCAAACACACCATGAAATCCCAAAAATCTATTTTGGTGCTAGAAATTAACTAGTAATCGACTTTATGTGATGGGTAGTAAATATGTCAAATATTTTGGAAAACTTATTATATATAATGTTGTTTCTGTTGAAACAAATTTTGTGAGAATATGTTTAGTCTAGATAGCTAAATACAACTTTATTTTATAGATAACTTGGAGTCTTCGGAGTTTCCTGTCTTTTACGTTTTGGATATGTGAGGAGCAGGCAGTAGAAAGATGATAGTAGTCAATCTTTTAAATGAGCAAGCCACCAACCAGTTCTCACTATCATTTTCTGAGTTCATATTCAACTGAGTCTTCCCCTTCTTCAAAGATCAACAGTTCGACCGCACTATCAATTTAGGCAACAGGTACTATACCACCTATTGTTTTTTTAATTCTCAACACATCTTTGCTATTTAACTCCGTGCTAGATTGTTGAGATACATCTAGTCAAGATCATTAGACCCTAAACCATACATATTTCTACAAGTCAAAGAAACAGGAAAATTTTATAAATGTTAAATTTAGTTTCAACTTTAATGAAGAGGAGAAAACTAAGATAAATTATAGCAAAGTCGAGATCGCTACTATTTTAGAAATTAAAATAAACATAGTGATGGACTCATGAAATGTTTACTGAAGACAAACAATTTTTAAATACATATATTCGATTGAGAAAATACTATATTGAAACTGAGTACCACAAAATGTTGAGTGTATCTTAAAATATAAATGGATGAATTGACAGTCTCAACCGATTTTAATTCTGTTAGAATATGCCAAGTACTTAGATAACATTCTTTCAAACAACCTCTTATCAGATACACCCTCAATCTTGATTTGGGATGTTAAGGTTCCCCACCCAAAAATAAACTACATTTTTCTGAAAATATTAAAAACTTACTTTGAAATAAATAGTCAAAGCATGTTGTGGTGATTCCTGGATTGTGAAATGTTTTCATCCCGATGATGACAAAGAAGATGAACTAAGTTGTATATATAAAAAATGCAACTGACATGAATGAAACCTATAGCCCAGACATAATTACATAATTTGGTAATTTTTAGGAAAAAAGAGCTAATTCAAAACTTGCCTTTGCTTGAAGATATGTAATTATGTTATTTTTTTAATGTTTGCAAGAATATTCTCCAGGTAATTATTTAAATGTAATTCAAACCTCAGTGTGTTTGAAAAAAAAAGTCCCTCACATGACAGTTACCGTAACATACGGCAATACGTGCACGGGTCCATCTAATGGTAGTTGAAAGTCTATATGTGTCTCCGGCTGTCATCCCATTGCTCTAGCTAGTGTGATCTTATTTGTGACGTCACTGAGGCTGATATGAGGGGGGAGAAGGGGAAGAGCTGCGGGACTTAGGTGAGCTACGACTTTTCAACAACTGAAGCTCTATTCCCAAAGGGTCATGACTTAGCTGAAGTCACTGAAATATACCCTTGTATACCAATCTCATACATACCCTTTCAAAACACAAAGCCAAAAAAGTAAAAGCTTAATAAAGTGGGAATAGGAATTGGTGGGTTTTGTGTTAAAGGGGAAATATCGAAAAGTTATAAGTTATTGACCGCGTGAATACACAGCTTTTTGTGGAGTTTGTTGCAACAGGTAGTTTTGTTTTGATGTGTGTATCAGTGAAAGATAACAAACGAAAGTTTATGTTATATACGTATAGTATATAATAACACAATAATGAGTGGAGTGAGCGGCTATAGTAGTAAGTGCAAGTACGTTGCTCATAGTATAAAACATACAGCCGTCGCTACCCCCGGTCCCATGGGCCTGACGTGTCAGGATGGGTTTGGTGGGATGGATAGGTAGTGACAAATAATTATGGGGCTCGTTTAATCTGGTTTATTGAAATAGATTAATTAAGCTAATAATGTATAATGTGATGTAGGCTTTAGAACTAATTGAAAGAGTTTGGACAAAGGTACTAGTTCTGTCAATATCCCTACTCAAAAGTCTGCGCCCTGACCTATCTTCAGTGCTATAACCTTATCTGGTGTCAAACACCTGACCGTCCGGAACTTTGCTGCTAATATCGAGCTCTGAATTCTAAGATGTTTTGGGGCATCTTGTTTTGTAAGACTCAAACTGTAGGTTAACCTCCCCACCAGTTGGTTAGACATGGTAGTTGAGTATGTAGATCACTTTGGACTAACTCCACTAGCAACTGGCTTACATCTGTCTGCCCCATCCTTTCTTAAGGTCCAAAACTGTAATACACTCCAAAAGGAGAGGTGTTTCCCCTAAGATAGTTTAGTTTAGTTTATTTAGACATAGTTAAAAAAATACAGATATTATTAGTACTACAATCAGTCAAGTACAATTTAGGTAATTCACAAAACATTTCTTAAAACAATAATAAACTTTAACAAATATATTCAACTAAGTGAAAAGGGACAACCTGGACATTATCCTAAACCTAACCCCAGTACCTATTTAAAAACTGGGGCATGCTACCCTACTTGACTCTATTCTCCTATCGTCACAATTCCATTTTATTTAATAACTACATCGATGTTGGCACCTAAACCTAATGTCCATATATTACCCTCTACCATTTGTTGTTGAACTATTTGGTCCGCCCCGGGTATATTACGCCCCGGTACCCCACCCCATTGGCACCAGTGGTCCCGGGTCAGCAAGAACTCCAACGGGGGTGGGCATCCCCCTATCCACCACCTGGGGAGGCGCCCTATCAGAAATCTCGCTCCGCCTACTTTCATCACGAAGCCAATGCCATGGACCTAAACCAAACTTATATACTAATTACTAGATAATAATATTTAATACAGTAAAACCTTGGATTGCGAGTAACTTGGTCTGCGAGTGTTTTGTAAGACGAGCAAAAATTTTCAATAAATTTTAACTTGATAAACGAGCGATATCTTGCAAGACGAGTAATACTATGGTTACGCTTTGTCTGCCGAGCAGTGTTATTGGATAGGTTCTTTGTTAAAGTCGCACAAAAAGAAAAAGATTCCAGTGATCCAACAGATAGCAGTGATTCCGTTAGTGACAGTGAAAGTCATCCTAAACAATAACACACCTCCTCCTCTCCTCTCTCTCGTCTACCTCACACTAGCCACGATTAAATTTAATTAATACATTTCATTACAGTACAGTTACATTTAAATAAAGAAAATAGAAAAGGTATTAAGCATTTTTAGATTAAGTATTTTTGGGTTGTGGGACGAATCATCTGAGTTTCCATTATTTCTTATGGGGGAAATTCGCTTTGATATACGAGTGATTTGAATTACGAACACGTTTACAAAACGAATTATGCTCGCAATCCAAGGTTTTACTGTACAATAAAAGAGCTTAACCTAACTTATCCAAAATTCAGTTCCTCGAGGCTGCGGTCTTTTCCTGGTCCTCTCATACTGACGACTGTTGCCAGCCGATGGAGAGGGTCCCCGACGGTCCGGAAGCCCGATCACTCGAGCCCTACTACACACTTGTCTCTAAGTGTGCGGATCCACTGTGCCAAGGGGTGAATTCAGCCGTTGACTCACTCTTCCATCTTGGCTCTACCCAACTGGAACTGCGGCTCCCCACGGTTCATCGGAGGTTCCCACCTCCGGAATCCAGTGGATGCCGCACTCAGCTGGGCTCTGGATATCGAGGAGTCTCATCTCGGTCCACCCTACAGCCTACCGTCTCTTTCTATATATTAAACCAATACATTTCCTAACAGTTATGGTCTTAAAAGTCTTCCATGTCAGTCCCGTCACCACTACTGGTATTAGTCTCAACGATACTACTAGCCGTCACTACCAGTTCCCTAATCATCAAGTCTAGATTTACGTCCAGTCTCCTGTCACGTCGTCTCCTCTTTAAGTCTTTCACGTACCTCTCCCTGTCTCTACGTGACGCATCATCCGCAATTCTGTCGAGAAGTCCCCACCTGTTCACATCCCGCACTATATGGTACACTGTACTAGCCTGCAGAGGCACCTGCAGATCCGCTCTCGATTCTAGTGTTTGGGGGCATTCTAATACGACATGCTCAGGCGTAGCCTTCTCTCCACAATCGCATTTGTCACTATCAGTCATTCCCCTACTAAAAAGTGTCACTCTGTACGGCCCATGGCCAGTTATGTAATGCACCATTCCCATTGATAGCTCCAAATACTCCATCCTCATCCGTTCTTTTACATCAGGAAAGATCCGGTAGGTCCTCCTGCCCGTGTCACTCGCATCCCAGTCGTTTTGCCACTCATCCAGGAGAGCCTCCCGGACCTGTCCCTTAGTACTCACCCCCACTCTGGTCAGTTCTCCCACCTTACCAAGATCCCCCTTCCTGAGCCAGTACAGAGCAGCTCTTTTCCGCTATTCCAAGTCCAACGGCCAGATACCCAGGGCCACGCACAACGAGTCAGTTGCCACCATCCTAAAGGCGCCAGAGAGCCTAAGAAGTACGCTCCTTTGCATGCTTCTCACTCTCACTCTCTGTACCACTCGCTTTAATCTATGCGCCCGCCATAGCCCACGATGGAGATTAGCAGTGCCTGGTGAAAAAGCCTTATGCACCTCATAGGTAGCATAAATCTCTTATTTCCAATGCCTATGATCTTATTCATCACTCTCAATGCCCGACCACATGCGTTCTCCACGTGCGCAATGAAGTTCCTCTTCTCGTCAAGAGTGACGCCCAGGTACCTGGTATTTCTAATAAGTCGTATATTCCGTCGGTCCATTTTTATCATTGGATCCCTTTTCAACTCTCCCCTAAATAGCACGTAGGTCGTCTTTGCTGGTGCCAAGCTTAACTACACCCACTTACACCAAGAGTTAAGCCCTGCAAGCACCGCCCCACTCTTGGTCTATAGTTCCATCCTTCTCCCTGCCTCCACTATCAGGAGAACATCATCAGCAAAGGCGACCACTCCCGGCGTTCCAGGGAGAGATTCCACTACCGATAGCCCAGGCTCGAGCCCTAAGCCCCAGAAAATCGGCCCACAGACCGATCCCTGTGGACATCCCTTGGTTAGTATCTTACTTATCTTCATTCCTGGGCATCTCAGGGTAGCATACCGGTCCATACAGTAGTCCCTAAAGACCCTGTAGAGGTCTCCCGGACACTGTATCTCCCTCAATCTCTCAAACAACGCCGGCCACCACAGATTGTCAAATGCACCCGAGATGTCCACAATGATGCTTACAACGTATTTCCCCCTACACCTATCAACCAGGTTCATAGCCTCACAGATAGCGTCCTTAGTCAATCTGCCCCTCCTAAAGCCGTACTGCTGCTCGTGCATTCCCACCTCTTTTCTGTGTTTCGTCAATTTATCGCAGATCACTCTTTCTTGCAGCTTACCACATGTATTCATTAAACATATGGGCCTGTACGACTTTGGGAGTTGCGGGTCTTTTTCATCACCCTTACTGAGAATGACTATCTCACTCTGCTTCCACACGTTTGGTACTTTGCCCTGAGCGGTACACTCATTCAACAGTCCCGTAATGAAGGGCGCTATCTGCTCATTGATTTCCTGAAGCACCTCAACCCTGATACCGTCAGGTCCAGGCGCCTTCTTTCTTTTCATCTGGGCTATGTACCTGGTAACCTCTGCCTGTGTTATCAGATCCATCCTAGCCCTATTTTCATAGGGCTCCATCATTTCGCCCCTCATGTTCACCTGCTCGTCATTGTCCAGTCCATCGTCATCAGGAAGCAAGATATCTACAAGCAGCCTCGCAGATTCTTCCCATTCCACCGTCATGCCCCCTCCCGGCCTCCTAAGCGTCGAGATCATGGCTGGGGGCCTTATCTTCCCGGTTGCCATCTGAAACGGTATCCCCCAGGCGTTATTTCTTAGTTCTTCCTGAACATAGCACTCCCAGCCTTCCCTCTTCGCCAGGACCAGGGCATACTCGTATTCCTCCTTCCTTATCCTATAAGTCACCAGAATTACCTCCTTCCTCATCAGCTCTACTTCAGCCTGGTACCACCGACGAGCCTTTCTTGCTATTCCCCGAAGCCTCCCGAGCCTGTCATTCCAGAACCTGTTGACTGTACTCCTTCTTCCTCTTTTAACCGGAATGGCAACCCTCATGGCTCTCTGTATAGCCCTTGTCAGATCTTTCGCTTTCTCATTGACATTTCCACCCTCTATAAACTCCGGTAAGACTAGTTCCCTCCTAAGTCTGTTCCAATCCACCTTCTTCAGGTTATATCTCAGCCTAGATGTTCCATCAATCTGTACACTTCCTCCTGCATACTCAAAGGTAATCAGGTTATGGTTATGGTTATGGTTATGGTTTTGACAACGCTATATGTTGTGCTACTTGTAATAACAACTGATGTTGTTTAAAAACACGACCTAGTCTGAGTACATGACTGCTGAGTCAGGATAGATGTAAGTGTGAGTTCACAGGCTTATGTTATATTTGCATGCTCTAGATCAGTGGTTCTAAAACTGGGTTCCGCGAAGGTGTGTCAAGGGTTCCGTGAGACAATTATACATAATGGCAGCAAAAACAGTATTCATTCTTTTACATTTTTATGCCTAAAATTGATAAATATAGTCATTTAGATTTTAAGATACCTCACACGTCACGAAGTTAAAAACGCGCTGCACACATCTCGACAATTATCGAAAACTAGCAGCGAAACAGCCAGTAAGCCACAATCACGGCACAGCAAGTAGTGCACATGCGCCCTTCGATTGTTCACGTTCCTTCTTGATCATTAATCAGTTAGTTGAGTCAGTCATGCCCCGGTGTATATACATTTAGCATTCAGTGATATAACGTGTAACGTTGTGTGATATTTTGTCATGGATAAGTGGCTAAAAAGCGGTAGTTTTAAAAGTAAACTACCACTAAACCTTAGTGAACAAGCCGAAGAAGTCCCACGCAACAGTAACAATTATGAACATCTGTTGAGACAACAAGCAAGAAAAAAATTAAAAGAAAAAATACTTTGGGAAATATTTGTTATACGGTTTCAGTTATGTGGGAGATCCTTGTGTTCCGAATGCTCAGTGCTTAGCTTTAAAACATTTAATGGCAGCTCATTAGCTCCAACTAAGCCGATAAGAGACCTGTACACAAATCATAGTGACTATAAAGACAAACCCATCGAGTTTTTCCAACGTAAATTGGACGAATTAGACAAAAGCAAGACAAGTGCATTTTCTCAAGCTGGCGCCAGCAACAACATAAAAGCGTTTTAAGCATCATTTCAAGTAAGTTACCGTGTGGCTAAGAGAGGGAAGGCACATATAATTGCTGGGACTCTAATTAAGCCATACAAAATGGATTTTTTTGAAATTATAATAGGTGTAAAATTTTAAAAGGTTATAGAATCAGTTCCATTTTCAAACAACAATTTTTAGGCGATTTGATGAAATGAACACGCAGATTGAATATGAATTTATTAGGCGTATAAAAAGTAGTGGTTGTTACGCAATGCAACTTGATGAAACAACGAACTTTGCTGGGCTTGCAGTACTTCCTGTTTTCATCCGGCACATAAATGATCATTCAATTGAAGATGAAATGTTATTCTGCAAACCACTCAAGACTCAAACAACCGGAGAGGATATATTTAATTTGGTCGATTCCTATTTCAAAGAAACGGACTTTCATGGGACGAATGCATTGATATCTGTACCGATGATGCGATGTCTATGACTGGGAAGCATCGTGGATTTATTGCTGGCGTTAAAAGTATCGTGTCTGAAATTGGAAATTGCCACTGTATCATCCACAGACATGCATTAGCAATAAAAAAACATGGAGCCGAACCTTCAATGTGTGCTTAATGAAACAGTTAAGATAGTGAATTTTATAAAATCCAGGCCCCTGAGCTCTCGACTGTTCACTACTTTCTATGAAGAAATGGGGAGCCAATTCAAGACTTTGTAACTTCACACAGAACAAAGATGGTTGTCTTAGGGCAAAGTTTTGGTTCGAATTTCTACCCTTTTGAATGAAGTTATGTTATCTCTATCTCACTTTTCATTTGATATGTCATCAAGACTGTGTGATCCAGAGTGGTTGCAACATTTGTCTTATCTGGCTGATATATTTTCAACTCTTAATGCACTGAACATATCACTTCAAGGTTCATGTGCAGTGCTTTCAGCTCATGCCAAAATTGAAGCAAAGTTAAGAAAAATTCAATTTTGAGAGTGTTATTGAGTGCTTCCCTACACCGTACGATTTTTTGTGTGAATCAGAAACCAATCTCTCATCAGAAATTGCGTCAGAAATAATTGAACATCTACAAAGCCTACAAACTTCAATCCATTCCCAAATGACGATATAAACCGTCTTCAAAATTCATTTACAGCCACAATACAAGATTTGGATCTGCAAGTTAGAGAAATAGAAAAGCTTATTAACTTAGCAACTGACAAGAATCTAAAAGACACGTTCAATCCAACGATGTTATTTGAATTTTGGGCTAAGCCTAGAAGTGAATATCAACGATTGCAAAGTGGGCTGTAAAAAAAGTTTACCCTTTCGTACAATATACCTTGTTGAGGTAGCAATTCTCAAAATACAGTTTCACTAAGACCAAGTAAAGAAGTAGACTCACTCCTGAAACAGTTATGCGAATCCAGCTATCCAACATCAGATATGACTTCAAAGAACTTGATATCCCTGTCGTTCGGCTTCAAGGGTTAGCTGAGTTGAGGTATATTATTCTAGTCTCCAGGTGACGTTGGTGGCCTGACACCAGTATTACGGGTCATGTGGGTGGTGGTAGGAAAAATGTCGGTGGGAAGGTTACGGAAACGTATGTCACGGTGTGACAGGAAAAGGTCCCGGCAACGTATGTCACGGTGGGAAAGGAAGCTGTCCCGTCAAAGTGTGACGTGGTGGGATATTAAGCGGTCTCAGCAACGTGTGTCATGATGGGAAGGGAGGAGGTAGTGAGTGAGAGAATTACTAGACAATTTTGCTCTTTTTTGAAATTTGACAATTTTTACGCTCTTTCAGAGCATGTGGCGCACCAGGGTTTAGTAGCAACTATATTCTGCGCAGGAGAAACAGAAGCAGATTAGCATGCTATGATGCTCCCTAAAAGGGAGCACGAGAGCAAATTACAGCACGTACTGATCAATTGGTCACAACGTGAGGTTTCGGAAATTAAAACAAACGCATTGTCGCATTTCGTGGCGTTTCTGAAACAAAGATAAGAATTATTATTAAATTAGTGGGGGAAAAAGTATCTTGGTAAACCGATAAGGGTATTTAGAGCTACGTGTGGACACACTACTTCTATGGGGGCCTGGGTGAAAGCCTCCCAAACCACTGTCTAACACTTCTCGATTATCAAAACAGGGCTTTGGGATGTCGGTGGCAGCCTCCAGGGTCGATGACGTAGTTCCCAAGCCCCTGAATAAGAGGATTGGTGAAACCAGGAAGCCTGTCGTAGAAAGACTGCCCCAGCATCCGTAAGTGGTCCTTGATGGTAGGCATCTCCAGTTCCAAGTGCAGAGTCACATTGCGAACGTACCAGGGTGCGTCCACAATGATCCTCAGACACCAGCTCTGAAATACCTGCATCCTCCTCATATACGTGTCCGCCAGGTGACCCCAAGTGGGACAGGCATAGTCGAGGATCAGCTTGAGCAACTGCTTGTATACTGTCAGACCGCTCCTTGTCAACAGGGCCCTACGCCCATAAAGCGATGGGCTTAGGATTTCCAGCCTTTACCCCACATTGTTCAGTCTCTCTGTGCGGTGTAGTTGCCAGGTCAGCTTGGTGTCCACTGTAAGTCTCAGGTACTTAGCACTGTTTGCCCATCTGATCTGCTCTCTGAACAGTTGGAGGGGGGCCGGCATGTAGAACTTTCTTTCCCATGTGGAGAGCACTGCTGTGCTCTTCTCCGCGTTATTACTTGTCCTCAAGGAGGTCAGCCACCATTCCGAATGCGTCAGAGGCGTCCGGAGTCACCTCTCATCCAGCTGCACTCGCCACGACTAAGCTACTTAAGTCATGTCGTCCGCATACAGTGCTAACTTGTTGTCTGGAGGCTTAAGAATATCGTTCACATAGAAACTGAAGGGCGCCGGGCCCAAGAAGGTACCCCTGCGGAACTCCAGCCCGGATACTTATTACTTGGGAAGTGGAGTTCCCAAAGGTAGTGAAGAAGGTGAGGTGGGATAGATAAGATTGTAGAACCTTAACTAGGTAGAATGGTAGATTAAAGGAAAGGAGTTTGAAAATGAGACTTTCGCTCTCAACACGGTTGAAGGCCTTTGCCACGTCGAGAAAGACATCACCAGTCATCCTGTTGATGTGGAAGTTCCTCGTGACCTGATCCACGAATCGGAAACTTTGATGAGACGTGGCATGTATGGCCTGAAAGCCGAACTGCTCATCCACTAAAATGCCCACCTTGGTAACATGTCAGGTCAGCCTTGTTAGCAGAAATATCTCGAACAATTTACCTAAACTGTCGATCAATCTGATCGGTCGGTAAGACAAAGCTAGGGCCGGGTTCTTACCCAGTTTATGAAAGCAGAGGACGTTTGTGTGCTTACAGAGCTCGGTAAAGAAGCTCAGGAGCAGGATGGCGTTGAGTAACTCCATGAGGAAGCTAATCACCGCCAAGGACAACATTCTGAGGACCGAGTTAATGATACCATCCGGTCCGGGGGCCTTGTTTAATCTTAGAGCGGCTAGCGCCAGTGACATTTCTGTCGTCTCCGTGGGATCAGGTTCATACAAGTGTCTGTACGAAACGAAACCGATGATCTGAGTCACGAGAGCAGTGTGCACTGGGTCTGACGGGTCTGACGGGTCTGACGGGTCTGGCCACCCCGTTACGACCTACATTAGGCGACCTTGGTGAGGGAACCCGCATCAAGTTCCTCGTCATGCACCACAGGAACCTGTCATGTACGCACCACCTCTTAATATTGTCCTCTCAAATATTGTTCCGGTATTCTTGGACCATCTCGCGAACCGCAAGGACATTACGGCTCAAGTTGGCCTTGTCTACTGGGTCCCTTGAGATTTTCCAAACCTTCCACAGACGATTTTTCTCCCAGACGTTCCTGAGGATAGAATCATTCAAAAAAAGCCTGTAGTGCGCTATTAAGATAGTGCCTCGGCGTCGAAGCTTCTAGTGGTCCCTTGATGGTGGAAGCTGTGAACTCCACATCTCTATCGATTTCTGCTGCTTTCTGAAAAGTAGGAGGGAGTCCCAACATCTCTATCAACACATTCGTGAACCTGTCAAAGTCAGTGCACTTAGAGTAGGATTTTTCGGGAGTCTACGAAGGACCCTTAGTATCCCAGCCTCATGATAACGGGATTGTTATCCGAGTTTATATCAGCTAGAGACTTCAGCACAAATAACCATCTGATCTCTCTGGTGACAACGAAGTCAAGGACATCCGGGAAACAAAGGGTATTGTGTGGGATCTGGTTAGGGATTGTAGGGCTGGAGGCAGCCAGAAAGTATTGATCCATGACATAGTGCTAATAATCCTAGAATCTGACGAAGGATTCTTTGCGTTCAAGTTACCACCAATAAAAACAGTTGGGGTATCTCGCAGCAAAGTTTCCATGTCCTCTCCAGTATCTCAGTTGAACCAGTGGTAGGGAGGTAAGTAGATGGAGATGGGACGCACTTTACTGATAGAGGTCACCAGTTGGATAGCCATTGCTTCCATGTGTTAGAAGGGAGGAAGTGAGATGATGTGGTGGTCAAGGCCCCATTGGACTAGGACCACAGTCCCACCCCTGCCCACATCCCCTGCTCAGTCGCTCCGATGACAGATAAACTCAGCTAACTAAACGCTCATTACGGTGCGCGAGTGGGTTTCTCCCAACAGTATTACGTCGACACGATGATTTTCCAGGAAACTTTCAAGCTCAGGCTTCTTCCTCATGAATCCGTTGGCGTTCCAAAGCGCGACCGTGAACTCCTTCATTACTGGTGGTCTTCTATTCGGGTGTACTGCGATGACAGACCAGGTAGAGGATATTGTACTCCATTATTATATGGCCACGGTTTCTCTTCGGAGATTCCTGGACCTTCCTCAAGAGGCTCGATGAAAAATCCCATGAATCCAGTCCCTGAGTGCCCTTGAGTAGTTCAATACAATTTGAAGCTTTGCACATCCAGTCTTTGGGATAGGTGTGGGGAGTGGGAGAAGGGTAAGAGTGGGGAGTGATATGAATGGGTTGGAGGTGTGAGAGGTGTTGGGGATGAAGGAGTGGGGGAGAGGATGGGGTGAAGTGCGGTCTTGGGTGGGTCCTCGACCGAAAGGGAAGAACCAGGCGTGACTTGTTCTGAAAGGGTGGTTTTGAAAGGTGCGTCGGCACAAGGTGGGAGTTTTGGTCTCTCTGACAGTGGACTGGCTAAATATTTCACCAGCGGGTTCTGTGTTGGACCGTGAGTCACGGTCGCTTCTGTACTGCAACGTGCCCCGATGGTTTCTGTCCTTTACTTAGACAATCCGTCTTACCTGTTTGAGCCCTGGAGGCCCGTAGAGTTCCTGCCACCCGCAAGGACTTATACGTAGGACAGCCCCGTGAGGCCAAGAGCAGTGGCTCCTGAGCAGTGAAAGCACCTCGGGGGATGTCGTCTCTCCTCTGGGCACCCACCCCTCTCGTGGTCAATACTACAGAACCCACACCTAGGATTAGAGTGGCAATCATTCCGCACATGACCAAACCGGAAACAGTTCTTGCACTTAACCGGGCCACCGGGAGAATTGTATCTCTCCACCCTAACCCGGATCCCGCACAGGATGGATATTTAGTACAGCGTTGTGGTATGCTCCCTGGGAGTCAGAGAGACAATTAAGTTCGGCCATCTCTGCCTTTATCCGGTCTTCTTGTCCCATTTCCACTGAGAGAGCACCTGGGTAATGAATTTCACGGGAAAACCCATCTCCAGCAGGCTTCCTTTATGTCGCCAGGATTTGTCCATGTCAAGAGTACCTTCACCAAGACCTTGACCAGTCGCTTCTTTCCCCGCTCGTAGGACAAATGCTGGATCCCCAAACAAGACAAAAACTTCTTAAGGGTGTGGTAAGCTTCCTCCGACTCACACTGGAGGAGTACTATATCTCCAGGCTGCCTGACCACCTCCACAGGCTCTCTAACCTTGGGCTGAATGGCCCTCGCCACCTTTTAGTAGTCTTCCACATCACACAAAATGATGGTAAAGATCGTCCCCTTGGCTTTGTGAGCTGGCTCAGAATAACTATTACCAGGTTGGGGTGAGGCATGGCTTTCGTTGTTACCCTTACATATCCACCGCTTCCCATCTTTACAAAACGCTGGCGCACTCTAGCACGGGCAACCGTTGACCTCACTATCATTACCAGAGCTACCACTCAAATGGTCAGGGTTGGCCCCCAGTACCTTCCTTGTGATGCTGGCACTACACCTAGGGCGGGGTATTACGGTCTGAAATCCCTCAGACTCATCATCTGACCCCTGGCTCGACTAGTCATGCGTCAACGAGAGGTCGGTCACTGAATAGAGTACCTCAAAGCCTATGGACTAGCACAATTTGCCGACACGCGCGAAGCGTGTGACCCGGTCTTACAAGTCTGAAGAAAATTCAACAGGGCGTTTCTTTCCCACCGACACTAATTGGCGGTAGGTGTCGGTGTTGACGCACGTCTTTGATTCCCTTGCGATTACGCTCACGTCAGTGCCACTTGCAGTGGTCTTTACCAGCGAAAGACAGCTAGGCTCCCCCTGGTCTGTGCTTCCGTTAGTACCGTTAGGTTTCCACCCATCGTGCTTGGGGGAACTTTCGTTTCCCTTCCCTGTTTGTGGGCTGTTGGCCCTGAAGAAAGCCTCCAGTGCTTTTGGCCATCAGTGGCACACATACCTCCGGAAGATGGAGGAGCCCCACTGGACTCACCCACACCAGCTATTTTGCGCGAAGAATCACCATGTTATTTACATTCCACTGCTGCCTGCCCTTGTCCAATGGTAGAGAAAGGGAGCTTCCCATTGGCACGTGAGAACATAAGCGACAGTGGCCAACAAGCAGGCCAATAGAATAGAAAGGAATGTTCTCATTGTCGCAGATAAATAGTGAAGCAGCACAGGCAGTAGAGAGGGTGGTGGGCGCTATTTGTGCAAGTGTGGAGAAAAGACGCAAGGACCAAACAATAGGCACAACAAACTCATATCTGGAAGGCAAATTCATCCATCTCATTAGCAGCATATCCATGTTAGTAATGAAAAGAAAACGTAATGACTTTTAAACATCATTAAAAAAGTATGAAAAATAGATAAGTAACAATATTGTTTGAATATATAATTTTATTCCCCATTCAAAATATGTAACATAAAGATAAGAAATAAATTAATTTTAATTCAGATTTAATTTTTAACAAAAGATTAATACTCAAATATAGACTTTTTAGTTAAAGCTCAAAAATGTGTCGTATACTTGTAAAGGAAAAGTGGATAAGACATAAACACGTAGGGGTTCCTCAGTAGGTCTCGTAGCTTTTATAGGGCTCTGTGGGATAAAATATTTTCAGAACTACTGCTCTAGATTGATTAAGGCTGCAAGCTATGACAAATCTTTTGCTGTAATATGTTCTGAAGAACGCTTCGAAATAGTGAGTATTGGAAGATCGATTCCAGAATTAAATATAAACTACATTAATAAAATATAATGGATTTACTAGGCATTTTCAAAAAATATTTATTCAAAGTATTCTTGGCTAACTAGGTATGGTTCAGAAAATTAATTGCATTTAATATCTAGAAATAATCAAATACGTATATATGTATTTAAAGTAATTAATTATCACACAATTCAGGGTGTAAATGAATACATGTTACAAACTTCTATAATATGTAGGGGGTCCAAAGTGGACCAATTTTTAATAAGGAACTCGTGAATGGAAAGCACCATTTGTGCGTTGCAGACTAGAACTGTTAGTACGTTCAGTAATAGTAATAGGTTGCATAATAGCTTTATTGACTTACTTTATATAAAAAAGTTATCAATGCAAAAGTAGTTGACTAGATTAATTACTAAAAATTATGACCACCAACTACGATGCAAGCATGTTCTTGTACACTTTTTCAAAAGTGTCAGGCCTAATTTGTATTTCTTGCATTGAGGCGAAAACGCGTGATAGCAGATCGTCCTCAGTTTCAACAGGGGTATCGTAAACTAGGCTTTTTATGTGGCCTCACAGGAAAAATTCTAGCGGAGTTAAGTCCGGGGAGCGTGGAGGCTATTCTACTGCCCCCCATCGACCAATCCATCGGTCCCCAAATACCTGGCTGATGTAGTCTCGAACGGTGAGTGAAAAGTGTGATCGTGCACCGTCTTGTTGCAGCCACACGAACTCGTAACGGTACGTCTTCCAACCATTCTGGCTATACTTTTTGAAACGATCGTCGATAATACCAGCCCACACGTTGATGCTGAACTACTGTTGCCATCCAGTGGAGAGAGTGGTGTGAGGGTTTACTCCTTCCCAAAAATAGCCAATTCGGGAGTTGAAAATGCCTTCCCTGGTGAAGGAAGCTTCATCGGTAAACAGAACAAGCAGTGGAAATTCAACTTGCAACAGGCAACATTGCACAAGCCAGTGAGAAAAGTAAACTCGCCGCGGAAAATCGGCTGGAATCATTGTTTGAGACCTTTGCGGATGGTTGAGGTGGAGTTGTTATTTATACAGAACCTGCCTGACGCTCATATGATTAACACCATTGTCACATCCAATGGTTTGGCTGCTAATAAATGGCTTATGTTCAAACCTATGAAGCACTTCTTCAAACCTGCGATACAGCGGATCCTCCAAAACCCGCAGATTACCCTGTTTACTATGAAATTTCTTGTTTCCTGCCATCGTTGAAAAACTCTGGAAAACACTGCATGAGATGGAGTTGGACGATTTGGAAAACGGTCTGCACAAAGCCGGTGAGCAATATTAACATTACAACGAGCCTTGCCGTAGATTACACCTTGTTAGCGTAATCGATAAAAGTATACCCAGCCATGATCTACTGCGACTGAACGTTAAGAGAGATTAGGGTGTGTTAAGAAAACATTTGACGTTTACAGTTGTCGTTACAATGGTCGAGTCACCTCACTTGATCATGACGCAGTAAATGCAATGCGTTATCATTTTATTTTGTTCAAACAGCTCCAGTCTATCACGTGCAAACGGATTGTGCTACCTGAACCATCTGGTATAAATCCCATGTACTAGCGGATTTGAGGAAGTTTGGTGAATCCCCGTTGCTTTCCACACTGAATTTATATGAGCGAATGTTAAAGTGCTTAACAATTCTGCCGAAAAGTGTTTTTACACCTGCCAAGGTTCTTTTACATGCCACAATTGACATGGGACATCTCCTAAGGAAGATTAATACTTTTTTTCGTTTAAATACAATCCGTTGGCCTCAGCTCGCTTGGAATCCATGAACATCTGCTCCTGAGATGAGCATGCTACCCAAATACCACCAAGATCGACTTAATAAGAGAATAATTCACTTGTAGATTTTAAGAATGATAACATTGTCTTTCATAAAGCTACGAATAAACAAATTAAACACTTTTAATAATATTCATTATTATTTTGTAGTAAGGAGAATTTTAAATTGAAAATAAGAAAATAAATCTTAAATCAGAAGTAACGTAATATTTCTGTAACAACTTTACGTCAACTGGTCAAGATAAGGTTACATAATTTAATCATTATACAATAGTAAATTTATTGAAGATAAAAGAGTTTATATATGAATAAATTTGTTATTGTTTAATCAATATTACATACTTGGAAAAGGCGTCAATTAATATAAGCATGCAGAAGTTACCTAAGGAAGAACGGGTAGTGGGCTCTAAATAATCGATGATCACCTTATCCCAGGGTCGTTGAGCTACATTGGCCGAATGAAACCCAACTCTGTAATTTTAACGTCGTTATATAGCCCAGGCCAAAATAACTCTCTAGACATCTCCCTAAAAGTTTTCAGCATGCCTAAGTAACCAAAAAGTACCACAGATTGCATACCGGCATGAAATTACATGGTGAACTGTGAGATACCGGCCAAATTATGATATTTTGAATTTTTGCTCTGAGAATACTTTTTTACAATAATACATTTTTTTGAGTTTATTATATTCATTAATGATCTTTCAGATTTGGTATGGACTATTTTTTTATAGAAGAAAAGTATTAAAAGATAAACATTGTATGGTAGTTTTTGTACATTGAACTTTTTCTTTAACTAGACCAAAAATAATTAAAAAACAAACATTTGTATACATTTTGTTACAACAGCTATAAAAAATGATCATATGAATTACAAATTAAATTTTTTAAATTACATTTAGTCCTAACAATAATTTGCCTCATTGAGGAAGTCATTTTGATAAGTACCACAGATGGTAGAAGAGTGTAGTTAATGAAGTGTTTAGAGAAATATGATAATTTAGTTATACTATGGGAAGTGCTGCCACCTAGTATTTTTATAACCTAAGACAGTCTAAGGAAACATTTACAGAACACTATACCCGAGCGTATCTCGGACCATTGCATATGTAAACATATAAAAGAGGACCCAAGTGTAGCTCGGGCATGGTAATAATAGATATTGACGCTAGCCCGAACGTGGCTCGGGTGTGGTGTTCAATGTCTGGGGGCGTACAGCCAAGGGAACAACACATTTCTTACACCTTCCCTTTGACTTGGATACAATAAGAAGATCTTTGAACACAGAATATAAACCTACTTTTTTCCTTTCCGAATCAAGACACCAGGGGTTGCTACCTTGATTCTCCCTTATGGAAACAAAGGATTCAGGAATAGACTTAATCACACAGGATGCTGACGTTACCTCCTCATAACCTATGGTATTACAAACTTCCGTCACTCGGGATAATGCATCCGCACTCAAATTGTGCTTCCCAGAAATGTGATGGATCAAAAATTTGAATCTGGACAAACTCCAAACCCACTTTCCCACCTTACCTAATTTTTTTTATGTTGACACATCCACTTAAGTGTCATGTTGTCAGTGTAAATCTTTCATTGTTCTAAATAATCAGTAAATTTTTCGACGTCATGGACGCTGGCAAGAAATTCCTTCTCGTATGCGCTGTGCCTCCTTTCGGCTTTGTTGAGTGTCCGACTAGCGAAAGCCACTGGTAAAACGCCCTCCAACGTCTTCTGGGATAGCACAGACCCAGAGCCACAGAAGCAACATCTTCGTGAAGAAGGAAGGGAATCGAAAAATCAGGGATCCGCAATACCTCGGGGGAGACATGCTTCTTTATTAAAAGGTCAAAAACACGAACCTATTACTCACCCCAACAGAAAACAACACCCTTCTTTTTAAGGGTGTTAAGAGGCGCGGCAATTTCAGAGAAGAAGGGAATAAACCTAGCGTAGTTTGCACATATTCTAACGAATCGCTTAATGCCTTTATGATTCTTGGGCAGATGATATACCAAAATGGGGTGGATGCGCTCAGGATCAATGAGCAGGTTTTCTGAGGAAATCACATATCCTAGATATTTGATCGATGGCTTAGCCCATGTCAATTTATCTGGATTAACAGTTAAACCCACACTGCGCAATTGACTCAAAACGTCCTTTAAGTGCCGTATATGGTCTTCCATAGAGTCACTGTACACACAAATATCGTCCAAGGTATTAAACACATACTTGAACTTAATGTCCGAAAGGACGTGATCCAGTACACGATTCAATGCTTGTCCACTAATACTACATCCAAGGGGGACATGATTGAACTCATACTTTTCCAAGGAGTGACGAAAGCCGTATACATTTTTGATGATTCCCCCAGGGCACATTGCAAAAAACTGGCATTGAGGTCAATCAAACTAAATACCTCAGCCCTACCTAAATGCTGAAAGGCGGAGTCAATATTTGGCATGGGGTAGGGATCAAATTGAATTTTCTTATTGATTTTCCGATAGTTTACAATCAATCTATATCCTTCTCCTTTCTTAGGTATAATAAACACTGGACTATCGTATGGATAGTTGAAGGCACTAATGACTCCTTTAAACTCTATGTTTTTAATCAACTCTCTGAAAATCTTCATTTTGGGGGGGGGGGTGCACAAGAGTAAGGGCCGGACCTCACAGGAACTTTATCTTCAACTACAATCTCATAGGGAAGGATATCACAGCTTCCTAACATGGGAGTTATGACATCAGGGAACCTTGAAATAACCCCATCTATAGCTTCCTCGCTATTACCATAGAAACACATGGCAGAGATTTTAGTAGAATTGCACAGTGGAACTTTAATCCTAGGGGAGAGTTCAAATACTAATTCTCTGCGTGCCAAGATAATGGTGGCTCCAATTTCCAATAAAAAATCATTTCCCAAAATAATATCATAGGGGAGAGAGGAATTACAAAACAAATCTCTTTCACAAGAATACCCCACAATCTTACAGATTAATCCTATCTTGAACAAATAATAAATTACCATCCCCTACAACAAATGGCTTAGCATGTACCTTTTCAATATTAATTTCACCAGTGTCTTTTAAACTACTCAAAAACTCGGCATTAATAAAAGATATACATGAACCAGTATCCAGCAATACTAATCCGGGATTCAATCTAATCGTAAATTAAACAACAGAGGGAAGGGGAATAATACTCTTCTCTACCCTATGCGCAGTGAGCCCTTTATTGACACTACGCGTCACACGTTTCCCAACAGACACTCTCGCTGAAAATGTCCTAACTGGCGGCAACGAAAACAAGTATTCCTGATTTTATCACACCAAGTGGCATAGCGGGCGGGGGGGGTCAGATGGCACAGGATAATTGATCCTATCTACTGCATAAGTGGGGGTAGTTTTAGTTTGATGAGGGTTATTTGACACACGCGCAGGGAATGCTTCGAGATATTCTTTCTCAGCCAATAGCGACACTTCAATACTATATACCAAGGAATATAGTTCGGAAAAGGTTGTGGGATTATTAGAAAACACAAAAGTTTCATCGTCAGTGGGGACACATTTTCTAAATTAAGGTCGACAACTTCTTCCTCAGCCAGATTGAGATTTAAGATCTAAGTGGCTTCAGATATAGCTAAAATGAACAGCCTAAACGACTCATGCGGAAGTTGAAAGCGCAGGACATATTCCTTACATAGTTTCTCTTTTTCTCTCTTGAAGATTAACGACTCAAGGATGTGACCTTTCACAGTGATCCACGGAATACTTAACTGAATACATTCAGAAAATAAATGCGCCAAAAACCTTGACGTTTTCCCAATTCATAATGTAAGGAACTCAACACCGCCCACAAGTTTAAGTTTTGAAATCCTATTGGTTTCTAGCAGAAAGTTAAATAGCGCAGAGCAAATTTAGCCATCACAAACAGGCAGCAAATCTAGACACTTACTATCAACATTACTTTGAGTTCTAGAGGGGGCAGATCTTGGCAGAAGACTAGTAGGAACGTCGGGGGAGTTTATCCGTTCTATGACTCCACCTAACGCTACTAAATCAGATTTTCTTTCCTCACCAATTCCATGAGGAGGCTGACTAACATTATGGCTAGTATCTACAATACTAGAGTCACTGGACTTATTAATACTCTCCAACAGCAAGGACCACAACACCCCTAACGGAGCGTCCAGGGGAATTAGATGTTCCTAGCCTTGAGCTCCTGGTGTAGTTCGGCGCTCTTAAGTCCGTAATCTTCAGTCTTAGTGCTAATCATGCTTCCGGGAGCGGTTGTCATGGCAGGTATTTCGTTCATGAAACTAAATTTAAATAACAATTATTATGAACTCAAAAACGTGCGCTCATTCTATAGCAGAGTGGCGCAGAATTTGTAACCACCTTTATTATACAAAATGCAGAAGACCGAAAAAAGAAAAAACAAAACTAAACAATCAAAGTGAGTCGGAGTCGTTTAAGTGATTTAATTAACAATAGTCTAAGAACAGACCACTGTTCCTCAGATGTTCGCAACTCACCTGGTTGCGGAAATAGTCCTAAGACGCCTGTCCCCTGGGCCCTTAATTTTGAACCCTCATGGCATAATTAATATATAAATACATCATAAATAAATAAATAAATAAAAACCCATGGGTTCTCGTAGAATGCGAAGCAAATTTACACAAACATAAAGGAAATACCAGAAGTATATTTTAAATAGTTTATTTATAATAAAAGGATATGAAGAAGTATAAAAAACATGTATGAAGGTACATATAATAAATACGACTAACTTATTGTTTGAATATTTAAAAAGTTGAGTTTTTAAAATATATTTGGATAAATATTAAATATTAAAAGTTAACTCCAAATTCTGTCTTCAATTATAGCTATTAGTTCAATTTAAATTTATATGAAATGATCAGGTCCATGATTATTTTATAATATAATCACAAAAAATATATTATAGTAAAAAAAATAACATCATCTTTCAAAAGAACAAATCCTTATTTACAAAGTTGATTGAATAATGCTCTTGACTAAACCTAACCTTATGAGTAATAGATAAATAAGATTCATAAAAAATAGATTGGAATAATAAACAAATCTGACTTAAATAAGCTTAATTTCTTTTAAATTCAAACAAGAGCAAGATTTATTGACAAGCCCTTTTTTACCGGTACTTTACATTAGTTTTACTTAGTATCAATAATAATAATAATAGTTTCTTGGTCGTCTATATGATTAAACAAATATAAATATATTAAGGTATTTATTTATAGTATTACCAAACACAATCTTAATTCCCCTATTTTCAAAAGAGTATAATTATTGTTCTCTGTGAATATTAGACAAAAAAGCATCAAGATTACTCGCAATCATATCTTACGATATTTCAGTAATTATTAAATTAGGACCAGCAATATTTTGTTCAATATTAATTGAAATTTACATTGACTTCCAGTAAAAAAAGAATTAATTAACACATATTTATTACTTTTGAATTATTTTTACTAGTTATCTATAAGGTCAAGAATAATTCATACCGCAAACTAAACAATAGATATATTTCGATTCTAGCAATGATCTCTGAGTTCATAATTTATTATAGTCTTTGGAAATATTATCAAATCAAAAAATGTAAAATTCAAACTCAATTTCTATATAATAGTATTTTAAATATATAAAAAAAAGTTAATAATTCAAAATAAAATTTTGAAAAGTTACATTTAAAAAAATATTTAAGCTGAAACATTAATTTTTCCTTACATTTTCCAACAAAGTGCAGCCAACGCTACCTCCTCTACAAAGAGTCAACTCCAAGAGTGCCGGGATTGGCAACATACATACATTATATATGATTAGCCCCAGAGAAAGGGGAGGGCAAGGAACTAGGTTGGTGGAACATAATTGGGTCACGTGGGAGGGGAAATGCATTACAAAACACATGTTCTTGGGGTATCAAGTAAGATCTCAACCTTACTGGAACACTGTTCTTTGGACGAATATGAGACTAGAATAACCTCGGCCATTCTCAATAACTTTAGAAAGTTCTACCACGGCACGCCTCCTAGCGGTCATCACTCGAACTCAGGTCACCTCAGTTAGTTGCTCGTGCGCTGCGACCTTGTTAATACGTGTTGACTTGTAATATTGTGGAACCGTCGTTTGGTATTTTGTTGGTGCAATGGTGGTAAGTTGATTACTCTTCTACTTCTTCTTCTTCTTTCTTCCAACTTTGTTTTGTAGCTAATGCTACAATAACATTTAGTATTCTTTCTTTATTTTCAAAGTAAGCACTTTTAATTACATGGGGAATTTTACAATTTACAACTTTTTTACAATTAATATTATAGGTGTATTTCATAAATCTACTTTTATCTTGAAATCAAGGAGACAAAGTGATAATTGAGGTCAGAAGACAAGGTGATTTTGAGGCTAGGGGACAAGGTGATAATGAGGTCAGAAGATAAGGTGATTTTGAGGCTAGGAGACAAGGTGATAATGAGGTCAGAAGATAAGGTGATTTGAGGCTAGGAGACAAGGTGATAATGAGGTCAGAAGATAAGGTGATTTGAGGCTAGGAGACAAGGTGATAATGAGGTCAGAAGATAAGGTGATTTTGAGGCTAGGAGACAAGGTGATAATGAGGTCAGAAGATAAGGTGATTTTGAGGCTAGTAGACAAGGTGATAATGAGGTCAGAAGATAAGGTGATTTTGAGGCTAGGAGACAAGGTGATAATGAGGTCAGAAGATAAGGTGATTTTGAGGCTAGGAGACAAGGTGATAATGAGGTCAGAAGATAAGGTGATTTTGAGGCTAGGAGACAAGGTGATAATGAGGTCAGAAGATAAGGTGATTTTGGGCTAGGAGACAAGGTGATAATTGAGGTCAGAAGACAAGGTGATTTTGAGGCTAGAAGATAAGGTGATTTTGGGCTAGGAGACAAGGTGATAATGAGGTCAGAAGATAAGGTGATTATTATTTAGGTTAGGAGATAGTCATGAATGAACGGTTTCCATTGAGTTCATTGACGAGAAACTATTAAAATATATAGGTCATTTGTGTTGTACAAAATAGATCAGAAACTGCTTACTTAGGAAAAATTAAATTACACAGTGCCCTACTGTAATGTTGATCCTCATGAACTAAGAAAATTAATATAGTGTACCTCATTCTATAATTTTATTTTATTTTATTTCTTAACTCTAATTTAGGAATCTACTAAGAAACATATTTATGTTCATTAATCTTTTTTAATTATATTTTAATATTGAACTAAACCTGCCACAAAATCATTTAAAAAACCTTTTTGTGTACTTTTGGTTGCTCTATTAATGCCTACCGAAACAAGGCAATTAAATCAAAGATCGCCATAAGCAATAAGCCTTCAACAAGGGGAGAACAGGTAGTTAGACGTGGTGGTAGTAGTAAAAATAAAACAAGAAGTTGTTACTGCTCAGTGCTCATCAACAAGTTGAGATTTTGAACTGAGTGAGAAACTGATGAAATGCTACATTTTTAGCATCACGCTGTTTGAAGCAGAAACTCGGACTCTTAGGAAGATGGAAAAGAAATATTTGGTGAGATTTGAAATGTGGTGCTGAAGTAGACTTGAAAAGATAAGGTGGACAGACAGGGTAGCAAATGAATTATTTCTAAGAAGAGTTGGAGGGAAAGGAGAATCATTATGGATGTGGTTATTAGGTGCAAAGCAAACTGGATCGGACACATCCTTAGGAAGAACTGTCTTATGCATGATATGGACTTGTCTTAAGATAGAACCCCTAATAATAATAATAATAATAATAATAATAATAATAATAAAATTTAATAATAATAAATAATAATAATAATGGGGACTAAATAGGCTATATTAATATTTCACTTGTAAATCAAACAGCTGACATGTAAATATTTTCAACAGTTGCACTAGTATATACAAGTGAAACTATTTTATTTATGAAACCATCTATATTTACAGTTGTAAAACATTCACTTGTAACTTGTAAATCGTAGAATTGTAGTTTTATGAAACAAACCCCTTATTGTTAGGAATTGACCCGCCTTTGATAATATTCAAAACACACTAAAGATATTAAAGATGTTTGAATGTTTATGACAATCAATCGTGTGCCGCTGTAATATCTTCAAAGTGGTGTGTGGCCACCATATTGATAAATTTCGCTGAGTCCGCCAGCCCCCACTTAGGAATGTATGAATTCTACCACAAGAGAAACAACCCTTTAAGTCAGGGAGATGAATAATTTAATGATGTACATATTATTATAAAATTATGATACATGCAAGACATGAACACAGTACTTTTGGAAGCTATGATTCTAAGATTTAGCTTTACCTCCAGGCGCTGCTTTGATCATTTGCAACGCCAAATCGGGACATCACTGATCATACGTTTCTTTAACAACGTTGCTCTTAAGCCCCCGCTCTATCCCACCTATTAGCCACACAAATTGTTGTCAGTGTTATTCATTAACCCCCTGTATATTAAACAGATGGAACATTTATTGGGGTTTGCTGGGTTCGCGATACACATGAAACCATTTCTTTTACACAATTGTGTACAATAAATTGCACAAGATTGTTGTCACAGTGGTTGCACACAAGTGTTACCCACAGACTATTCACATGGCACGTGCAGAACTATTACACACAATGTCCAACCCAACACGATGGCTTCTTGCTTCTTTTTTTTTTATGACTATATAAATATTGAGTTTTTTTAATATTAAATTTTGTTTTCAGGAGTAGATATTTATTCACTAAACATGGTCTAGATAAGCAAAATGTGATTGTCAGCTGGTCCCTCACCTTAAATGTCGTATATGCATGTAATAGTATATTAAATGCATGATTAATAAATTTAATTCCTTTAAGTCTGTTCTTACAACATGATATAAGTCTAATACTAAATTTAAATTTCTTAAATATATTACATTACGTTTTATTTAATATTCAAAATCCAATCTCGAGTCTATTTCATAGCTTAATAGCTTTTGCCCGCGGCTTCTCTCGCGTTAATGTAGATTTTATCAATAAATTCAGGTTGTCGATTGACACAGGAAGTATGACAATAAAAACGATGAACATATTGAGGTAATAGAGGTAGAGATAAAGAAAAAAAAAACTACACAATATAAATCAGGATTAAGTGTAGGAGTAGAAAAGAAGTAGCGGAGTGTGTGTCAGTAGAGTCATGGGTTATGCCTTGCCACGAATTGGAAGATCCTACTCCATCTTAAATTTTACTTACAGTTAATTAAAATCCCTTATTTACTCCGCTTGTTCTTGACCGTTGCAATTATGGGCACAGAATAGATCATTATTTTAGGACGATCCTATATACAATGTTGTATGTCCTTCCATTTGGCACAAATACATACAAATTCTGGGCATTGGACACACGCGAACAGGCTACATATAGCTGGCCATGGGAAAAACATGGCATTTCCAAATGCACCCCTGCTACCTGCAATGTTTGCCCTTGCGCTTTGTTAATAGTAATAGCAAAACTAAGTTTGATTGGAAACTGGAGTCTTTTGAATTGAAATGGTAGGTCAGTGGGGATTATTGGGATTCGAGGTATGATTACACTTTCCCCTTTTCCCACACCTGTTAAAATGGTGGCACAGATTATATTTTGCCCTAATTGTGTAATTGAAGCCTCGTCCCATTACATAAACGGGGTGGATCTAAATTTCGCATAAGCATAACTGGTACACCTAATTTCAATTGTAGTTTATGCAAGGGTACATCCGATAGCTCCAGAGAATTTAAAAACTCAGCGGGATATGAAGTGCTCTGTTCTGTGTCCATGATTGTATCTATTGACAAATACTCCTTTATTTCACCCTGCACCTCTTTCAAAATGTCAGTGTTGATTTTGTTAACGATTTTATATTTTGGTGCAAGAATTGCTCTTGCACACAACCAATGATCACAATTTAAATTTAGTTGTAAGTCTGGGTAAACTTTAGCAATGAGTTCCACATCATTTTCCACCAACTTACAGAATTCCCTGTAAGTAAAATACAGCCTTCAGCATCTGTGTCCAAACGTCCATCGCCAATTTTCAATAGTGTATCTGCGTAATGTCCTGAATCTACGTCATTATAAAGGTGGACTCTCATATTCGTTGTTTGTTAGGCTGAATTTTTTCACTTTTGCCCACAATCTTGATGACTTGAGACAGGCTTTGATTTCATCTGCATGTGTGCCCCTCTGGATCACCGGTAGAGTTTGTCGGAAGTCACCCAGCCAGTAAAACTACCATTCCTCCTCTCTCGCAAGTCCTGAATTTTTGTTTAACGCCTCTATAGCTTTTTTGTGGGACATCGTAATTTCGTCCCACACTAAAAGTTTACATTGTCGTAGCATCATACCTCGAGAGCTATTTTTGCTGAAATGAATAATACCAAACTTATTACGACAATTTTGTCATTTACCATAACGGGGTGAACAGACAGAGCTTAAAAAGCTGAATATAATCATTTTTAATCATTTTAAGATAGATGTGCCTAAAATAACTCGGGAACAGATTTTTATTCGGGATATCAGATTTTCTTCTGGGATACTGCAGGTCCCTTTTTCTGTACTCCAGGCATCATGTTGCAATTAATTTATTCATATCAGTAGGCCGAGTTGTTAAGCCGGACGACCTCTAAAAGTTATTTTTCTCCATCCCTCAGGAACAGTACTTTTTTTCTGGATGAAAGGTACCCTATGTCCTTTTATGTACCCATGACAACGTGTATGCGAAATTTCATGATAATCGGTTGAGTAGTTTAGGCGTGAAAGCTTAACAAACAATAACAAACCAATAAACAAACAAACTCACATTCACATTTTTTCTGGATTAAAGGTACCTTATATCCTTTTCTGTACCCATGACAACGTGTATGCGAGATTTCATGATGATCGGTCAAGTAGATTAGGCGAGAAAGCGTAACAAACAATAACAAACAAAAACAAACAAACAAACTCACATTAGAATTTTTTCTGGATGAAAGGTACCCTAAGTAATTTTCTGTACCCATGACAACGTGTATGCAAAATTTCATGATGACCGGTCGAGTAGTTTAGGCGTGAAAGCGTAACAAACAATAACAAACAAACAAACAAACAAACTCACATTCGCATTTTTTCTGGATGAAAGGTACCCTATGTCCTTTTCTGTACCCATGACTACGTGTATGCGAAATTTCATGATGATCGGTCGAGTAGTTTAGGCGTGAAAGCGTAAACAAACAATAACAAATAAACAAACAAACAAACTCACATTCACATTTTTTCTGATGAAAGGTACCCTATGTCTTTTTCTGTACCCATGACAACGTGTATGCGAAATTTCATGATGATCGGTCGAGTAGTTTAGGCGTGAAAGCGTAACAAACAAACAAACAACAAACAAACAAACTCACATTCGCATTTATAATAGCTAGGATTTTTCACATTTAGTCATTCTAGCAATTGTTTTAATTATTATTAATGATAATAGTAATAATTTAAGGGCCAAATTTCCTATGCTAAACTGGCCCTTTCCATTCTGGTCTAGGTAGGTGTCTTGTATTTAGTGTTGCGCCGTACTTTAGGAGTACAAAGCTCAAAGCTTGATTCACACGTACGCCGAAAATAGAAAGCAGAATCTGGTTGAGTAGCGCAGTAATTCCACGCTGTATGTTGACCCATGATGCATTTCAACGCTATCTTAAAACAACTGATTATTAACATATTTTATTTTCTAGTGGATAAACATATATTTTAGATAATTCTCCAGAGGGATGTTTTCAAATTATATCTCTGTGGTGTGGCACAATCCAATACACCGATACACACGTTTTACATTATTGAGTTATTTAAAATCTCCTCACAACTGCCAACGAAGCTGTCTGCCTGCTTATGGCTGCAGAGCGCATGCGTTGTCAAATGCTCAACGCACTGATTTGAGATGGTTGGTTCTGAGATTTGATTGGTTATCCTGTGCCGAACATCTCAGGTAGAGCGGGAAAAGTAGAGAATAGTTGAACTTCAGCAGAACAGCTCGCTTCAATTAAGCGGAGACCTGGTGATTGGCTTAGAGAGCGTCACGTGAGCACTTTTCTGTTCTGCGTTAGTTTATCGGCGAACGTGTGAATCCACAGTAACTATGAAACTGGCCATAAGTCTAAAACTTCTATACATGGGGTTTAACTCCTGTAATCTTAGTTTATATCGGTTTCGATCAAGTATTTGGTTGTTAGTAAATATACAATAAATAATTCAGAAAACTAAGTGTCTAGCAGACAGGGCTACCTACGCTTACAACCCGAAGGTTGTTAATCGATAACTAGCTGATAGAGGACTTTTTTACTTCCTACAAGGTACAAGATATTCCATCATATAGCCTAGTTTTCTTATTAATGGGCATGTGTAATATGTATTAAAAGATACTAGAACTACTTAATTATCTGAATCTGTCACATTTGATATATATTATCAATATATATTATATTATTAGTGTTATCTTGTATATATAACTAGGGTCTATAAGACAACTTTAATAATATAGTAAAATTACATCAGTTTTGACCGTAAAGGATATGTTTGTATTTTGTAAAAAGTGCCCCAAATGTCCATTCGTAAGAAAATCAAAGTTGTGCAAATTAGACCTAGTACAATCTTTTCAAGGCACAATTTTGTGGCCCCAACATTTTGTACAGTAAATTGTGTCGTGTGTGCTGATCTTTAGATAAACACAGTTTGTAAGTCTTGTATGAATAATAAAACCTTTATAAAAAAGCAAGTTAAATAGCCAAATAAAAGCAATAAAATATAAAGTACACCTAAGTTTGGTTGGACGTTTGGTGTTCCGGGGAAATGGAGTGTGGTCCCCCAGTGACTTTGTCAAGGACCTTTGTTTCCATTTGAGGATTTCCATACATCTTCCCGGTAAACGTCAGTGCAGTTTATTTTAACTACGAGTTTAATCATTTACACATAGGCCTATATTGTTGCAACCCGCGTCCAGGCTATCCGCAATTAATTACGATAATTGGGTGGTGATGAGGAAGATAAAATGAGAGGAAATGTACTCGCATTTGGTTAAAGACAGGGTGGGAAACAGTTTTTGAAAAATCGCCCAAATGTATCTGGCCAGGATTTGAGCCTGGACCTTCACGTCACTGGCAAACCAAACTAAATGAGCCTGACCTTTAGTCCCCATGCCCACCAATGCGTGCTCCCATAGATAAAGCAATTTAATAATCTCATTCTGTTGAGAGACTCTACATTAAAGAAACTAACCAGAGCTCTTATTTTCCGTGGACTTGACATTTGAGTCTCTAGGGGGATCTTGAGTAAGCATCTCCTAATGTGATGGGATATAAACTCGTGACCTTAGTTACCCTCGTGTATAAAATGTGTGCTTCACACTAAGAATTAAAGGGCCGGCGGATGTGACGAATAAAAACAAGGCGGCTGGCCCATGAGAGCCGTGACGAAGTTCTTTCCCTGCCAAACCTCACATCTGGAACGCAGCTCAGTGACTACCAATCTGCCCTGCCGTCTTCTCTTCATCAAACCTTTTTTATTTATTTTTTGTCTCCACATAGTGCGTAGTGCCTGTTGTAGTAACAACATAGAAATTTATCGACTATAAAAGAGAAACATTTAAATTAATAATGGAGGATAAAGTAAATCTTTACTTTGGTAATATAGTTTTTTTAAGGTAGTAGTAGGCCTATTTTTTTATTAATTTTTGGGGATTTAATGGATTTTTTGTTAGAATAACGTCTTACTACCCGTTTGGGATGTACGCTTTTGTACTAATTACGCTAGTGTCTCAGGGATGAGGAAGGTTGAATTTAGAGTAAGTTAGCAAGCATTTTAGTGGAGGGAAAGTGGAAAACCATTTACGAAATAAAACCTAGTACACCCGACCACGATTAAAACCCCGATCTCTCCATATTATCTATAATATTTAAATATTATTCCTCAGCAATTTTCTCATCGTGTTATTATTATTTATGTATTTTGTTGTCACGTATCATTCATTACCTGTACGGACTCTAAACATTTGTTACTGTTAACTAACCCGCTTTGGTGGCACAATGTTCTAAGGCGTCACTCTAGATTATAAAAATATATTCCCGTGATCCAGAATCATAAATCACAATACACAAACTCTCGAGATAATTGATTAACTAGAACCATATTTTCACTATATTACGGGACAGAAAGTTATTGCTTTAATTCACCTTCTCTAAGACACGCCCGTCGAAGGTTGAGTTGGGTGGGGTGGAACATGTTGAACATGTTGAACATGTTGAAACTGAAACCACTTTCTACTTTCATGGTCGCGCAGAGAAAAAGATAAATTTGGACTTCAATTGGTAAGAAGTGTGTACTGATAAGCAATATTTGCTACTAGTGCCACTAAAGATCTGATAAATATTTATTATTATTATTATTATTATTATTATTTAGCACCGCGTCTTACTACCCGTTCGGGTTATACGCTTAAGTACTAATTACGCTAATGGATTAGGAATTGGGAAGGTTGAATTTAAAGGAAGTGAACCCGCATTTGCGCGGAGGGAGAGTGGAAAACCATTTAGGAAAAGCCACCCTCAGTTCACCCGACCGAGATTCGAACCTCGATCTCCCCGTCCTCGGCAGTCGAGCTCAACACGACTAGCGCGTTAGCCAACTACGCCACCGAGGCGGGTATCGGATAAATAGATGTAATAGAATAATAACATAATTTTGGAGTTCAAGACGAAAACTAAATAGAAATTTAAAAAAAAGCATATTTTAAATAAAAAGAAGCCCATTAATATCATAGGGTTTGTAAGAAGACCCACGCAACTCATGATAAAATGACGAGAATGACAACGTCAGTGAATTAACATTGTTTTATTAAATTGATTTTTGTAACCATTTACTCTGAAAGGTCTCAAGCTTGCTTTGCTTGGCTACATTACTGACTATGTTACAGGGTGACCAGATCACTTTAGAGCAAAGCAGGACACGGACTACAAAAATGTTGAACATTAAAGAAAAACTTAAGACTGCTCAAAATAGAAGTTTAAAATGGACAGTACTTGTACTAATTCACTTCATATGCTATATTGATAATATACTAGACATTTTATTGTACTATATGCTCAGCATATTTTTCAGATGAACTTGAAGATGCTCCCTGTGATTGGTTGCTGATAGCATACATGCAGCCAATCTAAATCACAAAATTAATCACCTGGACACCACGTGGCAGGTTTGCCAACGAAAATGCACGAAGACCTTTAGTGATAACTGGAATGCAATCTTACGGCAGAACTTATAAATGCAAAATCACTTTTAGAGTATATAACATCAAAAATTATAAATTCATTTATTTTGTAAAAATGGAAGAGATTTTTGAATTTTTAAAATTTTCTCTCAGACACCGGACAGAGGGTTGAATTGTAGGACATAAAGAGGTGAAGCAGAAGATAAAAGTGACTGGAAACAGATTTAAGGTATTATCTGGGTGATGCTATGTTGTTCTTTGGTGAGGAGAAGAAAGGTTTATAAAGCAGCAAGGCACAGATAAAATTACAAAAGCGGAATCAATCAAGGAAATGTAATTTGAAGTTTGTTACAATAATATGGCATGTAGAATGGTCTTCTAAAGAGCGAACAATACCAACCATATATGTACAGTACATATTTTCTAGGTTAATACACATAAAAATCTAAGCTCTAGCTATAATTACTCATTTTGTAGAACATAACATCATTAGTGACTTTGTGAGAAATTCAATAGAATAAAATTTAGTGATGTGACAGAAGAGAGTATAAGTGCGGAAGGAAGTGGAATAGTTTTAAGAATATTTTTTGAAGGTCCTAAATTACTATGTTGGAAAAATGAAGGGGACTAGAAGAAGGTCCTGAGTAACAGCAAAAATGCTTCAGTAAATGGAAGAAAGAAGGAAATGGAAAGACGTCAACAAAGAAGAATATACGAAGCTGAGCAACGAGTTGAGAAGAGAAATAGGCAATTGAGTAAATCCTATATAGAGAAGACATGCCATGAGATTATCAAAATGCAAATAAAAGTAAGGTATGACCTCATGTACCAGAAAGCAAAGGAATTGGGAGGGAATGAAAACAAAGGTGTGCGAACAATAGGAATAGAAAACCCCAAAGACCAGAAGGTTACGGATCATAAATAGGTTATAACGATTTGGGAAAGATATAAATAATAGCAGTAGGACGAGGAAGATTGACCGGAAAACATAGAGTTCGAAGTAGAAGAAGGGGTAGAGGAAGACGAAAAAGGAACCAGCATTTTAAAGAGTGAAGTGGAGAGAGCCATAAAGGATATGAGAAGAAAGAAAGCTGCTGGAGATGACGAGATACTAGTGACCTTTTGAAGGAATTGAGAAACAATGGAATAAAGTATGTGACAAAACTTATAAAAAAGTATCTACAAAACAGGAGAATGGCCCAAGTACTTTATAGGTGAAACCATAGTAGCTCTAAAGAATAAGAAACAAGCTAAAAAATGCAGTGACCACAGGACCATCAGCCTAATCTCTCATAGGGGGAAGATCGAGAAAAGAAAATAATACTCAAAAGGTCACTAGAACAAAAATAGTAATGTGGGATGGAAGAAGACCATTTTGGATTCAAAAAAGGAAAAGGAAACAGAGATGCCATAGGTATTTTGAGAATGGTTTCAGAGAGAGTGTTTGAAGTCAGGTAAAAGGTATACATTGGTTTCATCGACTGGGAAAATGTCTTCGATAGAGTGAAGTGTAAGAAACTGATGGAAATACTCAAGAAGATCGTCATCAAATGAAGGGACAGAAGGCTGATTGCAAAACTGTACCTGGGACAGTGAGGGAAGGTTGAGGCTGAATGATGGAGGGACCAATAGCTTAGAGAGAGGAAGAGGAGTGAGACAGGGACGCTGTTTGCCACTCTTGTATGGAGAGTGACTGGTCGAAGAAGCCCTAAAAGGAAGTATCAATTTCAGGATTTGAGGAAGTGTTATCTACACAATAAAATACGCAGAAATCTAGCATTGCTGGCCAAAAATAAAGAGGTGTTCCAGGAAATTACGGACCGGCTGGTGTAGATAGGGAGAATATGTGGCTTGGATATCAACATTGATTAGTCAGAAGTGATGGTGATTTCAAAAAAATGAAGATCCACTGAAAATCACAATTGGGAACCAGGTGGTGAAAAACATAGAGAAGTTCAAGTTCCTAGGAATTCTGCTGACAAAGGATGCCTTCTGCACCAAGGGAATTAGGTCGAGGATCGCCATGGCCAAGGAAGCTTTCAACAAGAAGGGATTATTGCTGAACAGCAAGTTTTGTTTGGAATTGAGGAAGAAACTGATGAAATGCTACATTTAGAGAAGACTGTAAAATATCAGGTGAACAAAAAGGTTGAGAAATGAAGAATTCCTATGAAGAGTGGAAGAATTATATCCTGAACGACGTCATAAAGGTCAAGGTTGGGGGAAAGAGGAGCTTAGGAAGAATAAGGATTCAAACATGGATGACTTAAAGGAAAAAAGAAAATTCTAAGCGCTAAAGGAGGAGGCAGAGGAAAGTGCGCATTGGCATTCTAAGTTCACTGACAAAAGCAATTGGCCTGTTGTAAGACAGAACACCTAATACTAATAATAACGTTACTATTTCGACTCATTTTAGTTTTTTACTATAACTTCAATATTTATTTTCTATTAATGACCAATAATTGGTCATTTCCCATATCCATTGATAACTTACGTTAGTTTGAATGTGTATACGTCATTATAACAGGGTTCTCGATGCCATAAAAATGTTGTAGTCTCTAAAACAAAGTGATGACTTAGATTATGCGGCCACTGAATTTGGTAACTTGAGAAATAATGTAGTAAATTTTGTACTTCAATACAAAGTGAGAAAGTGAGTTTTCAGTTCATACCTCAAAACCTGTCTTGATTTTTTGCAATATTTTATTGTTTATATAAAAAAAATGCCTTTATCATGAGTGAATGAAGATATTCTTTGACATGGATGACTGCTGGTGAAGTGTTTATTTAAACATATATAAATCACATTACAGTACTAATATTGTCATTATTATTATTATCATATGGTTTTACAAGTATTATGTGTTACTTTGTTGTTCTCTAAGTTGTAATCTAGTGTTCAAGCCTCCTTAAACAAGCAGACAAGCATGATCACGTGCAACTTCTAACATCCTCCACCTAACTGCCTTAAACGTAGCACAAACACAACACCCAGCTCACCAGCCGTTCATTAGTGTGAAGGGGGAAACTCATATTTCACCAATCGGCCTTGTCAGGAATCGAACCCGGGACTCCTTAACCTATTATATAGACACGCTTCCGACTGAGCTAAGGCGTTAGACACGATAGTACTGAAATTATCTCATGTATTGTTATTATAGCAGTGTTTGTGTCAGAGAGCTTCTCTAAATATGACGTGGTTATTTCATCAGCGTCAGACCCAATATTACCTAGAGTCTATACTCACCATTTTAAGTCAAATTGAGCTGGATGGGCAAGCAGTAACTATCAATCCTTCGAGCAATAGACTAGACTGCCGAGGACGAAGAGCTCGGGGTTCGATCCCGGTCGGGTGTACTGAAGGAGGTTTTCCCTAAATTGTTTTCCACTCTCCCTCCCCGCAAATGCGGGATCAATTCAACCTTCCTAATCCCTAACACATTAGTGTAATTAGTACAATGGGCGTAGAATCCGAACAGATAGTAAGGCGTGGGGCTAAACAAAATCTCGCTTTTCCACCACGTCTTCGTACACGTTCTGGCTATACGTGTTTCAATCACGCTAATTGGGTATGGATGAGAACGGTATAACTTAGTGGAGAATGTACCTTCATATTGTTTGGAGGGAGAATGGAAAACAATTTAGGGGGAAAAGATAGATTTACATACATTCCCAGGAGCTGTCTTTAGTACATCAGACTACATGAGCCTGACATTCAATCTGCCAGCCCACCAATACGTCGGCTGCAAAGGACATGGTTTGGTCAGTAAGACACCGAGCTAATGATTTCTTCCCTACTCCCCCTATTTCCAATAAAACTATGTATATTTTTATAAATTTTACCTTCTTCCACCTTGCCCTATTAGTGTAAATATGCGGATAGCTCGGCTGAGTAGTAAGACGCAGTGCACACACACAAACACGCACAAACATATGTATATACTAGTACATACGCTTTCCCAATGTTATAAGTAAGTGCCTTCATGGTATTTCTGGGATAAATTACACCCCTCCGGGTA